>CAMQGK010000005.1:5972500-6302500 GCA_947000775.1 Pterois miles | reverse complement strand
GATGGTCAAAGCACTGTGAGCTCAGAGTAATTATATATTTTATATTGCAGTAATTGATGCTTGAGATTTTGAACATGCATTTCATGGTGCGCTGAGAGTCTGCTGCTTGTGAAATCTCAACAAGTTCAGCTCATTTTTGTACCTGCTGCCTAACAGATGTGTTCCTGATTCTGTGCCACATGAAAACGTTTCATTTTTAATTTACAGCATTACCACATGGGATAAAATGGCTCAGTATGTGTTAATATTACAGCTTTATTTATTTATTTATTTTTTTTTTTTACTGACCTTACATTTGTCCAAATTGTGTGGTACTAAAATCAGGCTGTGGTGCAGTGTGGGGGACATGAGTCACTCGGTGCTTTCCCGTGTAGAGGAGTTTTTAAGGTGGAATTTCAATAGAAAGGATGAACTATATGAATATATTATGCAGAAGGAATTAATTTAATCTATGCCGAGCTAAAACAACCACAAAAATCTCATTTCTCTTTCCTCTTCTCCTTTCAAACAAACACTGGCTTCTGCAGAACAACGGGTAATAAAACATTTATAAATTATTATTAGCTCATTATTACTATTTTTAAATTAAGTTTGTTTATTATTATGGTATTATTGTATTTCACATAGTCATGACAGGATGTCGCAGTTGGTAGGTATGACGCAGCGTCGAGGTGACCGTCCTCTCTGTCGGCCTATCGGCTCCAGGCAGCAGGGAGCTTCTGCTTTTATCGGTTCGGGCTTCATATCTTCACCAACACCCGGAGTCTAATCGAGCCGGGACATGTGGCGCTTTGATTTCCTGTCCTTCATTCACTGATAGGCTGCTTTGCCTTTAAACAGAAATGCCCCCGTTCTGATAGTAAGTAGTGCGACCTGTAGCTGTTAAAGTCAGCCTATAACACTTTGCCATCGTGCCAAATCCGTTGAGTCCAAATCCAAGTCCAGTCTGGGTCTCCAATGTTGTGTTTTAGTGGAGAAAAGAGATGTTGGATTAATAAATAAATGTGGGTGTAAATGTTAAATTCATTCACTGAATAAAATGCAGTTCTGTGATTTAAAACATTTAAATGCTGACACCGTTAAATCTTAAAAGAAAAATTAAATTAAGCGTAAAAATAAACAATGCTGAACCGTAACATCAGATATTAATGATTCTGTCCATTCTGATGGTTCTTTGTCTTGTGATAATCACAGTTCCCCCTTTCTACTTCACTCCAACAGTTTTGGGATTCACTTTTTGCAGCTGCCGTGGATAAAAGGCACCAGGGCGCACGACTCCGTCCTATTGTTCGGTGCGTAATGACGCTTAACGTGCGCTACAAACAGAAAGTGAATTGTCTGTTTTGGGGGTTTCTTCCTTTGGAGCATAATGCCCAGGGTAATGTGAAACTGTCACCGCAGGCGTGAGGACGGAGAGTGTCTGTCACATAATAACAGCCCACGGCGTAACCGACCACCAGACCGGGACGAAGCTCCACCAAACCCTGCCACGTGTGGAGCCCGAGATTTAATCACAATTAATGAGCATTTAATGTGAACATTTATACTGAATTAAGAGCAATTGCTGCATATGCTACTATTCTCTTATTCCACTGTGCTTCAAGGAAAATCCACCAAACACGCTCCAGACAAACCTGCAGGAACGCACAGGCTACACTGAATTTATAAGTGATTTTGATCTATATTAAGCATAAAAGGACAGTTGGTTCAGAGTTTTCCCCGCCCTTTTATTTTACCCTGCTAAAGACACCCTGGGGTGCGCCTCCACGCTTCCTCACTCCTTATCAGATCGACTAAGACGCTGATAAGGCCTGTAACACTCCTCCTGATTACAATGAGCACCTCCGGAGACACGAGCTGCGGTTTGATCCAAGGAGGACTAGCAGCATCCAGGCGGCCCGCTCAACGCTGCAAAAAGTCACTTACTGTCTAAAAAAAATCAACTGATAATGTGTTTCCTGAAACAAGGGAAAAACACTCCGCCATGTGTTATGTAGTGACGTCCTGAGACAAGTGGATCTGCAGGGGAGACGTCGCCCCCGCTGCAGACTATTTTCCTTAAAGTTGTAATAACCGCGCTAAAAACTAAAAACACAGTAGGCGGAAGTTTTTTTTGCAGTGAGCGGAGGAGTGTCTGCTGTGACACCTGTCTGCGCAACACCTGGCAGACGGGACGGGACCGTGTGCGCATGCTCCGCCGTCAGGTCGAACTCTGTTAAAGTACTTGGACCCGCAGCTCCCCACCAGAGGAGATCTGTGCAGCGTCCACGGGAGGACTCCTCACCACAGCAGCTGGATTACTTCTCACTGATTTGTGCGCTCTCAGGTCAGAGATGCCTCGCTCCTTCATGGTGAAGAGTAAGAAGGCGCACAGCTACCACCAGCCCCGGAGTCTGGAGGATGACTACAGCAGGCTGGACACCATACTGGCACACATATGCTCAGGTGTGTGCAAAATGATTCCGTTTTTCAAGGTTCTTTACAACGTAAAACGTCTTTAAATGCTACGCATTTATTTATTTCTTACTAAAATACATTTTCATGGGAATAAAATGTTACAGGAGAATTATTATGGTTAAATGCATATTAAATTGTGACACCAAGGGAAACTGCCTGCATGCTAGTATTAATGGTCTTACTGTCTGGAAAGCGTGAGTGCAGCTTATCGAAATACAATTAATTATTTTCTATAAATGGTGAAAGCATACATTAAAGTTTTTTGCTGTATATAGTTGCTACATACTGAGATTTCACGCTAACAAAAAATCTCTTTCCATTAATAAATATGAACATATTTATAGTGATTATATTTAATTACAGATTATTGCTATGTGAGGTAGGCTAACATTGGCCACACTATTTTGTAATTCTGCACACCTTATAATCCTAGTCTATTGTGCTATAATTATAATACAAGTACCATACAGTTACTTTAATTATATATAAATTTAAATCCCCAATAACATTCTAAAACATTGCATGAGAATTAAAAACATTAGAATCTCTCACTTTCCGTTGAGATGCTGAGTCTCCACCGTGTGTCCTCCCAGAAGCAGATAAGCTCCAAGATGATACCGACGTATCGGTGGACAGGTACGGCCTCTCTCCGGACTCCCAGCCGGCCGACGCCGCTGATTTCACCCCGAAGTCCCCCCTGAGCTGCGCCGGCAGTCTGTGCGGTCGCTCCCCGGACTATGAGGACTTCTGGAGGCCTCCGTCCCCCTCTGCATCCCCTGGTACGTACACAGACGCACATCACAGTCTCATTTTTCAGCACATCTTGGAAACCAGAATACTTTAATTAATACTTGTTTGATGAATTAAGATGATCATAAGTTCCTTTGCAACGATATATGGTGCTTAATGCTTTGCGCTATCAACATGGTTTATATATGGTTTTATATAAGAATGTTATCACGTTGTAATTAGGCTACTTTTATCATATGGAGTTTATCTTGTTTTTACTCAATCAACATACACAAGCCTATAAAGGTGTGTCGAAATCACTTCATTACAGTGCATCCTCCCCCTTTTACATCTGATATTACTGGTTCCCCCAGCGGTCATCATGTGGGAATTCTCTGAGAGAACATTGCATGCCTCTCTCTGTCCCGTCGGGTCCTGGAAACGCCCCGTTTCAACCTGCTTTCATTAAAATTTCATTTGTCTCCCTCTCCAGTTGATTCAGAGAAATCCCTGTCCCCTCTGGTTGATGAGACCCAGCCCTTCACCATCCCCTTCCGGCCGTATGCCTGGAGCAGCTACCCGGGGCCTGGGCTGAGGCCCCTGGTGCAGCAGAGCCTCCATCCCGGCATGGAGCAAGGGGACAGGGGCTCGGCTGCGTTGGCCTTCTACAGGGACAGGAGCACCCATTCGGCACTGTACGCCGACCGCACTCTAGGCGAGGAGACGTACGGTGACTACAGGAGGCACCCTGCTGCTGCTCTGCTGTTTCCTGACGGAGGCCTGCACGGGAAGCCCCACGATGTGAAGGCCCAGTCCGACCTGCTGTGCTCCAGTCTGATCCTCAACGGTGCTTACAAGTGTATCAAGTGCAGTAAGGTGAGGACGGAGGCCGATGCGCATCCTCTGCTTTGTGGGAATATATAAATGTAGGTGGAGGTTATATCAAATAAAAAGCAGCAAAAAATGTAGCTTCCTGCAAATCAAATGATCCCAGTCGTTCACGTGACTTTAAGAAAACACACTCTGGCTGACCTCTGACCTCCTTAAAAGATTTAACAATATTTATCAAAGATATAGTCGGCTTAACTTTATTCTCACTTCCAAAACCCTTCTTTCTTTCTTTCCACCAGGTGTTTTCTACTCCGCACGGTTTGGAAGTCCACGTCCGCAGATCGCACAGCGGCACCAGGCCGTTTGCATGTGAAATCTGCGGCAAAACCTTCGGACACGCAGTGAGCCTGGAACAACACAAAGCCGTGCATTCTCAGGTGACTTCACACACTTTCAAACCGCATCCTGCACTTCGCACCTCTGGCTCTGCACGCCGTTGTCGGCCTGCACGATTTTCTGTCAGGATGAGTGCGCTGACTTGAAATGGACCCGCTTCTGTGTCACGTTTCAGGAAAGAAGTTTCGACTGCAAAATATGCGGCAAAAGTTTCAAGAGGTCGTCAACTCTGTCAACGCACCTGCTCATCCACTCCGACACCCGGCCGTACCCCTGCCAGTACTGCGGGAAGAGGTTCCACCAGAAGTCCGACATGAAGAAACACACGTTCATCCACACAGGCAAGTGGAGAAAACGCACAGTGGCATGCGACACACAAGTCAAAGTGTTGTCATTAAACACAATTATATCGTGAACATCAAGAAAATGTCGGACTTTTACGCACGAGTTACGCACACGTTTTAAGGAACACTACATCCTAAAAGAATCTGTACGTAACTTGTGCGTAAAAGTCCAACATTGTTTTAATTTCCACAATACAATTAAATTAAATAAAATAGCTCCAACTAATATGTTTCCTAAATGTGTTTTTTTAGGCGAGAAGCCACACAAATGCCAGGTGTGCGGGAAAGCGTTCAGCCAGAGCTCCAACCTCATCACACACAGCAGGAAACACACCGGATACAAACCTTTCGGCTGCGACCTCTGCGGCAAAGGTTTCCAGAGAAAAGTGGATCTGAGGCGACACAAAGAGACGCAGCACGGACTGAAATGATGCGATCACTGCACATATTATTTTATTTTATTTATATTTTATTTTTTAAATCATTATTC
Source organism: Pterois miles (assembly GCA_947000775.1). Classification (NCBI taxonomy): domain Eukaryota; kingdom Metazoa; phylum Chordata; class Actinopteri; order Perciformes; family Scorpaenidae; genus Pterois; species Pterois miles. The sequence continues at coordinate 6,297,253 of CAMQGK010000005.1, read as the reverse complement.
TTGAAACGAGTGAGGACATCTGACAAAGACTTTTTTTTCCCCAATCGCTGCAGGTTGGATCAAGATTCACTTTAATCCGATTGTAGCTAATGTGAAAGTACGTTGGAGATAAATATAATTATCTCAGCCGATAGGCAGATTATTTATTTATTTTAATAAAGAATAAAAACAAACGACTTCTTCTGACGTCACTAATTATTCCACCAACCCAATGCAGATTGTTATAATAAAGGCACAGGAAACCAGAGATAAGCTAAACTGTGAGAAATGCAGAAATGACGAAGCATGATCGAATAAATGTACCACGTTTGTATGAATCAGCTTCAGTGTTAGTGGGGCATTGGACCCAAAATATTTGTACACCCACTTAAATAACCGGATCGACGATGTGAAGAGAACACAGATGGAAATCTGCGTGTTTTCAGTGTGTAGACATGCTGGCAAAGCAGACTGTGTGATTTAATAAACAGGAGGGTTGCTGCCTTATTCACGTAGCTGTCATCTTCAGGTTTTCCATTTTGCACATTTTATTGTCAGAATGAACCTTTTTGTCGTTTACGAATATAAAACAAATCCAGGCTATTATATTATTATTATTTTTTATTTAAAAGCAATAAAATCTAAAAGTGAAACCTCGTCTTCAAGTGAGAGATATGGATAAGAGAGATTTAATAAAACAGGTAATTTACCTCAGGTTTCATCCCCCAAATTATAGCAAAAGTACCCAGAATATATTATGCGCTATAGCCTATAATAACCATGTTATTATCAATTAATTATTATAATATTTCGCAGTGGCATTCATTTATCTTCTTTATTATACAATTCCACGTCTAAAACAGGTGAATTAAGGCTATATGTTGACAAACAGCAGGCCACTTAACCGTGTTGCTGCCGTGATTGGGATTTGCCCAGAGGCTAGTGCAGCTCCTGTTTGTTTTGACCACTGCAGCTCTGTGTTTGAACACTAAACAGTCTGAGCAGATTTGACCGTTAAGCAGATGCTTTTTACCCTCATGGCTGTTGTTTAAAAATAAGAAGGAAAAAACGAGTTTTGGCAGGAAGCTGGCAGACAAGGAGGCATCACATCCAGCAGCTGTGATCCACTGCTGCTGGATGGAGGCTGAAATAGTTTATTAGCATTCTGTCAAAAGTGATGAGCAGGAGTTGATTTAGAAACTGGGAAATAATAAATGATATCAAGACACTGACAATAAAGTTAAACAAATTAAATAAAGTATGGACAGTGACAAAGTGTGGTGATAAATAAAGCAGGTGGGATGATCCAATTTAGTCATCATCAGATGGTATAAACCATAAATATGAAACCAAATTTATCAAATTTTCGGAAAAGCATTTCACCTCCAGATATTATTTTCATATCATCTCCATCATGTTCATGTTTCCATCATCAAACCATCAGTTAGATGAGATTATGCACATCATTTCATTCTTTCACTATTATCTTCTCTAACTGAGTGAAAAAGACGAACAATCTGTTAATCGCCTGCCTTCAACATTGATTGAAATCACTGACTCACAAGGATTTCTTTACGCTTCACTTCCCCCAAAATCGTACAACATCCAGGCCTGCGAAAATGCTGAATATTTTAAAGCCTGAGATGAACAGACGAAAGGAGAAAAGGGAAGCTCATTTAAAGCGAGACTTACTGGAGCTGTGCACCTAACCGAGCTGTCATTTATTCTCTTTATCTAAAAATAAACTCTAACATTGCATCACCAATTTTAAAATAAAATGTGACAGTGCTCTGTTTATAAGAGAGTGGCTCACTTCACGGAAAATGTGCAGTTTATAAAGGAAATCACTAAGCGTCACAGATGAATCAGCGAGACAGATGCTGCAGTCTGAGAGGAAACAGGACTGACTGAGGCTGAATCTGCAGGGAAATGTCCTCCTGTTGGACAGAAGCTGAATGTAACTCTGGGGCAGCCTCGAGCCACCAGTCTGACCGCCGTCTGAGGTCTCGGGTAAGTGGGTAACTTCAGGTGTGACAGGCAGACTGCTCACATCAAACTCCTCTCATGACTTCCTTTAAAGCTAAGGTTGGTAATCTTCTAGGAAAACACATTTTTGTGATATTTGTTGTAATTCTGAATAAGCAAGCTCGACAGCAACCAATAAATCAAATACTGGCAGCCTATCTGTAGCTGTTCCCATCCCTGCTGCCTGAGTCACTTTTCTGTAGCAGAAAACACGTTTAATGGTGTGAATTAAACGAAACAATTGCTTAAGTTTAGAAAACCACTTCATTAGGTTTAGTAAAACATGTTTATGCTTAAAATTACTATGTTTGTACAGTGCAAATGTGACTTGACATTTTGCAAAGTGAAAGTGAAAATTAAGGCATTGCAATAAGGGGGAAAACAATCTTAAGTCCGTCATTGATGGTAAAAGAGTAAACAGAGGAAGTTGAAACTCCAAACTTCTACTTTAAAGAAACTGCTAATAGTAATAACGCTATGCGGAACAGTTGCTGTGTAGTTAGCTGCACCAATAATAAATCCAAAAACACTGAAAAAAGATCAAATAAAAGAGCTTTATGGCTCCAAACTACAGACCAGACCGTGACGTCATCACCGGGGCTGCTGAAAAGCTGCTGTGTATCAGGTTAACTGAGGCTTTCACACTGAGATTTGAGGCACATATGATACAGGAATATTCACCATCAGTGTAGTAAATGGTTAAATGATGCTTATGACAGTGACTAGCATGGCTAGCTAACGTTACCTTGAGTGGGAGGCAGCTGCAGTAATACAGTCATTCTTTAGCTAACTTCATAGCAGCATCAGACTGTCGTCTCCAACTAAATCACAGCCTATAGATCAAACAGCTGGCTATTAGCTTAATGTGAGTCAATGAATCCAGTCATTGTGTTGGATGGGGGGAAGACTGACTGATCAACTTTAATTTGTTAAGGTATCGTGAACGCTCTGGTTCAAGCAAGGTCGCAAAATAATTATAGACACGTATAAACAAATGATCGTCAAACAAAAGATGAATGCCTACAAATTTGTAAAAAATACAATCCAAACACACATCAAATTGCATTGAAGTCTATGGGATCGTCAGTTTTCTGTCCTCTAAAAAGGGGCATGGCCTTGACTTTTTGTGAGGTGCTCATATCGGTCTGATGTATGCAATGAAAGCCTTCTGTTTGGCGGACCCATCCACCTCCCCTCCCACCCACCTTGTGTGTCTCTTTCTCTTTTTAAACTACGTCACCACAGCACAGCACATTCCCTGAGCGTTTACTGCTGCCACAGATGAGTTTACATCGTAGTTAATGGGAAGACCGATGTGTCTCATACCACCACGAAAGGGTGCGGTGGTCCGGAACCCCTAGGGCCGTGACAAAGCCTTGGTAATTGATGCCCTGGAAATGAGAACGGGGTGGGCTGTCCCAGGACTATAATAAGCCCGTCCAATCATTTAATTTTGCCCAAATTAAACGAATGGACAGTCTGCCTGCCTGCCAGTAATTCACAAGCTGCTAGCTGGAAAGCATCGAGTACTAACAGTGATGCTCTTTGTTTACGTTCATAATGATAATTTTGGGGGAGTGGCTTTGGAGGAAGGCCTGAAGGGACGGACAGTCAGTATTTCTGACTTGGTGACTTTCTCGCTAGATTTAGGGACTTGTGGAGCTACTGCTGCTAACTACGTTCATTAGAACAGATTAGAGGGGCGGCAGTAGCTCAGTCTGTAAGGACTTGGGTTAGGACGCGGACGCCGTGGGTTCAAGACCCCCATGGACCAAGACCAACTGGTTGCTGGAGAGGTGCCAGTTTACCTCTTGGGCACTGCCGAGGTGCCCCTGAGGAAGGCACCAAACCCCCAACTGCTCTGGGCGCTTGTCAGGAGCAGCCCCCCTCACTCTGACATCTCTCCATTGACATGTATATGTACTGTGTGAACAACAAAACTGAATTTCCCCACTGTGGGACTAGTAAAGGACTATCTTTCTTTCTTTCTTTAGAAAAGAGTGGCATCACTCGATTGGGTTTTTTGGTTGGATGGGTACTCTTGCTAGTTTCTCAAAATCACCAACTCCAGCATTAAGCGACTGAACAGTGGCTTGTTATTTAGAAACCCAATCAGTACACTGCATGATTCGCTCTGATTTCTCCTCAAGGACAATCACAGAGAGAAGCTCTCCAAGCAAAACGTCTTCAAAGGAGCCATTAGGCTGACCAGATTTCCTCCAAGGGCACTGGTGGATTTTTTTAAAGCATTACCCCACTGCCCCGAGGCATATCAAATATGAATAGAGGATGGCTCAATCGATGAGAGTGGGTCAGTAATCAGAGCATTGCAGTCTAAAGACTCAAAATCTAGGCCTGCACCACCTTGGTACGTAAGTGCACACAACCACACATGTATAAGCCGGTATGACTGGATTAATTTTTCTTGACAGACATAGTTGTGCAATTAGAAAGTTCAGAGTCTGGGATTTGCGGTTTTTGGAGGATTCATTATTAATGTCAAATTAAAAATGAATAATAAAAGATTTTACAGACACATTTTGCAGCTTGATTTTAATTTTTTTATGCATCTTTTGTTTGAACAAGATGGATGAATTCTCAATGTGGACTTATTATGGGTGTTATCAGTCAGTTAAACTATGAAAAAGTTTTTTACACATAACATGTAAATAATCAAAACTCCTGAAATTAAAAAGTTATAAGAGAGCACAGCTCACATCTCCTGATTTACAAACTGTGACACTCAGCTTGATGCACAGCACTAAATGAAATAATCTGATTAAAACATAACATGCAATACCTCATAAGTAATACAGTAATTAAAAAAAAAATAGAGATAGTGCCCACAAGTCTAGAGTCAATCACATCTGGTCTCTGGTCAGATTCATACGTTGTACTTTTCATGAGAGAGCAGAAAGCAAAGACGCCACGAGGAGAGCGCAAATGTGATTGCTTCCCTGAGGGCAGGTAGACCTGTTGTGTATATTGTAATAATAATGTGGTATTTGCTCTCACGCTCTGATCAGCAGATTCAACACAGGTTTGACGAGTTACATCGAGAGATAACCTGAGAGAGAGAAATACAGGATTTCTAGCAGCAAGCTTCGGAGAAAAAGCACCGATTAATGTGCTCAGAAACAGGAAATGGTGGTAAGAAGTTCTTGGAAGATGAAAAGATATGAAATAAAAGTGTTTTCAACTTTCTGCATCACAGAAACTGTCCTGCTCACCTGTCCCCCCCCCAGTGGTTGACACGCCAGCCAAGCTGGGACAGATGAAGAGAGGCAGGGCACATATAGGACATAGCTCTTTTGTTGCAGAAGCTTATTCATTATTCACCTGATCTGAAAAACAGACTGCGAACCAACTGCACAGCTGTCATCGAGCAACAAGGCGTAGACACAAATTATTCATGACTCTGCAAAGAAAAGGCAGCAGAATGAGAGGAAAATAACAACAAGAGACACCAGCGAGGCAGCTGACAGGCTGAACATGTGCGGGGAGAGCCGGCCTCTTCGGGGCTGACAAGCCACACTTCCCCTGGACCGCTTGCACACACCCCATGCAGACTTTTACAGTGTTTGCTAGTGACTTTCATATTGTTTTGGATTTTTATACCAGGAAGTAATAATAATAAGAAGAAGATATTCCTTTATTAGTCCCACAGTGGGGAAATTCAGTTTTACACTCTGTTGTTCACACAGTACATATACATGCGTCAATGGAGAGATGTCAGAGTGATGGGGCTACTCCTGACAAGCGCCCAGAGCAGTTGGGGGTTTGGTGCCTTGCTCAGGGGCACCTCGGCAGTGCCCAAGAGGTAAACTGGGACCTCTCCAGCAACCAGTTGGTCTTGGTCCATGGGGGACTTGAACCGGCGTCCTCCGCGTCCTAACCCAAGTCCTTAAGACTGAGCTACTGCCGCCCCCTAAAAGGTTAGGTTTCAAAAATGAGCTCAGGTAGATTAGTCTCTTAATGATATGGCAGCTGTGCCTGGATGTAGGGTTTACCCTAACTCTTGCCCATTGCATGCTGGGTGAGGATACCCCAAGGTTCTCTATACACTATCTAAAGCATTAATACAGCAGCAAGTAAGTATTTGTTAAGTAAAGATATAGAAGATGAATGTCTACCTGAGCAGAGAATGAAGTCGCTCTCTGTGCTGTAATCCAAGCTGCTCTGTGTTTTATTGACAGAGCCAGGCTGGCTGCGTATGCCTTTTAGAGCATGTGAGCGTGCCTGGCTGGCTAGCTCATGGACGCCACTCTGCACGGCGCTCATACGGCAGTTGTAGGTGATAAAGCCATTGTTGCAGGAGCTAGCACACACCCTCTAGTTCCCCTCTTAGCCCCCAGGAAGTGCAGTGAGCTCTGAAGCAAATCTGATGTTGTGGCCAAATGGAGGGATTACGACTTCTGCGTCCGTCACATGAAGAGACATGTAGAGATTTTTGTATAGACTTAATTGAGAAAGAGACATCGGTAAATCTGTGGATACATTTTTTTTAGGTGAATAAACTTCCCAGTACAAACAGTTGAATAACACTGATTCAAATCATTAGGTCCTAAAAGTTGTAAATCGCATTAAAAGCTGAATTCAGAGTTATTTCCCTTCCTCCGTTCATGTGAATGAGGCCCAGTCTGAGGCTGGAGAGAGGCGGAGTTAAAGGAAATGCTAGGGCGTCTGCTTTATGGGCCCAATGGATGAGGAAGATCGCAGGAAGCTCCAGGTAATTTTATATCCGGAAGCCTGACACTGTATCCAGTTCTCTTTACACATCCATGGTTCCCCTCCAAGGTAACCACTGTTAGCTCTGTCAGCACTGCTGCCTTTGTTTGCACTGCTCGCGCTGTTAGCTCCATTAACTGCTAGCCACCATTTTGAAAGCTGTGTGCAGGCACTAGATATGATCTGAACATTGAATTTAGCACATTTAATATTACAAAGCGCTATTTCATTTTCTCTGTATTTAAGCCCACCTGGTGAGATTTCATTATGAAGATGACACATAGAAATATAAAGCCCTCTGAACTTCGGTGTGTGGCACTCATTATATTACATCCAGGTGTTCAACTGTAGCTGACATCAAAAACTGGATGTCAATCAGTTTTCTTCAGTTGAATCTGAACAAGACAGATATTATTACCCCTCCCACACAGTATGTCTGATTAGGTACTGCCAGATTGTACAAAATCCAGGCTTTTAATGTAGAGACCTGCTTCAGCATCTATACACTGGCTGCCTGTTCAAATTGTAAAAAAAAAAATGTGATGGCTAACGTTTAAAGCATTGCATAGCCAGGCAACGAACTATACCAGTGAACTACTGTATATAAACCTCTTTAAAATCTCATCTCAAATCACTCTCTATTTAAGTTCACCCTGATTTTAATCAGTTTGGCCTCTTATTTTACCCATTTCATCCAGTCATTTCTGTCCATTTTTTATCTGTTGTCTTTTATATACAACTTTTATTTTGTATTTCATTGTTGTTGTTGTCGGTTTTGGTTTTAAATATGTTGCAAAGCAATTTTGTCAAGAAAAGCGCTCTATAAATTAAGTTTATCATACAGTAATTACTACTACTGCTACTTTTATTGCAATAATAACAACAACCATCTATCTATTTCTATATTTCTTTTAAATAATATTTTTAGGCCACATTCATGCAGGTCGATGCAGGTGTGTGTGTGTGTGTGTGTGTGTGTGTGTGTGTGTGTGTGTGTGTGTAGGGGGGTGGACAGCGTTGTTGTTTTCAGTTTTCAGGCCTGTTTATAATGGCATGTCCCAAGGTGTTTGTGCATGTGTGTGATTCCAAAGGCATGACCACAAACACACACACACACACACACACACACACACACACACACACACACACACACACACACACACACACACACACACACACACACACACCAGTGATATCAGAAAATGGTGGAGGCCAAATGAGAGCCGACATTTTTCTCCAGCCGCCTTGAAAGCTTTCCATTAGCCAGCTCTGTTCGGAGGGTCTGGGGCCCTGAACAGCATGAGTCCATGGGGGACTGGTGGTGGTGTGTGTTGGGGGGTAGGATAAGGACGAACAGGTTAGATGAAAGGGGGGGTTGGTATTTAAAGACATGTTTATCTGGTTCATTTAGCATTACATATCACTAGACAATTTGGCTGTGAGCTGTCACTCAGGAACAATACAGGGCCGCTCTGTTAGATCGTACGTCTGTGTCACGCTCTCCGACTCTCTGGGTGGCTTTACACATATCATCTTATATTCTGTAGCTGTACAAAAAGAACCTGTGTTCAATCCTTTTACTGCTTCTGCTCCTAAGCCACGCGCTTGCCTTGTTGGCCTGGTTTCGTCTCTTATCTGAAGTCACGTCTAATAACGTATGAATCCTGAAGGTGACATTAAAAGGATCCACTCTGGCTAAAAGGCTTAATAACAAAAGATTCTCTCCTCTTCAGGGGAACGAAAACACATGAAAAAGAAATCTTCTGACACACAAGTGACAAGAACGAGAGCCTTTTAGTGTGTAGTTGATATTCTTGTTCGCTCGTAAAAGGTTTTACATCGCTGGGAATTGGATGTGTGGAATGTAAAGATCCATGCACAAATCCTTGCATGCTATAATGCGAGAATAAGACTGGGCTGTTAATTGTGCAGTAAAATAAGAGAAGACGGCCAAACATTGAACCTTGATTTTGAATATTATTATTTGAATTTTTGGGTAATGATGGAAACCATACCACTGAGTACTAAAAGTAAATAGAGTAAAAATATATAACTAATCATCATCATGAACCCCCCATTTACATTAAGACAGTTTTTATGAGAAATTTTCTGTTTAAATATGCAAATGAGGCATTATCTAATGTTAAGTTTTGTTCAATTTAGAGAAATCTACTGATGTAAATAGACAATGTGTAGTAAATTAAACACCTAAATACGTATATCAAATGTCTTATTTCCACTAGTCTGAAAGAAGAGATGTTATGGAAGCAAAATAGCCCAAAATTTGCAAAAATGTTTTTGTCTGGGTTTTAAATGAAAATGAGTTATGGAGATGTTTATGCTTATGTATGTTTAAGTATAATTTTAATATCAGTCCTAAAAGTGAGGCTTTTAATGAAAGCTGACAAATGATACTGAGCCTTAAACCCACACTGTGAAATTCGGCTAAGCATGCTCCATATAGAGCTCAACAGTTGTGCTGATTTCCCCAAAGTCTAAATTACAAAGAACTTGCAGTGCCTATACAAGGTATTCGCTCTGCTGGAGGTTTTCATGTTTGATTGTTTTACAATACTGAATCGAAGTATATTTAATGGGACTTTTTCTGACAGTGATCAACAGATAAAGAAAACAAATAGTACAAAAAACCCAAATGCATTTACAAATAGAGAATAAAATGTTTGCATGAGTTTTCTCCCCGTTCAATGTGACACACCTAAATCATCACTGGGGCAGTCGGGAGTTTCAATATCGTGCCAAACCTACACCATGAAGACAAACGAACACTCCAAGCAGCTCAGAGAAAATATGAATGAAAGACACAAGTCAGGGTGTCGATACAAGAACAACTCAGTCGCTGAACGTCCCAGGGAGTCCACTGAAATCGGTCATTAAAAAAAGCTGTGAATCTGCCTCCAGATCTCAATTTGGTCCATAATTTGTGGCTGGACTTGAAAAGGCCATTCACTTCCAATCCACATGCAACCTGACTAAGCTGGAACAGTTTGCAAAAAATAAAAACACTAAAGGCTGTACATACTACCAAAGGTGCATCGACTAAATGCATTAAATTAATTTATGTCACTTTGAAGGGATCTGTTTAATTTTTATCTGTTCATCAGCATCAAAAAAACACATGAAATCTACTTTGCCTCAACAAAAAAGCTTCTAAATGAATGAATGATTACTTTTATAGGGACAATAAACAAACCATGTAGAGTACAACCCACCGTCGTGTCGCCAAAATGTTAATGACGTAGTAAAAGAGGAATGTTTAGCGCAGCCTCTATCAAATTTACACACAGAACCTCTTTCATCCTATATTATCTTTGCAAACAGCGTATGATTTATGAGTGAGCATGGCAGCACAACATGTACTTAGTGATACAGCCTTAACCGGGCCTGATTGCAGCTGTGAATCGTTCTAAAAAATTCATAAGATCCGTTTCACAAATGACCAAGCCAAGCATGGGCCTGTATCCAAATAGCAGGGAGAGAGAGCGAGGCCAGGACGATCTATAAGAGGAGCCCACAGCCGGAGGAAGGAGTACAAAATGACAAAGATTTATTCTCAGCCACGATCAAATATTTATGCTGAGGCATTCAAGTAAAGTTACTTTTTGTGTTCTGATTTAATGAATGATTTGCGCGGTGGCAGTGCTGGGAGGCACAGATGTTGGGTTTGCTGAAGCCTGCGCTAATGCCCATTCAGGGGTCTGTGTGGTCATGTGTCAGACTGCAGCAGGATCAAAGCACAGTAATGACATTGTGGGGATTGCAGCATAGAGGAGTAGGATGGTAAGTACTTCCACTGCCCCAGAGGCCTACACTGGGCCACGGCTGGGGAACATGAAGCGAGAATGGGGGGGAATAATTCCTAAATTAATACGTTGTCTTTGTTGAAAAACTCAGCAGTCGATTCCCTCCTATTTTTTCCACGAATTAAAGGTTCATTTATCAAAATGAAAGGCGACACTGCATCATCTTTAAAACATAACATTAACCCAATATCTGGAAATCTTTTTATCTCGTGCCAGTATGTTGCCAATCACTCCATTAGAGAAGAGCCACTTTACAAAAGGCCCCGCGTTCGGTGGGATTGATCCAAAATGACAAAGCCACAGTCAAAGGAAATGGATCCCGGCAGTGCAGTAACTCTCCCATTCTCCCTCTGGCATCCTCTGAAACATTAATGACCCCAAACTGAATCTGATCTGGCCTTCTTTACCCACTGTTTTACCTTTACTCACAACTGTGTGCCCGCTGATAATATTCACTTAAAATCTGCTGAAATAAATATTAAGGAACTACTGATTAGTTATGGCATAGAAAAGTCAAGGCCTTATTGATTTTAAGGGGTGTAAGACAACCTTTTCTAAAAAAAAAAAAAAAAATACAGCTGGCCTATATCTTAAGATTTCATTAATTTCTGTTAAGACTTAAGTAAATTAAATTAATTTTTTAAAGTTTCAATTAATATTAGAAGATATTGAAAAAGTATATATATAGAAAAGTACGCAGTTAAAACAACCAAAGAGCTAATAAAACAATGGCCAAGGGTCAGGGAGAAGAAACCACTGAATCTATCAAAAAAGAAGCCTATTAAGTATGTATGATTGTTAAAAATATTAAAAATACATAATACAGACAGATAATTGTATTAAAAAGCCCTAAAAATAACTGGAAATCTCATGTAATATTCACAGGAAATAATCTGCTTCATCCAAAGTGTTCAGTTTACATAAACTTCCTGCAATTATTGCGTTCACTATTTGTGTTAATTGCACAGTTTATCGGTTGTTCTGTACTGTTAATGTTATGCATTGAGTATAATATGAAATAAGCATAAAATGTCACTCAGTCGGGGGATGTCTGTTTTCCTCTGTGATAGAAAAGGTTTAGTCATCACAAAATTAATGTCAATCCTTTAAAATATTTTATCAAGATTAACTGCATTATAGTTAATTTCAATTTCACATTTTTTATCTGTTCAAAATGTACCTTAAAGGGAGATTTGCCAAGTAGTCAGTGTCTGCTGTCAATGCGCTAACTTGAGTATGACTTGATCCAAACTGCATGTGATTATCATAAAGTGGGCATGTCTGTAAAGGGGAGACTGGTGGGTACCCAGAGAACCCATTTACATTCACATATCTGGAGGTCAGAGGTCAAGGACCCCTTTGAAAATGGCCGTGCCAGTTTTTCCTTGCCAAAATTTAGCTAAAGTTTTGAGCGTTATTAAGCCTCCTTGCCAACACCCTAGTATGACATGGTTGGTACCAATGGGTTCCTTAGGTTTAACAACTTAACTCTAGATTTAAAACTGAGCCCGCTACAACCTAAAAATTACTCAACTTGTGTTAATATATTAAAGAAAGTAGTGGTGTTAACACAAATTTGCAGTAATGCATTATTATATAGTAATACATTAGAAATAATATAAATAACCAATGTAGTATTTGAAAAATAACCTGACCTTCATAACTAGCAATGAAAGAAAAGATTCCACATAAAGTTGTAAAGTGTGTAAATTCAAAGAAGGGTCCAGATCAGATGACCTGAAAGGAAGCTGTGGGTGTGCCAGGAGACATCTGTGGCAGGTGAAATAGAAATTCAAACACTTGACTGAACGCTTAAACGGATAAAGGGAGTTTTTTAAAAAAAAAGGCTAAAAGCCTCCATCACTTCCAAACAAGACACTGGTACCCCAAACACAGTGTGTCAGCATCTTTAAACACCGGAGAGAAGGGGGGATGACAAAATCGTTTTGACAGCCAGTTCACATGTAACATCTCCGATTCGTCCACCTCGGGGAGTTGCTGGGCAATCCCCCCCTCCCACCCACCGCTGCTGGGGGAAAACCAAGCCCCCGAGTGTGATAGCAGAGTGGGCCGGGCTGAGCTTGTGCACGGCACCACTTATTGATCAGAGTCAGACAGGGTGTCAGTCTCCGCAGCCCAGAGATACAGCGAGGCAAGCAGCAGTTATCTGTGTCTATTAAGGCGTCCGCTCTGTGTGTATTGATTGGGAACAACTCGACACTGGCAACTGTCATCAAAATGCCGATTTACAAAAGGTTGAGCAGGCGGTGGTGAAGTCTTCCCGGTCCGGCAGTATGGATTTGTTGATGCCGTTCTCCCAGCGGTGCTCGACTCCAGACAGATGCTGCAGCTCAGGAAACACTGAGGCGTCCCGGCCGGCCCGGGCCTTTGTCTCACCTCGGGAGCTTTCACCTCATAGTACACTGGTACATAAAGTTGCTGTACGCCATGTTGACAGACTGGAGCACATTACCGTGACAGCCTTTTGCCAGAGAACAAACAAAATTTTGACTAAACACGCTCACACACTCAGACAGCCCCTCCCTGCAATTGTTTGCTACAGGCGCAAAGCTTTTACAAAAAGGGGCCAAGGTCAAGATTTTCCCTTGTGAGACCACCACCTCCATTAGCTCTCAGTTCACTGGGGTACGTATCTCTGTCGCCCTACAGAAATATTCCACTAAAGAAGAAAATGAAGACAAATGCCTAATGTAAACTGCCACGACACTAGCACACAGATTTCTACTTGCTCCGGTGATATGCACATAGTTTCAGTTTAATGTGCTGAGATCTCTCTCTGAGATGTCTGTCTTCAGATTACAGCTCTGATACACTTCTTTAAGTGGATGATAAACTATGTAAAACACAGTTGTTGAGTTATTTACAGACTTTAACAGTCATTAGTGTCACAACAGCACAGAGGCCACTTAACTAGCAAAGATACAGGAGAACCCATTTAAAGGAACAATGTGTAGCATTTAGGGGGATCTACTGGCAGAGATTGGATATAATATTAATAAGTGTGTTTTCATTAGTGTATAATCACCTGAAAATAAGAATCGCTGTGTTTTCATTAGCTTAGATTGAGCCGTTTATATTTACATACAGCATGGGTCCTTCGTGGGTCGTGTCTAGAAAGTAACCCTCAAATTGCAGCACAGATTCAGAATAGTGAAACTTCAGATCTGTGGACATCAGGTGAGGATAAAATTATCCAACAGTGTGTTAAAGGGACAATGTGTAGGATTACAACTAATCTCACTCCTGCCTTTCCCAAGCTGCGATAACGTGAGCCACCGAACGTAAAACCATGGTAATGCTGACTGCCTTACTCAGAGGACATCCTTTCTGTTATAACACACACTATACAATAAGACTAAAAGAGCAACAGAGTACCACGGCTTTACACTCATTTTACCACAGTTTCACAAGCACAACTACGGTGGCATTCGGGCCACATAAAAACATGAAAGGCTCTCGCTAGAGTCAGAGTTTGATTCGTGTTTTCTGAGCTACTGTAGAAACATGTTCCTTTAAGTAAGATTTCAAATGCAGGTGTTTCACTGTAATGGAGTATTTCCACGGTGTGGTGTTGCTACTGAATCTGAATCCTTCTTCCACTACTGCTTCTGGATATATACATTTACAGCTTAACACCCAGATAACTTGAATGATGAAATACCATCCAGTGATGTCTGTAATTTCTCCCTATAAATGTACAGTTTCAGTGTTTAATGAACAGCTACCACCAGGGTTAAATGAGAAAACATGCTTTCTTAGTGATTTAGAATACATTTGAGATCCTTTAGATCAAATACTGAAGCAGCAATCACAAAGCAAATCTGGACTAAATAAAATATATATATATATATCTTAAAATCAAATTCATGTGGCCGGCTCAGAAAGCAGCAGTGGAGCTGAAGCGGGACCCGTGGGAGAGGCCCGAAACATGGCAGCTTTTCTTGACAAGCACAGCGGGGCCTGGGGAGGTTTTGGGCAGACAGGAGGAGAGCTTGCAGCAGTCTGCGGAGGCCTCCGGGGGAAGCCGACTGGATAAATACTTCACTTAGAACCTCTTGCTCTCTAAGAGGTCACCAAGGAAATAGGGAATGGAAAGGGAAAATGGAGACGCTTTAACTCGCTCTCGTAGGAGTGCTGCTTGTTTGTATACTAGACTGCTCCATAAATAAATACTGCGCTATTTGCTGCATGACTGAAATGATACAGTCAATCTCGTTCATTCCTGCTTTTTCCTTTCAATCACAGAACAAACTAAGGCCGCTGTATCTTGTGTTCTATCTGGACATATTGACATGTACTAAACTTTGCGCTACAACCACAAATTCACATATTGCACCTTCAAATTTTATAGAAAGAACATGTAAAAATGAATAAAACTTGATCCTAAGCTCATCTACTTGAGTTGGGAAGTACACAAGACCGTCCTCTACACACCTACAGAACTGTGTTGTTGTAGCCCAGCAAATTAAATATGAATGGAAATGTGATATCGGTGACCTGAGATACAAGTATGCCTCTGAACACTGCCGACCGCTCCCCACATACCTAGACAGCACACACATGCACAGTATCTTCACCTGACCTGAAGATTGCTCAGGATATTCATTCATGGAAATGGATACTTGGTTGGGGCTTCTAAATAAATGCAATACCGACTCTAAGATAAATTGCAGGTGTAAAGCAGCAGACTGTGGGTCAGATTTCACACCAGAACATTTTATCTCCTGACACAATGATACAGGGAGCAATACACATTAATAGCCTCATGCCATTAGCCACTGTTGTATGTCATTCATTGTTCAAACCTACAAGAAAACATTTTTCTCTGTACTTTTAGTGGTTTGAAATGGGTTAGGCATAGTTGAGAAAAGGTAATATCACAATACATCTGTGCACCAATCAGGATTTAGCAGCATGTGAGTCACAATTTAACAGCTGGTGGGTGGTTCAGTCACTGTCAATCATATTGGACAGGTTAATCAAATAGTCATGAATGTTAAAGAGAAATACTTTTTCTTCTGTGCTTTAAGTATATTTTAAATGCAGGACTTTTACTTAAAGAGTAAGGGTGGTATTTTAATTTCAAAGGTGGGGGGGACACATATATTAGTACGGGCACAAATCCTCTTAGGGTTTATCAGATACAGTATGCGGAGGGGTGTCATTTGTCCATGAGTACCCTTATTCCTCATTGCATACAGCCTCCTCCTGGCGAGTCTACGTACGCACCCCATAAACTTTAGTGCTAAGTGTACAACATAACAGGCCATAATATACAGGGGGTATAGCTCAGTGGTAGAGCATTTGACTGCAGATCAAGAGGTCCCCAGTTCAAATCTGGGTGCCCCCTATATATAACCTGCAGGTTGTACCACAACTTTGCAGCTATATTTTCCCGAATTTCCCTCTGGGGATTAATAAAGGTTCATCTTATCTTATCTTATTTTATAACGTAACAACCGTAACAATATAACTACTGCAAATAAATAACAACCTCTTTAGTGAATTTCTGATTTTTCCCTTATATTCAGGGCATATTTGGCATGAGTAGAGTATGTACTATTTAAAGTGATCACCAATGTGGAGACTACATGGGATGTTTCTGCATCACTAATAAATTCCTCAAGGTTTCAACTCTGGGAAACCCCTCAACAAACATACACGAGGAGTGAAACCAATACAGCTATGTTTGAAAATCTGTTTACCTTCATGTGAAAGAGAACAGACTAAACATATATAAGGACATGCACTCTCTTACAGTATTTTATGTTAGTGATAGACATCCACACATAACTCATAGTAGGCAGTTGCTACAGGGGGTATAGCTCAGTGGTAGAGCATTTGACTGCAGATCAAGAGGTCCCCAGTTCAAATCTGGGTGCCCCCTATACATAATCTGCAGGTTGTATCACAACTTTGCAGCTACATTTTCCTGAATTTCCCTCCGGGGATTAATAAAGGTTCATCTTATCTTTTAACGTAACAAGCGTAACAATATAACTACTGCAAATAAATAACAACCTCTTTAGTGAATTTCTGATTTTTCCCTTATATTCAGGGCACATTTGTCATAAGTAGATTTGAAGAGATAAACATAAAGTACCCAACTTTACCATATCATCCAGAAAATATCAACTAGATTCTACTAAAATAAAATTATTCAGGTGGACAGCTACAGAAAATGTGTTTAAACCAAGCATTTCAGAACCACTGATATTATTTTTAAAAAGGGAACTAAAACACAATCTGCTGTGCCATTAGAAAACAGGACCAGACTGTTGAAATAACACTTTAATGATCTTTTTCTGGTACCTTTCTCGAGGCAGAGGTTTGATGCCGTCTGCGATGGTCATCATTATCTCCGAGATGATCTCATACAAGATCCGTGTGGCCATTGCCCTCGTCTGGATTTAGCACTGAAGACACAGGTACACAAACATCCATTACTGCTATTAGACAAATCATTTTACCTCTCCTTCAATATCAGCCTGACTGGAGAGTGATGCATGACGGTGAAATGCCAGAATGAAATAGATATTTTCATGAAGAATTAGCTCATGTAAAGACTCAAATGAAAGATTTGTATATTATTATTCTGTGAGCGAATATGTTAAAGTCTCAATAAGGCTATTCAAAATCAACTAACTACAGAGCCTTTGGAGCCCTGTTGAGACTTTAACTGCAGTTAGTAGCTAGCTGCAGTGCAACTGACTCCAAGGCTGTCAGTAGGCTATGAGTTGCATGCAGCACCAACACCGACGAGCTGCCTACTACTGTGGTGGCAGTGACGCTTTGCATTATGCCTTTCTTAGTGAGATAGCTGCTGAGATCTGAAATTAAATAAACCAGTATTCATACTCTTCCCATATGTCCTTGGTCAAATAGGGGCTAAACGGCAACACTGCAGCAATCACAAGTGTATCCTGTGTGCTTTCTTTATAGGATAGCTATACATGGTTTTATTCATATGATCATTTACAAGACCATCAGTAATCAACCGCTGCCATAGGGGGTATGGCTCAGTGGTAGAGCATTTGACTGCAGATCAAGAGGAGCACCCAGTTCAACTTTGGGTGCCCCGTCAATCAAACAACATGCACTAAAATTGTTAAGTATGAACTAGTCATCACCAATGTGAAGACTAAATGGGATGTTTCTGCATTACTAATAAATTCCTCAAGGTTTTAATGAAGTTGAGTTGGGAATCATCTGTACCCATAAATCCAGTATTCGATGCTGGTTTAATAGAAAAACTGTTAAGCTTAAATATAAATGTATCATCTGTGCTATTTCCTTTTAAGATATTCCTATTTTTTTAATTCAAATGGTTAATCACCAGGCTATCAATAGCACACATTAAGCAATGACTGTAGAGGGTATCGCTGAGTGGCAGAGCATTTGACTGCAGAGCAGGAAGTTCGTAGTTCAACTCTGGGAAACCCCTCAACAAACATACAGGAGGAGTGAAACCAATACAGCTATGTTTGAAAATCTGTTTGCCTTCATGTGAAAGAGAACAGACTAAACACATAAGGACATGCGCTCTCTTACAGTATTTTATGTTAGTGGTAGACATCCACACACAACTCATAGTAGGCAGTTGCTACAGGGGGTATAGCTCAGTGGTAGAGCATTTGACTGCAGATCAAGAGGTCCCCAGTTCAAATCTGGGTGCCCCCTATACATAATCTGCAGGTTGTATCACAACTTTGCAGTTACATTTTCCTGAATTTCCCTCTGGGGATTAATAAAGGTTCATCTTATCTTATCTTATCTTATAACGTAACAACCGTAACAATATAAGTACTGCAAATAAATAACAACCTCTTTAGTGAATTTCTGATTTTTCCCTTATATTCAGGGTACATTTGTCATGAGTAGATTTGAAGAGATAAACATAAAGTACTCAACTTTACCATATCATCCAGAAAATATCAGCTAGATTCTATTAAAATAAAATTATTCAGGTGGACAGCTACAGAAAATGTGTTAAAACACAATCTGCTGTGCCATTAGAAAACAGGACCAGACTGTTGAAATAACACTTTAATGATCTTTTTCTGGTACCTTTCTCAAGGCAGAGGTTTGATGCCGTCTGCAATGGTCATCATTATCTCCGAGATGAACTCATACAAGATCCGTGTGGCCATTGCCCTCGTCTGGCTTTAGCACTGAAGACACAGGTACACAAACATCCATTACTGCTATTAGACAAATCATTTTACCTCTCCTTCAATATCAGCCTGACTGGAGAGTGATGCATGACGGTGAAATGCCAGAATAAAATAGATATTTTCATGAAGAATTAGCTCATGTAAAGACTCAAATGAAAGGTTTGTATAGTATTATTCTGTAAGCGAATATGTTAAAGTCTCAACAAGGCTATTCAAAATCAACTAACTACAGAGCCTTTGGAGCCCTGTTGAGACTTTAACTGCAGTTAGCTGCTAGCTGCAACTGACTCCAAGGCTGTCAGTAGGCTATGAGTTGCATGCAGCACCAACACCGACGAGCTGCCTACTACTGTGGTGGCAGTGACGCTTTGCATTATGCCTTTCTTAGTGAGATAGCTGCTGAGATCTGAAATTAAATAAACCAGTATTCATACTCTTCCTATACGTTGTTGGTCAGATAGGCGCTAAACGGCAACACTGCAGCAATTACAAGTGTATGATAGGAAGTTGCTACAGGGGGTATAGCTCAGTGGTAGAGCATTTGACTGCAGATCAAGAGGTCCCCAGTTCAACTCTGGGTGCCTCCTACCTTTGAAAACGTGCAGCTACATTTATAGTGATAAACCTTTTGTGTGAACATGTAGAACGTGGAGACAAACCGGGGTGTTCCTTATAAAGCTTAGCTGGGTTACCAACAAGATGGAAACATATGATCCGCTGTGGCGACCTCTAACGGGAGCAGCCAAAAGACGAACAACACTGACTATGTTTACATGCATGCACACAAAAATCCAAACTAATCAATAGCTGGGGTATTCCCATAAGCAGAATCCATTTCAATTCAGATTTAGTTAGTATGTGCTTGTTATTATCACTTCAGGCAACATAATTGTGTATCATGACATCTCTTTATATAATTTCAGCACAATCCACTGAAAGATGATAAATTATCATATCAAATTATTTTGCCTATTTTCCATGTGTTGCTACAGGGGGTATAGCTCAGTGGTAGAGCATTTGACTGCAGATCAAGAGGTCCCCAGTTCAAATCTGGGTGCCCCCTATATATAACCTGCAGGTTGTATCACAACTTTGCAGCTACATTTTAAGTCTTCAAAGTGCTAAACATTTCTAAAGTTATCAACTATTGAATCTGAACAAAACTGACTAAATGGGCAGACTCACTCCTAGTTTGTGGGGTTTGAGCATTGCTGATGTAATATTTCTGCTATTTGAACTGGTTTGAATGAGTGAGGAGATGTTTCTGTGTGGTCCTAGAGTGCAGTTTCTCCTGTTTTTCTTCTTTTTTTAAAAACACATAATGTTAGTTTTGGGAGGGCGGAGGTGTCTGATAGCGTCTTCTGAAAAAAGTGGGGAGGACATGTCCTCCTTGTCCCCTGTGAACTACGCCCTTGGCTATTTCACATACTTCCAAGCACCAGTCAGGATTTAGCAACATCTGAATCATTATCAATCAATTATATTTTGAATGCACAACTTTTACTTCTAATGGAGTATTTTTACATTGCGGTATGTCTTCTTCTACTTCAGTATAAAATCTGAACACTTCTTTCACTACTATCTGTGGATCCAAAATGTGTTGAATCCACAGATTCAGATACAGCCCTCCAGACAAACAGCGCCCTCCTGAGTCGGGAAGCGGTCGCTGCTTTTACTCGCTCATCAGGATTCTTTGTACTGAAATATAAAAATCAGCAAACCAAGGAGCCAGTACCTTTACTAATATTCACTTTTTTTTGGGCATGTTTTAAGTATTTTGTACCCACGACTATAAAAACGGAAGGAAAACTGTTCCATTGAAAATGATTAGACCAAAATTGAGGGTCCTCTTGACACACAATTGCTTTCAAAGTGAAAAATTATAAAATGGAAAGTAATTTGCACATGCAAGTTAATTCTTGACCTTGGAAACATGATTTAAAAAAACCCTCTGGGCCCATTTACTAGCTTTTCCTGGAGCTTTAAAAACTCTTGCTCAGCTCAAGTTCATTTAGCAAATAATTTGTATTTCTATGTCATATTACAAAATCATTAATCTGATTTGCTGTATTCAATGATCTGATGTATTTCAGCAATCAAAAGTATGAGAAGATATTACAGTGTCATACACACATACAGATGTTAGATGTCATTGGGGCCTGAGGAACCTTTGTTTTTGCTGAGATTATTATTTTTGTAAATTTCCCCACTGTGGGACTAATAAAGGAATATCTTATCTTATCTTGGAATATCTTTTGTCCTGTGAGATTGCATTTTTGAGGCACTTAGGATTAGGACAGCGATTGGGTTCAGCATGTTTAGTGGGCGCCATAGCGCTCTCTAATGCGTTGAAGGCCATAATTTGGACAAAGTTGATACTATATTCATGAAATTTGATGAAATCTGCTCATTATTTCAGACATATTTCTCATCAAGTTTCATTAGATCCGCCAACCCATTTTTTTGGATTCGATTAACCCTCAAACTAATGTGACACTAAATCATGACAAAGTTTTTCATCGCTCAAATGGTGATGTCATAGGTCATGAGAGAAGATACCATTTTATCACTTTACAGGTATGAAACTTTATGATACTCCTAGAGGATTCAAAGATCAATCTCAAAACGGGCAGCAGAATCTCAACACCTTCACCTCACACCTAACTTACTTTACATCGTCCAATCTGCCCCAAATTTCACAACTGGATAAGAGTCCAGGCCTGAAGACCACCACCACCTACAGGAAGTCGTTGAGTTGAGTTATGGTGACAGCGCCACCTACTGAAATGCACAGCAGCGGGTATCCCATCGTGTGCAAAGGGGTGAGGGTCCATTCAACGCTGCTTGCAGCTTTAATTTACTTTTGTATTTCCTGCACCGAGCATCCACTGTCAAAACAAAACCTCATCAGCCAGCAATTAAGAATGACAAAATCAGGGACAAACACGGACGGAGCAGCAGTGTGTCCTGTGTTTGCTTTGTGGCTTTTGTCTAAGGCTTTCATCACACGGCAATACGGAGAGCAAACCTGAGCGGCAGATGTCGGCTAAATCCGACCGTTCAAACACGCTTCTGACCCTATTCATCTAAAATCAGGACTTGAGCTGCTTCTTTATTGAAGCTGTCTGGCCGGAGCAGGAAGTCAGTGATTGTACTTCTATTATATTACACACACATGCGAATACTGGGAGGGAAGAGATGATCTGGGCCTTGAAAGCCTTTGTGCTTACAGAGAGGATCAATACGCTGTCATTACGCAGTCATAGAGAGGCATTCCTAATCCGTATGCTTCTCTCTACAACAGGCTCTTCCATTTAATTAGGAAAAAATAGTCAGCATGCTGCACAGGTGGATTTATTACTCTAATATACAGTCAAATCACAATGAGGCTCAGACTACTGCTGCTCATGATAATAGAGGCTAAACAAATGTTTCCTGATCATAAAATCAAATACAGAGGAGCACAGCAGTCGTTTCACTGCAAAAACTACTACTCGGTCGAGGCCAGGGTTATTAACAAGATAGAAACAGATGATCTGCTGTGGCGCAGCCAAAAGATGAACAACAACAACAACAACACTGTGTTTAGATGCATGCACACAAAAATACAGAGTAATCAGACTACACAATTGGCATAGGGGGTATAGCTCAGTGGTAGAGCATTTGACTGCAGATCAAGAGGTCCCCAGTTCAACTCTGGGTGCTCCCTACCTTTGAAAACATGCAGCCTGTGCAGCTACATTTATAGTGATAAACCTTTTGTGTGAACATGTAGAACGTGGAGACAAACCGGGGTGTTCCTTGTAAAGCTTAGCTGGGTTACCAACAAGATGGAAACATATGATCCGCTGTGGCGACCTCTAATGAGAGCAGCCAAAAGACGAACAACACTGACTATGTTTACATGCATGCACACAAAAATCCAAACTAATCAATAGCTGGGGTATTCCCATAAGCAGAATCCATTTCAATTCAGATTTAGTTAGTATGTGCTTGTTATTATCACTTCAGGCAACATAATTGTGTATCATGACATCTCTTTATATAATTTCAGCACAATCCACTGAAAGATGATAAATTATCATATCAAATTATTTTGCCTATTTTCCATGTGTTTCTACAGGGGGTATAGCTCAGTGGTAGAGCATTTGACTGCAGATCAAGAGGTCCCCAGTTCAAATCTGGGTGCCCCCTATTTTCATGTGATGAAAGACAAAAAACTTTGAAGCCTATACAATTTAAATATCTTAGAAAAATAGCTGCTGGGAAGGTGGGGAAAACACAATTTATAACACCTACTGGGGCTGGGCAATATAACAATATATATCATCAAAACGATATGAAAATGTCAATCATAAATATTTTTCTATATCTTTTCTATCGTGATATAGGTTAGGTCTATGTTTTTTTTAATTTTCTATATAATTACACTTAAAACTGTTCATTTTGCATTCAAGTTCTAAATTAAATGTGAAAATAGTCATTTGTCATGTATTTATTTCATACAGGAGTATACAAAAACAGGCTTCACCATGTTCTTATTTCATATAGGCTATTTATATATTGTATTACCAGAAAACATGCTCTATCATGATATATGCTGTTATCAAGGTATGAACTTACCTATATCATAATAGATGATTTTGGCCATATTACCCAGTCCTAACACCTAAGCATGCTTTGAAGAATGGTTATGTCTTTGTGCTAAAACATTATTAAAAAAAAAAAACTTTGTATTTTCTTTGAAAGCAACTCATTGTAGAACATTTTCACCATTTTCCCAGATGTTAAAGAAGATGAAAATGTGTACGAATTGCATAGTGTTTAGTGGCATATCCCCACCTACAGTGCAGGAAATTAGGCAAATGCTTCAATGAGTGGATGTGTAAGTGGGCAGCAGAGCATGCTACAGAAAATAAGCACAGAATCATTCAGTGGGTTTTCACTAGATTACTAAGCTATTCACAAACGGGTCAACCCTGTAATATATTTGGGTTCCTCCAAAGCGTGACCACCTCTGCACTGTTTATTTTACAGCACTGAGAGTGTTACTCGAGCGGATCCTTCCAGACATTTCCACGTTTCCAGTGCTCTGGTTTAATCCTATTACATGTCAAGCACAAAGGGAGATAAGAGGTTTACGTTGGGGTTCCTCACAGACTGAATCTCTCTCTCTCCCTCGAGACACCAGCAGAGCTACTCATTTGGTTATTTTGATACCGGTGCTGACGCTGTCCCTTATAGCTGCCACAGCATCTATTGTAGAGCGTTCAATAAAGACATATTGATAATAGGATTGCCTGCGGGATGAATGAAGATCAGGTGAATGACACAATCCAGAGATGGGTAAGTCAACCGTATTCTATCACTGTAATTAAATAACAACATACTCATCACTTATTATAATTGTACCATGGAGTGAGACCTTCAAGCGAGGGAGGACTTTTATGTGGACGTTACTGGCAGTCTGCCTTGTGTCTCATGACAGCCTTCTCTTTGACAAACATGACCGAAAATATAATATTATTAATATTTAATATTTGTGTCTTATAGGGCTGTCAGAACGCGAAAGCGTGTTACGCAAATTTGTTTTAACAACATTAATTTCTTTAATGCATTAACACAGCTTGCGATTTTTAGGTTGTAGCAGGCTCAGTTTTAAAGTTAGATAATATGAAGATAGTGTCATCATATGAAACTAGTAAACCTGAGTAATCCATTTGGTGACAGCCATGTCACACTGGTTTGTCTAAATGAGGCTAAATAACACTTCAAACTGGCATGGTGATGTTTTCATAGGGGTCCCTTGACCTCTGACCTCCAGATATGTGAATGTAAATGGGTTCTCTGGGTCCCCACCAGTCTCCCCTTTACAGACATGCCCACTTTATGATAATCACATACAGTCTGGATCAAGTCATAGTCAAGTCAGCACACTGACACTCTGACATATTTTTATGTGTATTTTTGTGCTAAATGCAGTACCTGTGAGGGTTTCTGGACAATATTTGTCTTTGTTTTGGCTTAATTGATTTCCAGTAATAAATATA
The DNA here is from genome assembly GCA_947000775.1 of Pterois miles. Lineage (NCBI taxonomy): Eukaryota > Metazoa > Chordata > Actinopteri > Perciformes > Scorpaenidae > Pterois > Pterois miles. Next base: position 6,272,455 of record CAMQGK010000005.1, on the reverse strand, counting down.
TGCATACATTTGCATAAAGCAGCATATTTTTGTATTCTCATGTTGATAAGAGTATTAAATGCTGGACAGATCTCGTAAGTAGTGATGCTAATTTTGAAAAGTTTTCTTCAACGATAACCAACCATTTGTTAACTGATTATTAATTGTTAACCGACAAGATTAGTGCCTCGCATGCAGCGGTGCACCAGCTGCAGTATATGAGCACAACCGACAACTGAGTCAACAGTTCACCATCAGGAGAGTTACTGTAGCAGCCACGGTGCTGCGAGTACTGTCGTCGACATGCAGCCACTTTCCCAGCAAAAGTCCACCACTATCACCGCACATTTAGTTTAGTTTAGGAGGTTGTCAGCTGTGTGTCTGCCCAGGTTAACGATAGCGATTGTAGTTTGTGTGCTGCTAGCCGCTAGCGTTGACGCTGGCTTCATGCTGCTGTGTTGTAACTTCAGCGAGTTTCCGACAGACTGTGAGTGTGGGTTTGTTGGTGGTGTTATAACTGTAAACGTAGCTGTAGCAGACAGTGTGTACAGTTTATTTGTCGTGAATAAATGCTACGAGGCTACAAGCTACAACTCCTCAGCTGGAAGTCCAGAGCCAACTTTCTGTATCTGTGCTGGCTCTCTCTTAAGGTGGACCAGCTTTTCTCCTTAAAGTGATGAGCTGCTCCTCTGCATTTTTCTCAGCTTTTTAGTTAATTATTATTATTACTTTTAACCCTTTAACCGATAGCATTACTCGGTTAAAATGCTAAATGTTGGTTATTGGTTAAACAATTAATTATTTACATCCCTACTCTTAAGGTACATTTTGAACAGATAAAAAATGTGCGACTAATTTGTGATTAATGGTGATTAATATGAACAATCATACGGTTACTATTCTGATCAACTGACAGTTGATTAGTTTCTTATGGTTTATGCTGATAAAGTTGCTGACGTCTGATGATAACTGCCTCCATCTCGTATTTAGCACACTACTCCAGAAGACCATCTAAAGCCAGAGGACTACCAGCAGTTCAAGGATTTGGGATCTGCCTGTCTCAACGAGGGTGACAGTGCACAACTGCTGAAATTCCTTCAGGATGAGAAAAACCAGGTATTTCTCCTCCGCCACCAACACAACTGACAGATTTGCTCTATCCGGACTGGTCGTAGTCACAGCTCACACATGTGTAGTGACAGTGACGGTGTTAATCTGTCATACAGTACTAAAAGCACAACAGCTACTGAAGCGAACAGCAGCATCCACTCCTATAGAACCAAGCTATGCTACACATGAACATGCAGCCTCCACTCTGAGCCTGCTGGCCTCTTGACCTGGAGGTGTAGAGGAGGAAACAAGCAGATATTCAGTCAGATTTCTCGCTCCACTGATAACCTCTTCAGTACGCCACTCTGCTAAGTGCCCTTGGTTGTCTCATCTCTCCACGCTTCATGCAGTCCTGTGTAGCATACTTTTAGAAGCGTGTGTCATTTCTTACTCCTTCCTGTTTCTGAGTCCATAAACAGTCTCAAGGGGTTCAAATGATTGATTATCAAAGGGAAAAAAAATCCCTGGCTTTGAACATGGACAAGAGTAAAACTTGGTCATGGAAGGAGATACTTTTTTTTTCCCAAAAAAACTGCATGTCCATGAAGTAGTATACAGTACATGTTGCGCAAACTTTTCTTTTCAGGGTGGCACTGGAGCCTCTTCAAATGTCGAGATAAAAACAGTGCTTAGTTCACACATTTCTAATCAATAACTACTAATTAATTGCTTGTGTAACTTAGAGTCTTTCAGTCAGTGCAACCTAGATCAGCTCAACATGCAAAAATGTGAAAATTGTCTACAAGTATACAATTTAATAAATATGAATAATTACATTTCCAATAATAAATATTGGATGAATGAATACTTTGGTTTAAATTGATTTTTTTCTGTTAAGGACATTTATATTATTCCTTGTGCCAAATGATATTATTACTGGAAAATTAAAGTGTTATCCATAATTATGCACATAGGTAAAAATGATTGTTTTCTCTTGCACTTAGGACATTGTGAAGTCTATGGGTTGTGTTCTCATGGCACCTCTTGTAAAAGAAGTAGTTAAAAAAGAGAAGAGTTTTGACCACTGCCAGGCTGCCATCACACACCTGACCAAGGTAGGTACGAACATTTCACCCATACAACGAGACATGCTTCCCGTACATTAGCTCTAATCTGTCTCGTCTTGTCTGTTGTCTAGACTTGCAGTCCAGATGAACTCCTGCATAGCATGCTTGAACTCATTGAAGACATTGACCCGGGGGCCATTTCTGAGACCGTCTTAGCCCTCGTTCCACATCTTCAAACAGGTAACACGACTCTTGATGCTACTCCCTACTCACACACCCTCAGCCCACAGAGAAATAAAGCCCCATACTAACACTTTGGATGACAACAGTAATGCTTGCATAATGTATGAAAAGAGCTGATAAGCCTGTATAATGCTTTATAGTATCCTATGACAATATTAGGCATTATGCCAATAGTCATAATACTTTACTTTAAATGTTCTTGTTAATTAGTGTCAACACTGAGGTTAACTATAAGTTTAATTATGAAACTTCACAAAATTTAAATCTCAAAAAGTGCAGAACAACATTTTTTTTTAAATATTTTTTTCTCCCATAATCTCGCATAATCCCATGACAGCACTATACACCCAAGGCTGCCACCCTTGTGAAAACATCCACATCTGAGTCAACCTTCCACCAGTCTTGTTCAGCAGCAATAAACAAATTCTGGGAGAAAGCGAATGGGTACTCGCCAGTCAGAGGCAGAGTAGAGCAGGTCTTCGTGGAATCAAACCACTGTAAATAACTGCCACTGGCTGTGAAAGATTTGCCATAACGGATGAAAGGGCACATCAGCATTTCCAAAAAACTCTCTTCCACAACTGTTTCCAGCATGCCATTGGACAAGCTAACTCGTGGCACCATTGGCACGCGTGCCTAAGGTTGCCTATCCCTGTTTTACAAGGTCATTTGCTCGTAGTCGTCATGACTATAAAAAGGACACTCGTGCAAAATGTATCACACTTGTATTGGCTGAAGACAAAGAGAGATAATGCAACATATGAAGGCTTATAACAACTCTTACAATACATAACGAAAGTGCTTACCTTTACTGCTTATATTCCCTTTGCAAAAACTATTTATTCCATGATATTACTTTTTAACATGTCACATCTTTACTCAAATAATGCAGAGCAGCTCTGTCTGTGTACATTATCAGTCATACAGATGTGTGGTAGTCGAAGTACTCAGTTTATCAGGTAGATGAGAGGTGTTTCTGTTACCCTCGCTGATATAAATGGGGCAGACAGAATAATAAAGACACCTGGCAGTAAAACGCAATACAAACAACACCTTTCAACAATATCTTGACGGTATAACCCTCATGAAGGGAGGATTTAGTGCAGGACTGTTGACACATTCGTTTGGGCTTTGTAGCTAATAAACTGGTAACTGAGTGTAAGTCTCATGTAAATTAGTTATTTCAAAAACTGGAGTCTGGCTCCCCCTGCTGTACATTAGTGCTAACGACAACCTTATGTTTTGAACAGTGCTGCTTCAGCTGGGAGACAGAAAGGCATCCTGTGTGGGCCTGGCTCTGACCGCCCTGCAGAAGCAGCTGTCCCGGCTGCCTGTGCCTTACACCCGGCAGCAGGAGGAGGCTGATGAGCACGGTCTGTGTCGCTGCTACAGCAGCTTGGCTGTGTTTATGAAGCCGTTCATAGAGGAGGTGAAGGGGAGAAATGGGAACCACGCTACCACTTCTGAGGATGAGGAGCTGAGGACTGAGCTTCTCAAGTTGTAGGTTTTTGTCTCCATTTCGTCATTTTTTTCTATGTACTTTATCATTATTCACCTATGTGTCAATCTTCATTAAATTTTACATTTAGTGAAGTTTTTTTCAGTTTATCATCTGGCTGAAGCAAAGAATCATGGAGTAGATGCACTAATGACAAAACAATTGTAAAAGGCTTGGTAATGATTATCTGCAGCTGCATGAGGAGCTTGAGGGAGCCCCTGCTCGAGGCTCAACTGAACCGGGACAGAAAATCCTCACTGTGGCTCTTTGCAACAGAGATAATGGTAAGTGAGTTTTCTGTCAATGGGAAAGCAGTCTAACAATAGATGGTGTTTCAGCGTTGATCTTGTTACTTCAACAATGTCACTGTGCATCGCCAGGTCACACTACCTGCAATCCAGGAGTCTCTGCCAGAGCTCTTGTTCTTCAGCCCGCTGAGGAAAAGCACCCCGATGGACAACAGTCAGTCCAAGGAGTCGAGAGCTTGTCTGGCTTATCTCCTGTTTGTCCAGCTCATCACCATCGACAGCTTTCCGGCAGTATTCAGGTGAAATACTGAAAAACAATACATGTGGTCAGACTGACACACAGAGGAAACAGAGCTCATTTTTAATGTCCTGTGACAAACAATTTAAATTGTAGTTTTTTCTGCCGTTTCAGTCCTGTATTTGTTCTTCAGTGCAACATGGAATACATCAATCAACTGCTCAGTAGGTATGCTGTCAGTACAATATAAGATGAACATACTTCTTGTAATATTTCTTAGTGTAATCTGTAAGTCTCTCTTGCTTCTTTGACAGCAAAAAGGAATCACACTTGCTCAAAGGACTGGTAAGGCCACACCAACATGCAGATGAAATCAGACAGAAGTACGAAAGCAGAAAGCTGGGGTCATATTTCTTGGTCGTAACTATGTATTTCACTCAGGCGCTGTATACAAAAAGCTTGGAGAGTGTGCAGGACAACAGCCTCCCAGTGAGTCTGCTGGAGCTGAAGAGCTTCTACAGTGTACCACAGGTGAGACAAGCATGAGCATCAGCCTCAGTCTTAAAAACTGTCATGTTACAGTCACATACAATAATAATAATAATAACTTTATTTGTATAGCACTTTTCATACAAAAGGAAATGTAGCACAAAGTGCTTTAAAATCAACACACAACTCACTCAATCAACACTCACGTTACATCATGACAGTGGTGAAGTGAAGTGAAGTAAATACTGAGGAAAACGCCATCTTGAATTAAAAAGAAATAAAATGGATTGAGGAAACAGAAGAGGTAACTTTGAAATATTGAAACAAAAACAGAATAAAATAAAATAAAATAAAAAAAACTAAAATACCTAAAATGGATTAAATTAAAAAAAAAAAAAAAATCACAAAAATATCACAAAATGAGCTCAGGAGAGTTCTGACTTGAACTGGTTGATGGTGTTTAAACCATAGATCAGTTGTAGGATTAAGTATATTGGTACAGTGTGTAGGATTTGGTGACATCTAGTGATGTGGTTGCAGATTGAAACCGAGTACCCCTCCCGCTCACTCCTCCCTTTCCAAGACAGCGGTAACGTGGGTAACGTCGGTAACGTGGGTAACGTGAGCCGACGAGTGCAAAACCATGGTAACGCTCTTTGCCCCGCTCAGACGCCACCCTTACCATAACACTACTTTGGTAGCAAAGGAAGTAAGATGGTGGCTGGCGTGAGGAGGACCCGCTCCCTGTGTAAACATGAAGGACTCATTCTAGACAAGGCGATTCTTAGTTTCAGGTGATTATACTCTATTATTTCACACCTCGACTCTCATTGATCGATCACAGCCTTCTACGGTCTGCTATTTCTTTATAACAGACCGTTGCTATGTATAACAGACCGTTGCTATGGGAGCAGCTCCGTTTTTGTGTCACATGGTTGATTTCTTGGGTAAGTAGCCATGTTGCGCACCTTCAGGGGCTTATTTAACAATAACCAGCTTGCTGTACATTATCCTTTACATGGAAATAGTTATGAATACTATATTCCTTATCGGTCCCCCGAAATGCTACACACTGTACCTTTAACATTTTAAAATATAATATTTCTCATAAAATGTAAAGCAATAAATCTCTACTAAGACTACAGTTGTTTTAAAACATCAGTTAGCCTTGTGGGGCAGCTGGGACACTGAACTACAGACGTACCTGATTCAAATTGATCAACCATATTAGTATTTTTGACCAATCAGTGACTTGCGGTGTGCTGAAATTCACAGAACCTGCGGCAAGTTCTTACTGACTGCCCAATGACGCATTTGGTGAGTATACAGTCACGCTTGATGAGAGGACTGCTTTCTTCATCTGTACTACTGTGAAACACACCAATCTGTTTTCTGTGTGATCATTGCCTCCCCAGAGACAATCAGGACTTCAGGTTTTACAACTCTTCATCACAAAATTAGATGCTGAAGCAAAGCACAAGTTCTTCAGGTGAGAGAATCATCAGGGAAGGAAGAAAATACCAAACCAGACGTTTGTGTGTCGACGGCATGTGGTCCACTGTAATATCTTATATTAATGTTTGTGGGTTATCTAATAATACTGAATACTCACGTTTGGTAGATGTTCACTGTTGCCATACAATTGTGTCCTAATTTGTACATTTTCCTACTTTCTCAATACATCACACTTAATGTGCTCCAGAGTTAAACTGTTGCATACTATAGATATATAACTATATTTCTATTTACTGTATGTTTTATTTTTCTTTGCTGTGTTCTTTTAATATTTTTTGCAGCTATAAAGTCTATTAACAAAAGTCTTATTTTCTGTTGTAGGTGCATGTTAAAAACCAGCAACCATGCAGGAGTAGAGAGTTACATAGTGAGGAACATCAGGAAGCAGGTTGAGTTTTCTATGGAGGTGAGATAAAAGAAGACTTACTTACGTCATATCACTGTTTATTAGGAAGTTAGAAGAGCCTGCCTCTGTATTTGACCTTGGTTTTGATTACTTAGCTGGTGGCTGAGCTGGTGATTTAATTTGAAGTTGTTTAATGTGTGTTAACCAGCCAGGTAATGCCAATAGATGGTTCCTGGGGGAGGAGTTTCTCTCATTGTTGGGACTGGTGTTGTGTTTGCCACAAGGCCCCGAGACAGATTTGCTTAACAGTATGGACAGGTGAGTAACATCAGTGATGGTTTAACATACAGACAGGCCTGCTACTGTTTTACTTTTAAGTCTACACTTGTGATAATCCGTTAACTACAGATAACATAGCTTTACTATTTGCGAAAGCATGCCGCTATTGTTTGCCAGATTAGAGGCGATGCAGTCTGGCTATATGAGACATAGTCACCCAAATGAGATGTTTGTCAAAACCTACACACAGGGGTTTATTTGGTCAAGTCACATATACTGGTATATAAGAGATGCAAGCTCTACATATATACTGTATCTTCAGTATGTTTTGGTGTATGTGAAAATAAATATGGAAACTCTAATCTACAACTAAAATTAAGCTAAAGCTCCTTCTCAATGACCCATAACTCAAAACAAAAAAAAATCTACAGAAATAACTAAATAAATAACCTCTCAACATCCCCGTGGCGCCTTCTGCTATCCAAGTAAATTTCAACAGACAAACTGCAATAAAAAACAACCAAACATATTCATTTCACTTCAGATGGGCCCCACTCATCAACATACCACTCAAACTACCTGATAAACACAAATCACTTTACATACAAGCACACAGACACACCCTCCTCCTCCCACATTAAAACCCTCCCTACTGCCAGTGATACCAGAGTCCCTCTTTACTACAATACCTGACACCTATAAATATCAGATCTACTTTTATTTATCTGTTTTTAATGACTTCCTTATTATTACCACCTCATTATTCATTTTTTCAAAAACAATTATTATAGTCCTTTTTTATTTAAGATGTTATTACTATAATTATTATGACTATTTCATCCTTTTTTGTTAAGTTTTTTGTTATATATCATGTAAAGCTCTGTAAGTCACCTTGTTTTTTTTTAACTCTTTTCTTGGGTATTTCTCCCCTGTCGTTATCAGTGTTGTACCACCTGTACAATAGCTGTTGTTTTATTTTTGCACCAATAGATAGACAGATAAATAAATAAATGAATGAATGAACAATTTCAGATGTAATTAAGTTACAGACCTCTGTGGCAACTTGCAGACCAATCTCAACCTTCTTGCAATTCAGCTTTCCAACAGAGATTCAAAGTCAAAACATCTCTACTGTCACTTGATCCCGACTGAGCCATAAAGCGATGCCCTGTTTTTGTTCATCCAGGATAATGGAGAGTCTGAATCTTCTACGCTACCTCCTCATCAGAGACAAAGACCTGAGGAGCACTGTAAGTCTCCAGTCTAGTTCAGTACTTTCACTGCCCTCCTGGTTAATACACACAGCTGATGCTCTGTTCCTCCTACCTTCAGGCCGATGTGTGGGAAGAGCTGTGCAGGATCAAAGACCAATATCTAAAAATGCTGCGCGTGTGCATCAGCATATCAAGAGGATATTACGCCGCTGAACTGAAGGCGTTGAGGGAGGATCAAAAGCTAAAAGCAAAAGGTAGGCTTTAGCTAATGACACTGAAATGACCTTGAACAGATGGCAGTACCGTGAAGTCTGTCTCCATTTTTCTCCCCAGAAGCCAGAGAGGCCGCCAGATCCACCAGATTAGTCAAAAGCATAACAGTGAAACATGAGAAAGTGTCCAATATGTCTCCCGAGGTGCAGCACCAGGTACAGGCCCTTTCTCTCATACTACTTATCATTCTGTTTCTGGCCTCTGTGGGACCAGCTAGCTGACTAGTCTTGTGTGTCACAGGTGTTGCAGAGCGCCTTGGTGACGTTTGACCTGATGGAAAGTCTTATAGTTCGCATCGAAGAGATCGCAGAGGAAAAGCTGAAGATCCCAAACTAAACTGAGGGGTTATTTTTATTAACACTGTTTTATTTTATTTGCTTTTTATTTGACCAATACAAAAAAAACATGCATTGAATATTTTTTTCTATATTAAAGCTATTGTAAAACATGTAAAACAGAACAAAATGTGCTAATATATGAAAGACATCTTTTACATTTGCTTTTGTACATTCACCAAGTAAGGCTCGCTCTGGTTCACATCAAATAAAACGTGTGTGAAAAAATGCTGGATCATATGCAGATCTTTACAGAATGTCTCTTAGCATCTCCCACACAGGACTGCTCTCAATGATGTGAGCCCGAGCCAGAGACATCCGGTCGCGGATGCTGTCTACATGGGGTTTACTGGTGGCCTGCAGACAAATGAGCCTTGGCTAACTTCAGAGTATCATAACAGAACAACAGCGTGTCTGATTTATCATCCACAATTAACAAATAACTCTTGCCTCTTTCTTTACCTTGGCTATGGTCAGCATCCCTTTGACGATCTCTGCGTTGTTTCGCACAGGCAGGATCCTGAGGTTGCTGCCAAAGAATCTGAAAAAGAAAAAGACAAATAATTTAAATCTTAGAATAACAATGTCTGCGTCAGTGATTTTCAAAATGGGGTCCGGGGACCACCAGAGGTCTGTGGCACACAAAATAATGAGCTATAAATGATAAAATTGTGCTGTATCATTAAAAAGTCCGTATCTACAGATGGAGATCTTTCATATATCATATATTGTGTCCATTAGCCCCACCCATGTTTGAGCCAATAGAAACTATAATGGTGACACACCCCAAGAAGTTCATAATTTTTAAGTTGAAGCACTTACTTAAAGTCTGCTATAAACAGTTTAAATATCTGGATTTATTATTAGTACTGCCAGTCTTGCTACTATTGATTTTCTGAAAGATTTTAGGAACAATTATTTGAAATGTTGGTTATAAATGCCGGCAAACTGAGTCCAAATGCAATTTGAATAAAATCACCTGTTATTTAAAAAGGTATAAAAATGGTATTAACATTCAATAACATTGCAAATAACAGTACAAATACAACAGTATTTAGGGTGAAAAGTTTTAGAATACAAATATTTAAACAGCTAAGAAGTAGAAATGGTAGTAAGCATATATTTAATCAGTGTTACAATTAAGAGGGGTCCTTGGAAGGGGTCCCTGGTCCCAGTACATTTGAGAACCCCTAGTCTATGTAACCAGAAACCCGGTTTGTGTCAGTCAAGCAAATCAACGAGCTAACACCTGAGCCTGGTTAACAACTTGGTTTAAAGACATAAAAGCCATTTATCTACCTGTGTTGAATCACCGACAACACGTCCAGTTCCTTTTTCCCATTAAAGGGGGCATATAACAGTAGAAAGCTGTTCCGGTGCACTTGCACAAAAGTCTTGATCCTCTCAAAGAGTCCAGATTCCTCAAAAGGCTCTAGGAGGTCTTGGGGGTCAACCAGCAGAAATGCAGTACCTAGGCAAGAAAATAACACAAGTTAAAACTGTAATACATATTCACCTACACACAAAATTACATTACTTGTACACTGTGAGTCTGTGACCACAACATTCATTTTAGAGATTATAAAGCAGGTGTGTGGTCTGTGCTGGTGAAGGTCCAAGTGTATCACAGTAACGTTACTACAGTGTTAGTGCAAACTTAATGTTGTATACTGGATTTAAGGATGTAAGTCAAGTGTATTGCAGAGGGCTCCATGGGGTTACCTAACAGCAGAAAATACACCAGCTTCACCTGACAGAGGGAAAATAAAGGCTCCGGACTCAACGCAGTCTGAAAACCTGATCCGGTGCTGCTGTGCGCTTAGCATCCTGTTTGTATCGTGGTTCTGGTAAAACAAATAGAGATAATTTAATTAATATAGCTTCCACATTTGACTAAAAACCACAAAAAGATGAGTAATATCCCACCAACTGTTATTACCTTAACCTTTGTTTTTGGTGGTACTGCATTAGCTAACAATTAGCTACATTACATAGCTAGCAAAGTTAGCAAACTCATTTATTAAATTAGCTGACGTTAGCAGACACCTGAAACCAAACAGTCTGACTAGTAAAGAGTTAACCTCTAACTTACCAGGAGTGATGTGCTGACTATAATTGTTGTTTTCCACTGAGGAGTCGTTTCTCTGTATGTTGCCATTATTTATTGCTGGCTGAAAGGAAAATTAATGACGCAGTTCTTATATGATCCCGCTAACTAGTTTAGTTTAGGGGGGCTAGTCGGGCTAAGTCGCTCCAGAGTTTTCCTCCACTCTCTGTACCGTGAACGCAACACGAGCGTCAGCCGTGTCGTGCTAGCAGTTAGCCACAGGACGGCGCTGCGGTATAACCTCTACACTTTGTGGCTTCTCTAACGTTTTCATGGCTAAAAATAACAAAAGCAATGGTAAAAGCCCAGAGTACACCTTATGTATTTTGTATTTGTTCCATTAAATTAGTTTTGTTGTGAACGCAGGTGTTTATGAACTAGTTATGCTAATTTACAGCAGCTGTGGGTGTTTTTACACTGTATTTTAACTCACCGTAGCAGGATAAATACAGGCTGCACATCTGTCTCAGCAAGCCAAACCAGAGCGAACTGACAAAATTACAATACAGGAAGATTTCATTTTCTCAAGAAACACAAACCTTTATTTTCAGTATGACACTAAATGCAAGCCAGTAGGCCAATATTATTTTTTCTTTAAGAAACTTCAGTCAACCATATTATCAGAGGACTGCCATGAGAAAGTTTTTTTCCTTACTCTATTCTTTTCTAGAGCTTCGAAGCAACATCAATTAAACAGTCAGACATTACAAAAATATCAGCATGCATAACAGCCCATTTGTGCTGAGAAAGAGTCCACTGAGGGCATAACGGGGAATGCAACTAAGCTGCTGCAAAGTCCAGGGTTCTGCAGAGTCCACAAATAAGACATGTCAAAAAGAGATAGAGGGAATATGATGATGAATTATAATAAATTAAGACAAAGTTGATGTAAAGACATTCACAGAGAAGGTGTCAACTGTCCAGCAGGCTCTTCCTCTGTGCAGTCAGTGGTGTGTTTCCAGTTCCACGATGGTCCACTCCCCCTGCGGAGACGCAGCGTCTTCTGGGGAGAAGCTGGTTACTGTGATGCTGGTGGAGGAGTCCTCCATGGGTGAGATGAGCTCCGCCCAGCGTTTGAAGGTCTCCTTCTCTGGGGACAGGAAGGCCTGCGAATCCAGGCAGTCCCGTGACAGGGACAGTGTCTGCTTGATAAGGTACTGGGCCAGGTTGAGCTCCTCGGGCACGGGGTTTATGATGCCCAGGTTGGACTCGTGGTCCGAGAGGAGCTGCCTGAGCAGGCTCCAGTCCCGCTCCGCAAACTCGTTGCTTTTGTCATCGTCCCCTCTCTGCTTTTCTTCCTCTGCCTTCAGTTTAACATTCCTGTCCTTGTCCGAGCAGTGCTCGAAGGCTTCTCCCACATCCATCTCGTAAATGGGAGAGAGGGCTTTGGATGGTCGGCGGTCATGTTTGCAGGTTTGATCCAATCTGTCACAACCATTGTCCCCTAAAAACAATTGACAATACTGCAAAATGACAAACTGATTCACTGCTCCACACTTCTTCTTTTCATTTCAGACTAGTCACTGCCTACTACAATAAACACGGATTACTGAATGTTTACCCTTAATGCAACTGTGTCTTTCAAAAGTTATTCCATAGTGAAGTTAGGTGATGACAGCACAGTATGGAGGATTGACAGTCATATTATGATCTGCTAAATGGCAATACCATCACTATTTTTAAATTCAATAGTTTGAAATTCACCATCACTTCAAAAATGGATGTCAAGGGTAAACAGCTGCCTTAAAGGTAACGCACAGAGGAACCCTAATCTAAATGCATCTCTTTATCCACCTGTTCAAACAAAGTAAGCCATGCATTGCCAGCACCAGTGAACTTTGCACGTGTCAGTAAGTAACAGTGATATGTTTTGAGATTTACGTGCAGGTCTTTGAACGGGCAGACCTAATAAAAAGACTTAAATACTGTCACAAAAACCTAAAAATGCAAGCAACAGTGCTTTACTTAGTAGCACAAAAGATTTATGGCACACCACCAAGTTTCTTTTGACATTCTTTGCGTTTTCTATTTTTAACAATTTCAAAAAAGGCAAAAGATGACGTGACTGATCACAAAATAATTTACATGTCTGTGTCGGGATAGACCCTCGGTAATGGTGCAGCAGGATTTCTTTTTCTGAATATGAGAGTGAAAAAAGAGAGAAATGACAGGACCATGACAGCTGCTCTAGAGACACACCACAGACTTTACAGAGGAGGCTACTGACACTACACAAACCTACTGACAACAAAACACAGTCTTCTTTAAGAGTAGATGCCGATGTATCTAGACTTAAGTATACTGGGTATGACAAAAGGTAATGGATCAAAAGAAAATACACAAAAATGACTGATGGTAGAGGGGGATGACAAATTAATTTTAACAGTAGCATGCATGTGTGCAGTGCAAAATAAAAAATAAAAATAAAAACAAACCAGAAAACAAAAGACAGGTACATTCTTGAATAGAAATAAACATAAACAGCAAGGAGATGCAAGGGAAAAGTTCCCCAGTATAACACACTTTTCTGAGGAGCAGTGGCAGTTTAGTGTCATCTGTTTTGTTCTCTACCTTAACGCCAGGTAGTCACTCAACAGAAATTTCCAAAAAATCATGTTTGTAATTTACCTGAACACAATTTTTAAAAAGGTGCTACATATAGCAGTTTAACACCAACACGTCTTTGAAAAATCATTTCGAGATGGTGGTATGTTTACTGTAAACAAAAAGACGATCGCTGAGAAGCCGTTGACGTTGTGCACCACACGGTCCAGATTCGCTAGAAGTTTGTGTTTCTCAAAATGGTGATGGTCTAATGAGTGAAAAGCCAGACACACTGGTGCTTTTCAATTAAGCAAAAAGAAAAAGCAAAGCTCATAGCTTCTAAGCAAAGAGGTTTATGGGAAATGTAGTCTACATTTTTAAGAAACACAAGCTTGACATTCAAGTATCTCAACGATGGTCACGGCAATAGTAATTATACCAACAAACCCCTATAAGCCCTTTTCACAGCAGCCATTCTGACATGTCACAGCAGCGTAAACACAGGTGTAACTCATAAAATGAATCATGGCCATTCCAGTGAGCCAACATGCACAACAGACCCTTATTCAACGTCCTGATCACGCTACAGTGTTAGCTGGAGGAAAATTGCCGCCTTCAAATGGGGTCGCGTTTACCGTGTTTACGAGATGGTAAGTCATGAGCACGATATGCATTGCATTCAAGTGGTTAAGTCGAGAAGACCGCTGCTGCTAAGCAACGGCAATATTAGCGTTACTAAGTCTAGAAGCCACAGCGGCTAACAAGTTAGCAAGCTAGCAAAGTGGGTAACATAATGAAGGAAATGCAAAGACAGAATGACGAGGTCGTTGGAATATCAACATTTTCCTCAGACATATTATAAGAAGAAGAAGAAGATCTACCTTTATTAGTCCCACAATGGGGAAATTCAATTTACACTCTGTTTAACTCATACATGGTACATGCAGACCTGAAACACACATACATGCATTAATGGAGAGACGTCAGAGTGAGGGGGCTGCTCCAGACAAGCGCCCCGAGCAGTTGGGGGTTTGGTGCCTTGCTCAGGGGCACCTCGGCAGTGCCCAAGAGGTAAACTGGCACCTCTCCAGCTACCAGTTCACACTCAGTTTTTGGTCCATGTCGGGACTTGAACCGGTGACCCTCCGGTTCCCAAGCCAACTCCCTACAGACTGAGCTACTGCCGCCCCATAAAATTACCAAGAAAAACAATATATGACTAAAATTACAATATACTGTTCAATATTAGCTTATTATGCACCGATAAATGAACTTCCACGGGCTCCAACGTCAAACAGATCACAAGTCGTGAAGCTTTCAGAGACTTTCCACTTGGTTGTGAATACGACATGAGAGGGGCATTCATAATGACTCAACTAGTAAACATGGTGAACACAACCCCATTTGAAGGCACCAAATGTCATCTTGCAGTGTTGCTGGGTGCCCCATCGATACTGCATATATTTGAGATGACAAACTGTGATTTGAGGCTCTAGCGAGCTACAATAACTGCAAAGCGCTTCAGATATGAAGAGGAAACGTTGCTAATAGTTTAGCTTAGCCTTTTGTTAACCGTAATTAGCTGTCATGGCTTCTGCACCGCAGCGGTGAGCTTACCACTCACACAGAAGGCTAAACTATTAGAGAGATAGAGATGCTAACAGTTCCGCCTTCTGCTAACCGTAGCCACAGCCACAAGCTTTTGGCTGTGGTTAGCAGTAGCTAAACTGTTAGCATCCTTTTCTCTCCATATCTGAAACACTTTGCCAATATTCTGAGACTTTCTTTTTGACAAGTCCTTCTTAACACTAACACTTGTGGTCCCTGAGAGTGTGTAATGGTACATATTCAGAAAAACTTGAATTTTCTTTAACCATTGTTAAAAAAAAAAAACAAGCCAACACAACTTGCTGGCATGTTAGATAACACGTTCAAAGAATTATTCTTCCTCCACCTATGCTCCGCCCACGTAAATACATCAACATGTTTACTACCAGAAAAGGAGTCTATACCAGGGCCTAAATGGAATAATGTTTATGTTACACCTGTGTTAACCCTGCAATGACGTGTCAAAATGGCCGCCGCGAAAAGGGCCTATTGATTTGGTAATGATACATTGATATTAACATTACATTTAAAGCACCTTCAACTATTTCAAATTATCTATGGCTTGAAAAAGGGCCAAAGACTGTTCCACTGCATAAAAGAAATGACAAAATTAATGCAAAAAATCTTACTTTTATGTACATAAAAGTGCATTGGTATAATTATATCACAGGCCTTGCCACAAGGCAGATTCTTTTGGACAGATACAATTCTATGATCAGTCTTAGTGACTGTAGACGGCTTTCCCTTTTTTGTGTAAACTGAGTTACCAAGGCCTAAATGCCTCTGACTAAAGGTAGTTCAGTTGTTTTAAAATGTACAGTTTAGGTTATCTGTTACGACGAGACCAATCTCCATCTTTAAAAGGATATTGAAGTTGCAAATTCAAATTTACAACGGCTACACAATCAATGGGTTGAAATGAGAGGAAGTTGATAGCTATGAAAATAGGATGATTTCATTTGAATTTGTATTCACAATTAGTTATTACACTATATCCTTTTTTGAAAGAGGGATAGGTTTATGTTGGATGTAGGTAAGGTCTAGGAATCAGAGCAGAGGAGGATGAACCTTGCGGGGATAAACTATATCTTCACTGATGGAGTTTGGGGATAAGAGATGGCTTTGGGGTCTAGGAAGGGTCCGTAGATCATACATTACCTGCTGGAGATTGTGCAGCATGTACAGGAGAGTCCCCTGTCAGCTGAGGCTCATTTAAGTCTAGGTGTAAATCAGCTTTCTTGCTTTCTGAGGGATTGGTGTTATTTTTGCGCAGCCCTCCGTTGTATTGTTCTGTGTGCCGCAGATCCAGGTGGCATGGACGCTCCTGGGGAGGGAGGTCTCTAGTGTCGGGATTCGGGAGACCGTCACTGGACATTACTCCTTTGCTCTCCTCCTGTACGGGATCCTGGATCTCTGTGAGGAATACTGATGATTTTTCTTCCTGCTCGTTCTTGTCGTGTTTTTTGTGCTCCAAGCCTGCGCTTTCAAGATGGCCTCGCAGGTGGTTTTGTTGGTCACTGTAAGGGCCACCATAGGATCGAGGAGCTGTGGAGTCACACTCAAAAACGTCACAAGGAGTCGCAGCGTCGTCTGGCTGCTGAGGTGGAGTCTGGGCGCCGCCCTCTTCTGAGCCCAACTCCTCACACTCGTCAACAGAGAGCAACACGGAGCGACGGAAGTTGGAAGTCGACTGGTAGTCGGGCTGGTCGTTCTCCTGGTCAACGCCGTCATCGTCAAAAGCTAAGTTGACGATCCCCTGAAAGTGTGGCGAGGGTTCAGTTGGCGGCGGCGGAGCCTGACCTGGAATCACCTCAACTTCAGACCTTTCATCTTCCGTTGCCTCTTCATCTTCATCTTCCTCCTCAGAGGAGAAGAGCTGGTGGTCGGGCACGCTTTTTACAGTCACAGTGGCCTCGACCTCCGAGTGCTCCTCCTCTACATGAACCTCATCTCTATGCAACCAGGAACGAGGACGCTGTCTCGCTCCCTCCTCTTCGCTGGTGGTCTCCGCCTCTCGTCCACGCAGCCGCACCTCCACTCTCAACCCCGCCCCGCCTTCGTACATCTTTAACTCTTCCGGGGTGCTCGTGTCGCTGCTGCTGCGACCCAAGAAGTCGTGGCAGCGCATGGTTCCACACTTGGAGACGCCTCTGTCGTTGGAGCAGTCGTCGTCTTGCGAGCCTCCCGCGTCGTAGTCCTCCGAGCGGGGCTTGATGTCGTCGGAGGAGGTGGTGTGCGTGCTGCCGGTCTCGGACTCCGGGCTGACCTGATGGTGGATGCCGCTCCAGGAGTCCTCTAAGGGAGTGTCTGTGCTTCCCATGCTGCAGGGGGTGTCTGCGGGGCGTTCGGTGTCTCTCGGAGAATTTGGGGAGCTGACCTCGTGAGTTTGCCCTCCGCTGATGTGAGCGGGGATGACGCCGCTTGGAGACTGTTTTGCTTTACTACCTTCAGTCTGTTTGCAAGTATCTGCATTAGCAGATTTGACATGGGGGTGTTTGATGGCTGCTGGTGCACTGTTAGTGTTTTCTGACTGTATTTCAGTCTTCAGCAGACTTTGCTTAGGGCTTGATTCTAGTTGAAGGCTAGATGAATCCCCTCCGCTCTGGCTTGGCTGTGTACTGCATGCTGCAGGCTGGTCAGAGAGCGCTACCTCAGCAACATCACCAGTGTTTTCAGTCGAAGCGAGCTCAGATTGACAGTCTGAATTTTTACCATTTGCTGCTTCTTTTCCTTTCGTTCCTGATTTCTTGGAGGTAACTGAGGTTTTGGAAGTTCCTCCAGCTTTTGGAGAAGCTTTCTCCATCGATAATTCAGTAGTGCTTTTCGGCTTTGGTCCAGACTTGGCAGCCGCTACTGAAGACTGCTTGGAGGGGGCTGAAGAGGCTTTTGGTGGTTTAGCACTGGATTTAGCCGAGGCTCCAGTCGCCGTGGCGGGTTTTGTGATCTTCTTTTTATGAGCTTCACTGGCTGCTTTGTCTGGTGCTGAGGATTTCACCCCATCCTTGCTGTCTTCCTTCCTGGGGGAAGCTGGCTTTTTCGTGGAGGATCCATGCTTGGAGACTAACCCACAGACAGAACAGAGCATTAATACATGGCTACAGTATATAGACAGACGGAATCAAGCAGACTCTGAGCATCTCACCGTGGTGGTCTGGCGTGCCTCTTCCCTTAGTGTCAGCTTTTGCTGCTGTCACTACAGTAGACGCTTTCTCTGCTGCACCAGTCTTGGCTTTGCCACTTTCTCTCGCACTTGCCTTATTGGTAGGACTGTGATTGGTTAAAACACACAAAAACAACAAAGTGATCACAGATGTTTTTTACCCAAATAACTAATACCTCTGGCTCACATCATCATTAAGAAATATTTAAGAGAAGAGACGCAGAAAAAGTAAATTATGAATTCATATTAAACACCAGAAGGGGGCAGCAAAGGGATTTTTTTCTCCTATTTTGTCAAGGACATTAGCCTCTGAGACATGAGCTGATTATCAATGCAAAAATTTCAAGTTGTTACTTGTGTCCTTGTGAAGGATGTTCTACCCAGGTTATTCACAAAAGCTAACTGTAGGAGTAAAAGAACAGAGAGCACATTTTTGAGATCTGCTGTGTGTCCAAGGTTGATGGATTTTCATTATCCGACATCTTACTGGGTTTATCCAGTACAGCTTGATAGAATCTACTTTAGACTGTAATGGTAGTTGCTGATATCACACGTCAGGCTTAAAAAAATTACATTATGTACAAATGATTTGTCTCACTAACTAAATTGAGGAGGAGTTCAATGTTACGTTCTCTCCCAGAGCACCTTCATTCTGAGTGTGTACAGCTAACTTCATACAGATCTAAATAAAATTTAGAGGTGTGGACTCGAGTCACGTGACTTAGACTCAAGTCAGACTCAAGTCATGAAAATGATGGCTTTGGACTCAACTTGACAAAATCAAAAAAGACTTGCAACTTGAGTTGGACTCCACCATCACTTGGACTTGAGCCTTTTGACTTGAAAATACTTGATAACTTCCCAGGCCCAAAGATTAAAAACATGTCATTAAAAAAATGTGCCATGACTCATTGAATTTCCCATTTCCTGAATCAACACTGTACATTCCCAGCAAGTCAACACTTAATTCCCCAGATCCACTTTGTCTGAACCAATGACAGCATCCAATCAAGTTGCATTAAACGTTATGTTACTGAGCGCCATTTTGGAAAAAACTGTGCCAATCCCAGCTGACACTGGGTGACAGGTTGGTGGATAAGTGCCAAATTATCACAGGGCTGACACATAGAGACAACCATTCACACTCACATTCACACCTGTTGGCAATTTAGAGTCAACAATGAACCTGCCTGTCTGGACTGTGGGAGGAAACTGGAGAACCTGGAGAAAACCCACGTTTTCAGCCTGCGACCTTCTTGCTGTGAGGTGACAGAGCTAACCACTGCACCACTGTGCAGCCCAGAAAAAATAATCCATCGATCTATCTTCAACCGATTATCCCATTAGGGGTCACGGGGGAGGGGGCTGGAGCCAATCCCAGCTAGTACTGGGCAAAGGCGGGGTACACCTGGACAGGTCGCCAGTCCATCGCAGAGCTGACACATAAAGACAGATAACCATTCACACTCACATTCACGCCTACTGGCAATTTAAGTCGACAGTTAACCTGCATGTCTTTGGACTGTAGGAGGAAACCGGAGAACCCGGAGAAAACCGACTTTTCGACCTGCGACCCTCTTGCTGTCAGGTGACAGTGCTAACCACTGCACCACCGCGCAGCCCGGAAAAAAATGATACAAAAGATAATATCATTTGCGCACAAATACGACATGGTGGTCAACTAAAAACTAATTACAGAATGCAAAATGTGCAGGTTAAAGAAGAAAGAAGCAAACAGCATTAAATCTTATGATGAGTGCATTATGACTTGTTAAGGACTCCAAACTCTGTCAGTCTTGATTTGGACTTGACTTGGGACTTGTCAATTTTGACTTGGGACTGAAGTGCAAAGACTTGAGGCCTACTTATGACTTGCAAAACAATAACTTGATCCCACCTCTGGATACTACACACAGTAGATGAGGTGTTACCTGTACCATCTGTTTCTTTACTAAAGACGGCAATCCAGAGATGCAAACGGGATGTTTTTTTAGGCTCGTAGCTATTTACTGGCTAACTTCCATGGTTGCTTTCCAGGGAAACTGTTAAATATTGATGAGCTCCCAGGACAGATGGAGTTTGGATGATGCAGACTGTAAAACAGATATTTTTAACATCTTTGAAGGACAGATAAGAGGCTTGTCAGAAAACACTACACAGCTGCTTTTCACCTCCCGACAGCCACGTGTGACCTAAAAAAACAAGCAGGTGATACTGCGCTGCAACACTCATCATCTCCATTTATTGTACTGAACATGTAGCCTTAGGTATGTTTGTTTTGCTTCCTGGGCTCTGAATACTTGAGGCTAATGGAGTTGGGTATATTGGCATTGAGCTCATATTGCAACTTGGCCTGGCCATGTCCAAACTGCAGTGAGGATGTGCAATGCTCAGACTAAACCCAAATTCAGCTGTATAGGCTGCTGTGTAACCCAATACAGAGAGTATATCTAGTCAGTTCTATTCATTTTCTCTTGCTTTAATGTTTTAACCAATTTGCTAATGTCAGGGTGGGGAACTGTGTTATGAACAAGAGTAAAATGTTTTTGACAACCTGTCCAGATAACAGAAAAGTAACAGCTAAATTTTAGCATTTGGATTCTCATGATCTCTCTTTGGGTTACTCAAACTGTGTTGTCCTCCTGATATATCTTCTGTATTTTGCAAGTCAAGTCCAAGTTTCAGGCCCTTTTTCCATCCTTAACATACGTTATTATGGCAACATTTTGCAATTTTCATTGTCATTTTAAAGGGTAACTTCTGTATTGTTCTGATTTTTCCCATGTTTTAGTGTCTAACTGCCTAATGGAAACAACAATTTCTGAAATTGGTCCAGTATTGAGGGAGAGCGCTGTAGACGGCAGCTGCTCACCGGCTGCAATGTAATCCTATTGGGGCAAGTTGTCACCATCATTTATGTCCAATAAAAGTTCTTGTTTTTGTCATGACAGGCTCTGATTGTTATTAAGTGTCTGACATTATGGAGAGTCTCGCGCAAAGAGAAGTATCGTTCTGAAATCTGGCGATGTGACGTGTTGCTGGGGAACAATGGTGAAATACATCCATGGTGGAAATTCGAGTTTGTTGTGTTGCAGTCCAGAAAGCATAGCTTAATGTTATCTAAAACATTTCCAATGTCATGTCTGAATATTTAGATGATTTTCACAATTTATTGATTAATTATTTGAGCCAGAAGATATGGATATTCACATTTCACGTCAACACTTTTCCTTGAGCAGAATTTATACACAATAGACCGGATCAAGCGAAAGGGAAGAAATAGTTTTATTTCTCTGTAGGGTCTTTTCCATTATGTTGTCAGACACTAATAGCAACCTGAGTCTGTCAGTGGCAAAAACAAGCTATTTTAGTGGACGTACTGTTACATTGACGCTGCTCACTTGCCGCTCGTTTCGCAGCTGGTGGCAGCATTCTCCCTCAATACTGGACCAATATCAGAATTTGTTGTCCATATTAGTCACATAAACACAGGAAAATAGGGTCCAGGTTGAAAAATACAGAAGCTACCCTTTAACATAGCCTTGGTACTTGCCCCTTGGTACTTGGAGCTGTGTAGGACTGACATATAACATAGATTCTTAGACAGGACATAGAATGCTGTGCAGGGTCATACACGTCATTTCTAAACTCCAACTCCAGTCTCACGTCTCAAGTTGCTATTCAGACTACAAACAATGGAAAGTCTATTGTCCTGAATATCCACTTGCTATAACACAACCCCAGAAATATAGCTCCTTGTCCCCAGAGGCTTATCTCTCGTCAGACCGATAGCCGATGGGCTACGACAAGGCACCCAGCATTTCACTGAATACATAAGAAGCAATGAGAAAGCACAGTGATAAGCACCATAAAGCTATAGAGGTAAAACTCACCTGCCGATCTTCGTTGAATCTGATTTCTGAGGAGGTTTTGTCAGCGGGGATTTGTTGACCGCCTTAACTTGGTGTTTGGGCTTTGCACCTAAAACACAGAAAATGAACCACAAGCACAACTGTTAATAGAAGTATGTCAAGGCAGATAGCTTTGGGATTAATCAACCAAGAGTACACGTAAGTCTGATACATATGACCGTTGATTTACTCAGGAATAAAACAAATAATCACATCCTCTGCTGTCCCGTGAGAGTCTCTACACTGATACCAACAATAGCCATGTGTGCTTTGTTTCCTGATAAATCAACATTCACACGACACTGCCTCTGTCTTCCAACAAGCCCTCTTGGCCATAATGCAACATTCATCATACTAATTAGTCTGCAGGTATTTTTGTATTCCAGCTACAATATTACGCCTGGAGCCGACTTGCCGACACTTCAGCTCAGCTACAATGATGTCCTACATTGTAATTGGTGTCAGTCGCAATGATGAAATGCAAAGGAGTCAATAAAGAGAGTAAACCTGGGATGGAGTGGGTGTTGTTGCGAGGGCTGCTGGCACCGTTCTCTGGCGAGGCGCTGCCTGATGTGGGTGAAGCACTGGGCTGAGGTTGGGTGGTGCCAGCAGCGCTGTCAGCCTTTCCTGTTGAGCTCCTCTGAGCCTTCGCCACCCCCGTCTGGCTCGTAGACGTGCAGCTCGGTGGAGATGTTTTAGGCCGTGCACCTGGGTTGGGCTTCTTTTCTTGTTCTCTTGCACCATGAGAGCTTCTGGGGCCATTGGCGCTGGCTACATCCCGCCTGGCCCCCGCAGCTCCCGTGCCGTTGACAACTGGCGTGCCAGCTGATGCCGCCTTTGCTTTCGTTGCTCCTGGCTTCTTTGCATTCTTTGCCTTGGATGCGGGACCCTCTCCCGGTTTGTTAGCTGTCCCCAGTCCATCAGACTTCATGGCTGATGCAGCGCTACGGGAGGAAAGAGTCGTGTTTTCGGACGCCCTCTGGGTCCTGAGCACAGGAGGACTCTCAGGTGCAGATGAAGGGCATTTTACAGTCCTTGACTGCAAGGGGGAAAAATAACCACATTAGTCACATAACTGTGGGGCAGGATTAATCAGCATAGTGTGGTCATATGAAAATGAATAACATTAGTGCAGATTACCACAAGCCACTGAGCATACGACTGGAAAAAACACTGACCAGTATCACCTGAACATCTACACAGTCTACTGAGATCAGACTACTGCATATCCAGTCTTAAAGGGAGATTTGTCAAGTATTTAATACTCTTATCAACATGGGAGTGGACAAATATGCGGCTTTATGAAAATGTTTGTATATATTTATTACTGGAAATCAATTAATAACACAAAACAATATCAAATACTGTCCAGAAACCTTCACAGGTTCTGCATTTAGCATAAAAAATATGCTCAAATCATAACATGGCAAACTGCAGCCCCACAGGCAACAACAGCTGTCAGTGTGCTGACTTGACTATGACATGATGCAAACTGCATGTGATTATCATAAAGTGTTCATGTCTGTAAAGGGGAAACTCGTGGGTACCCAGAGAACCCATTTACATTTGTACCCCTTTGAAAATGCCCATGTCTGTTTTTCCTCACCAAAATTAAGTTTGGAGTGTTATTTAACCTCCTCCCTGGCATGCTAGCATGACATGTTTGGTATCATTGGATTCCTTAGATTTTTCTAGTTTCATATAATACAATCTAAAAATCACATTAATGCGTCAAAGAAATTAGTGGCATTAAAATGAATTTGCGTGAATGCGTTATTATCACATTAAATTTGACAGCCCTGGTAATTTTTTAAAATTTTGCTGATTAACTAAACAAACTGGAAACTTATAATTGCCTTCTAGTGTCTTGCATGTTCAGAGAATCAGCAGAAAAGGCCTAAAGACAGGCAAAGATCTTGTTCATCAAACCTCTTCACCTCATCAAACCTCTTCCCCAGTGTACTGTAGGAGCTCCACTGCTCTTAACCACACATGTTGGCAATCCCTCTCTGGATCACCTCAGAGCTTATCTTAGCTATACATCTGTTTAGAGAGGCCCTGCTGCTACTTTTATACTGTATGTCGTTGCTGTGAGGGTGGGGCATTTATGACATATGGCATCAGATGGCCACAAACTGTAAACACTGAGAGATTACACAAACTTGCATCGGTTTCTCTGAGCTAAAACAGCCTCATAAGTTCACGTCATAAAGTCAAAGACTGGTTTACAAATAAAATGTTTTTTCTGTTTCTGGATCAAAAGTAAAACTTTAAATGAAAGAACAAATGTTAATGCATGGTTGGATGATAATATTACCTGTGAGCTAGTGAATACAGGCTTTTTACCAAGTCTTCGATTGTCCCCTTTATCAATAGCATCTGTCAAAACAGGATAAACGGTAGACCGAAGAGCATCAGTTAGCCAGTCAGTATGCAAAACAGACTATTCAAATCCAAGAATAACATGCATTAAAAGGGCTGCACCAATTTTTCTCACGACGCTGCCTACTAGGTCTGTTTTATGAGAGCCCTTCTTTTCATTCACAAATTTCCCCACCCTGTGTTTATCCTTTGACCATCAGGAAACAAACATTAAATCAATGGATTGATCAGTCAGACAAGGACTATTCCAAACAAAGCACAGCCATTTCTATACTGAATACAAGAACAAATAATGATTTATTTAATTTAATCAAAAAAATGAGATGACATTTACTCCAGTCACTCAGTACTTTTGTTATGTTTGCATGTGAGACCTGGAATCTGCTTTCACTGGCATGAAATGTACCAGTAATAGGCACACATTGATACCAGCTGAATGAGTTATTCATGCCGTGCATTTCAACACATTACTAGTGAGGCAACAGCATATTATTTGTCTTTGTGGAAGCTTCTAATCATGTGCAGACCCACAAAGACAGGAATCCAGCCTTTTCACTCCCACCCATTAAAACAAGCATGGCGCATCTGGTGCATTTACCATGTTAGCAGACACTCAAAAGAAAGGTTGAAAAGGTTGCTCACATGAAGCAAAATATTATACAAGAAGAGCACTGGGTAAGTAGTGGCCAGGCAGCTGTGTAGGAAAGAGCCATTAGGTATTAAATCAGCCAGCAGCGTATGCTCCAAGGTGCTTTGGTTCATCTCTTATGATGCATAGCCACTGCTTCAGCGCTAGGGAGAGAAAAAAAACCAACATCCACACACCGCAGCATGAATATCCGGCTGTGTGCGACTAGAAAAAGAGCAAGGATTTCCTTCCTTACCTGCAAGTATCCTCTCTCTGTGTTTGGAGGGCAGGGTCTCCCATCCCTGCGTGTGGCGGACCGCGTAAAAGGTCTGAAGCAGGAAGGTCCACAGTCGACCACGCAGAGTACAAATCTCCTGCCTGAACGGCTGATGGTAACACAGAGGAGAGAGAGAGAGAGAGGCAGAGGGAGGAGAAGAATGGAAAGGGGTGCGCTACAGCACAAGCAAATCAGCAGCTGCGTGAAGAACCATTCACCATGGCAACAAATACCCCTCCCTCCCTTCTCCCTCCCTCCCTCCCCCCCGCTGTCTCCATTGCAGAATCCACTTGAGCTCCCTTGAGCGAAAGCAGTGATGTCAGCGGCTGATGCCCACTCTCCGGTTTCCACGCCTGATTATAAAAACAGGGCTGGATGTCAGGGAGGAGCTATGTCTACCTCCTCCGCTGCACTGACCACACACACCCCTCAGCCAGCAGATACGCAGCCAGATTAGTGACGGCCGCTGGCACACGTCACAGTCTCCCTGGGCCTAATCCATTCTGCCATACTGTACGGTATTTACAGGGGTTATGCGATTTAGCACGTGCAGCCGGGTCACTTTCCCCTGGAAGTCATCTCACCAGCTTAACCTGCTGGCTCGCATAATACATTTTGTTGGGCTGTAATCTCTTAACCGCTTCACAGATACTTAACTCCCATATGCCGGCATTTCAATACTATTATATAATATTTCAATATTTGTTGATGCATCAACTCATAATCACAATACAGTCAAATAGCATCTATATTTAAAGACGTCTAAGGTGAAAATGGAGTTGGATTGGAGAAATGATGCATTCTGGCATTTGAAGGTGCTCTATATGATTATGACATTAAAGGACCAATATGTAGTACAGACAGCTAGCATTTAAGAGGGGTAACAGCAGTCCAAATTCAAAGCATTGGAGGAATTTTCACACACTTTTCATAAGCACAACCTATTTCTGGTGCTGTGCAGTGTGTATAATACAGCTACTATAATACAGCTACACCTAACGTTAACTGGCAGCACAACTCCATTTGAGCTGCGCCCGTCGCACATCACAACGCGCAGGGCCTGAAGTCGGGCTCTGCTCGACACAGCGAAAAGCCGTCATGGCGTGGCACAAGCACTGGAAAGACCAGGTTTCAGAGCGTAGTGAGAACCTTCAGTGAGTGAGAGCCAGGCAGAGAGATGGAGAATACTAAGAGAAAGAAATACTGTATGAAAAAAAGAATGAACGAATAAAAACTGATGACTATTAGTTTATGTCAGAGATTCACACAAATTCGCACCAGTGGGGCAAATTATTCTGTAGGCTAATCTTTCCTGAGAATCAAAAGTCAAATCAGAAGTATTTAAGATTAAAATTTTTGTTGCAGAGCGCTTATTGTTTTGCTATTTTCAGTAGATAGTGTAAGTAACAAAGTCTCTGAACATCCGCTTTTTCTGGTGAAGGACCCCCAGATCCCCCACTTTGATTTTGAAATCCTCCCTATTTTTGAGGTCTCAAGGCAAGTACGGGTCCATCCGCTCCTCTGAGAGCAATTTGCACACATTCTTACAATTTGGGGGTTACCCTCGAGATATAAACGCATTAGCCTCTGGCCAGCAGTAGTAGTTAGAATCACTTCACCTGCTGTTTGTCTCAAATACTCACTGCCTTGATAACCCAGCTGTACACAGACCACAGAGAGATTCAGGTTGGGTAGAATCTAACGTTAACGTGATCTCTGTTGATCCATTTCTTTTGCTCGTGTCCATGGCTGCAGAAGGCTATATTCTAGTTTGTGTCATATGTGGCAATGGGGTGTTGAAATGGGCAACGGACGGGATCACACTGGCCAAAACAATAACAGACTGAGGCACAATTTCAAAAGGGCAACATTTCTGGCTGTAGCATTGTTGTCAGAAAAGCCAGTTTCCTTCATCTCTGATGACATATCATGGTCATTTTATGATTTAATACAGTAAACATATACATATTAGTCCTTTAATATAGCATCAAATAAGTATCTGCAATGTAAAGAAGTAACGTCTACCTGAGCAGAGAATGAAGTCGCTCTCCCTCTGTGTGTTGTTATCTGAGCTTCTCAGTGCTTTGTTAACATAGCCAAGCATGCCGTGTGTGCTTTTAGTGCATGTGAGTGTGACCCACTGGCTAGCTCACAGCTGCCGTTCTACACTGCTCTCATATGGCAGTTACAGCTGATAACGATGTCCCGACCGACAGCGCCGTTGCGGAAGCGTAGCTCCCACCCTCGGGTTGCCCCTCAGGTTAACACTGTTAGCTCTGTCAGCACTGCTGCTGTTGTTCACTGTTAGCTACGAGCCATTGGCTCAGCTGTCGCAATGTTGAGAGCCCTGCTGAGACAATAGAAATGCTCCCAATCTCACATTCAGCACATTTAAATAAACAAATTTGCTATAATTAAAGGCCTCATTTTTAATTCTGAATAATCATAACTGCTACGGGTCAAATTTTGATGGAATTGGGATGATGTTCTTGTCACTCACTGGGTAAAAAAGCGACTGCATCATTTGTGTCATGTGTTGTTAAAGGCAACCTGTGGAGTTTTTGACCTCTATTAGTGCTATAAAAACGTGTGTCCCATGCATACACACAAGGGTGACACGATACACAGTCCTGCCAACGGTTGCACACTTTTCTATTGATCTACAAGTATCGGTAATGTGCCAAGACATGCTGCCAACACAGGCAGGGAAGAAGAAGAAGACTGCAAACATGTAAACATGGTGGCTGTAAACCACGCTGGATTCAAAATACTTAAATCTAGCGATACTTTGGCTTTGCAAAAGGAAGGAAACACATTCCACACATTCATTACAGCTCAACACATTTTGGTGAGTAGCATTGAATGTAATCATTTCTTTTGTTTTTTTACAAGAAAACTCCACAAGGCACCTTTAAATTCAGACAGGAGCAGGAAGTTATTAAATGTATAACTTGGAAAAGCTGAATTTTCTGTTTATATAATGAGATGCACCAATATTTTCTTAAGCCAACACCAATTCAAATGTTTTGTATCATCCATTGATAACTGACACTCATCTAATATATGTTTGAAAACTTGGATTAAATTGGAAAATTAAATTAAAGGACACATTACATCTGCAGAGCTCATCACAGCTCATCTTAATAAAGCCTTAAATATGACAGTTGTTCCATGACAGAGTGCATAACTGCAAGGTTTCTTTTCCTAAATGTCTTACCATATAAAACATTAATTCAATATATTCAATAATGTTCAGTGTTATTTGTAATGGAGAGCAAATTAATGTATGGCTGACAGCCCAAAAGGTCACCACCACTAACTGTCATAGGGTTATAAATGTGTTATAGCACCTCGATAGTCATTATAGAAACCCTGGTCCACCCTTTCATACCAAAGCTGGGCCACGTCAGACCCATATCACATGCTGGTTAGGAGCACGGTTACAAAGCCACGTTGGACAACTCATGCTGACCCATTCAGACCACCAACCATAAACACATACTGATCTGGTCTGAAATGCCAAGTAAATGTGGAGTTTGCTCTTCCAAAGCTGTATGCTACCCTGCATCCAGAATGAAGTAAAGCACACAATGATAGAGTAGAGAGCATGACAGCACACAAAGGTTGTTAGAAAAGATTCTGGAGTAATTTTAGTTGAAGGAGAGAGAGCAAACATTTCTAAATGAAAGGTAAAGCTGTGGTCACACCTTTGGTTGATTTGGCCCAGACAACAATAAGGAGAACCTGTTGCCTTTTAGTCTGTTTAGGGTTCAAACTGATTTTTTTTTACAAACTTAAAGGGAAAATTTTCAACTTTTTATAGATGTCCAATCAGTGTTGATGGTAAATGTAGTTAATTGATCTGGAAGGATCTGGGTCACCAAGAGGCTCTAGATGCCACTCGAAACAGAGCTTCCTTGTTTTACTCGCTCTACATGTAATGCAAACTAGCTACGTTTTCAACAGTGAAATTGGCATCCTATAACAAGAGTGGATGTTATGGATGAAGATTCATTTTACAGTTTCGGCTGACTCTGATATACGGCCGAAGAAATTCAACAGAGAGAGGCCGAACTGCAGGTGTGCTGGCCGTGCAAGGGGATATAAGATAAGATAAGATGAACCTTTATTAATCCCCGGAGGCAAATTCAGGTAAGCCGAATATGGCCAGCGAGTACCCTTTGGTTGTCAAAAACTACATCTACATGGTACATGTAGGCACAGCACTGTGAGCTGGAAAACTCAGCTTTCCTGATCAATATAGTCGACAGTGAGGAATTTATTGTATATACAGTACCTGTATACTTTTAAGTATACAGGTAACTTATTCAGTCGGATAGTTTCAGTGAATCATAAATATGATTAACTCTACACTGTGCTTGTGAGCTTTATTGCTCTTTTTCTTCACTGATATGAGCATTATTCAAAAATGAGCTGGATTTTATCCAGGAGGATACAAAAAAAATCATAACTCAAGGTCCACCTGCTCGCTTTTTACAGGGGTGCTAACCTCATCTTATAGTCATCCTCTGCAGAGGGAGTTAGATATTTAGAAGTTTGGTTCTCTCTGAATCCAACCACTGTTGATCCAACTCTCTAATCTCTGGCTGAAGTTAGATAACTGGAGTTCATTAGTCCAAACTTTATCCACCGAAGAAGATCAGGAGCAGCAGCTGAAAGCTCCAGTATAAGCTAGTGTGTGTACATTGAATTGTTGATTTATATAAGTACAAAATATAATATAATAGTAATATAAGGTTTTGTCAAAATGTTTGCTTAGTAGAAGACCAAAAGTCACCTTTTCTTAGGGCCTGATCAGTCAGAGCGTGTTTGCTGCTGCAGCTTTGTTGCTGGGCAACCACAGATTGAGTGCTAACGTTAGTGCAACATAAATCATGAACTGTATGCTACCTAATGTTTAATAGTGCAGTTTAAATTAACGAGAACAACTTAAAATCTCAAGTACCACACTAATTTGCCTCCTGCTGTTTTCTGTTCAGACCATGATAACTATGGTTAATAAACTCAAATATAGTAGCTCCGTGTATCCAGAAACAGTCTACAGTAGAGGTCGACCAATTAATCGGCCGATTAATCGAGACGATCATTTAACTTTTTTTCCCATAATCGACATCGGCCTGACCATATTAAGCCGATTATCAAGCAGGTGCATAAATGTTGCTAAGTGCACTAAAACTTTATTTTTTTCATCCAAAAGTTTATTTGACAAAGTTTAGTTTTTTTGATTACCTGTTTTTTGAAATTTTGTGTGTCATTTGTTAATATTAAGCTGTTATATTTTATCAAATGGAGGAAAAAAAAAGAAAATCACCCAAACATATCAGCCCCCCAAAAATGTGCATCATATCGGCCATCGGCTGTCCTGATTCTCCTGATAACCACGACTGGTAAAGTCACATAGCTCCAGGTATCCATGCATTCTACAAAAATCACCAGAATGAGAAAAAACACTAATGATATCAAGTGTTTTTCCGCTCTGTGTTGAATTGTTTTTAACTCAAGGCGTTCAGGTCACTCCTGCAAAGACGCGAGGCGCTCTGCACACTTCAGTCATTGAAACCAATAAGAAAAAGCTGCCTCAGGCTGCTAAAACGTGCTATGTCTGACCAGGGCCTTAGTGCAGTAGTTTGGTAAGCATTCAAGTTTGATTGGCATCATTTTCACTTGCCTTGATGGACAGGACTACTGTATTTTTCGCAATATAAGGCACACTGAATTATAAGGCGCACCGGATTATAAGGCGCACTATGAATGAGCGTGTCTATTTTCATACATAAGGCGCTCTCGTCTCGTGATAGTGGAGTAACTCGCCCGGCGTTGCCTCCCTGACTTGGTGAATGTGTGTTCACCTTCTGTCATCCAACGCTCCCACGCAGCTCGCAATTTAACTGATTTAAATGATCTGTTGACACCAATATCTAGCAGTTGGAGTTCTTTAGTTAATCCACCCGGAATGACGGCAAGCTCCGAATTAGTTTTCTTCACTTTCGTTTTAACAGTGTCGGTGAGTGCCGTAATGTCCCGACAATCCATCCAGCAGTGTGGCTTCGTAGCTTACCAAAATCGTAATAAAACATTGTGACAGATTTTTGAGCGCCCTGTGCCACATAAAATTGGTTCGAGGTCAGTAAACACAACCAGAATTGATACATAAGGGGCACCGGATTATAAGGCACACTGTCGATTTTTCAGAAAATTAAAGGATTTTAAGTGCGCCTTATAGTGCGAAAAATACGGTAAATGGGAAAAAGCACTACACAGATGGGGTGTGAGCACAGCCTCACGGTCTCAGTATGAAGCTGTTTTTTGTACAGACAATGTGCTTCATTTCACCTCCTCTTGTTTTTTCCTTCCCTGCTCCAGGAGAAAATCCTCTTCAATGTCATCTCCACACAGATAGTACACAGCGGCGAAAAGATCACAGCAGTTGTCCACGGTCACACCTTCTCTGATGGCTGAACACAGCTTCTTCAACAATGTGGGCTCTCGGGTGAACTCCTCCCTCTGTAACGGCAGGTAACAGACACTGAGAAAACCATAAAGCTGAATGTGTCATCGCAGTAGAGAGGAGTGTGTTAGCATTAGCCATACCCTGCAAAGGTCCTGGAAGGCCTGGGTGCGGATGACTCTGGGGAGATGCTGGACAATGACGTGCAGGCTCTCCTCCTGTAGCTCTGTGGCGAGACTCCTCACCTGTTGGGCCCACTTGACTTCTGGGAGACTGCCAAGCAACTGCTCAGTGCCACAGAGTGTGGTTACTGCGTTCTGCACGGTCTGAATGGAAATATCTATCAGCTAAAGAAACTCTCTCCAACTGAAAACACAAGATAAAGTTGAATGAACACGGCCCTGTATAAAAGCGCTGTGTTATCCCTGTCCAGCACCTATTGATCAGTGGAGGGAGTCCCACAGTCGTGTAATGATTCTTGGCTGCCTCTGAAGCTCAATTCTTGCCAAGAGTGAACAACAGCACATTTGTCTTGCTTTACTCACAGAGTGCACTCCACCTCTTTGATAGTGATGAAAGACAGACTTGAGATTCAATTATCAATTACAAGGCAGGATCACTCCCCATCGTACATCCAAATCATATTCCTAAATGAGTCTGTCTTTAATAACTGAAAACTTAATAAGGGTCATGTTTGATTAGATTACGTTTGAATTTCCTTCCTGTGGAAAAAAACACACTGTAGAATGAGTTGATGATATTGCTGCAATTACATGAATACAGTACGGCTGATGACTCTGGGTGGGAGGAACTCACCATGGTTTCAGTTACAGCCATTAGACAGGCCACTTGGAGCTCAGGGGACAGGAGGGAAAAGTTTCTCTCGCACCAGGTCTTCACAAAATGATCAGCAACCCACCTGGAAATACACATTGTGGAGTAGCTGTAGATCATATAAAATCCATTCACCTATGTATCGCGATTCTGAAATAGATATTTATAATGCCAGAATCAGTATATTTCCTTCATTTGAGTCTATGCGGAGGTAGAAGGAAGTTACCGCTTTTATTGTTGTAGTGAGTAACATGACGTCATATCCGTTCCGTATCTGTCAACCAAAACAAACCGCAGCGAGTCGAAACAAGAAAGCAGAAAATGACGGAGGGTCCGCATGGACACGACTTGAACCCTCATGTTTAATCCAAAGTGGTAAACACTACACATACAGTGAAGTATGGAAACGCTTTGGGTTTCACACATTGCAGGAAAGGCAGAGCTAGACATCACGGCTAAAGCTGCATGCTAACTTTGCCATGGACAGGAAATGTATTGTAATAATGTATTGTGGTAACGTGCGGTCAAGCCAGCCATCACTCTAATCTCGTGGTCAAATCGGCCGACGCTATGTTAAATACATTCAAACAACCCCAATGGAGCTGAATATGGATATATAAAGAGAACGGAGCTGATGGGACAGCAGAACTATATATGTGTGACTATGTCTAGTTTTCAAAATAAGATGTTAATAAAGGGAACTGTACATACAAAATACATATATGGGAATAAGACTGATTGGATTATATTCACCAAAAGTATAAAACATCACATGTAACTTGTAAATTAAGAAGAAAATGCCACTAATTTGTGAAGGAAATGTTTCTGGATCTTTTATGGTTGCTGAAAAATATTCAATAAATATTTCCTGACAATGACTGCATGTGACCACACACACTGAAATTCAAACATTTTGTATGTAAAATGTATTGATTTAGATATTTTTCCAAAGTAAAACAACTACCAACTCAAACTGCAATAAATCCTAATATTAAATCACAATACTTCGCAGTACAAATCAAATTGGCGACCAAGTATCGTGACATCATCGAAACGGGAGATAGGTGAACTGGTGAATAGGTGAATTCAGCCTTGACAGTTCCCCAATGAGTCAGACAAACTCATGGAGGACTTTTCTATGTTTCTGCAGTATAACCCAGAGGATTCTCAGGCTCTGAGGCTCGAAGCAGCAGTCAGCAGGCCTTTGCTTGAGGGAAGAACGCAGCAAGTGAGGATCAGTGAGGTCAGTACCGCACCGCTGCACACAGCAGCGAAGCTCGATTTGCCGTCACACTCGCGTGACTCATCAAGACTCAGCAGAGACAACATGGCAAGGCTTCGCCATCCCCCCATCCTCTCCCCCTGACCTACATTCACACACATTTTGCCCTCTCTCTGCTGTAGTGCAAGAGCATAGCTAGCCTGCAGAGGAATCAGCTACAGGAGTTTGTGTGCACATAGATGAATACAAAGGAAATGGATAAAACCTGTACAGCATCATGAAATATAGCGAAATGACAACATAGAGGTGTAACTGTTAAATCTGATCCAAGTACACGAGCAAGCGTCCTAATGCAATGTCATATACTAGTGGCTATGTAGTGTCTTATACTGAATCTTTAAAATGCCTTAACACCAATTCACTTCATTTTAATCTACCTTATTTAAGATAAAACACCAAAAATCAGCCAAGATATGTGAAAAATGGAGTCTCCTGTGGCTTATTCCTTTTGCCTAAAGAATAATTGATTTAAAGGATGGTAAATAGCTATTACATTTTACCCAACAGAGTATTGTTTTGAATCACATTAAGGCAAATTGCATTACACAACGAACCCCAACCCCAGGCTACTTAATAACACACAAGTATGAACCCACATGCTGGTAACCTAGCAACAAGATGCTGATGTAACTTGCAGTGGCAAGACTGATGACAGGTTGAACTGCTTTGTTAGAAAGTCACACACATACAAAAAAAATGGTGCTGCGTCCAAAATCACATACTTTGCACTACATGTGTACTATTACATAGTAATACAGTTTGTGTGAATCAACAGTAATATGTAGCTTTTTTTTGACATGATGAACTATAATTACGACATCACCTGAGAGCCTCCTTGCCGGCTGGATGCGTAACCATGGTAACCCATACCGACCTCATGTGTCCAAACAATGATCTGTGAGAACCATAAAGTGTGAACTAATTCAACGAAGCAGAAGTGAGCATGGCTCACATGGCCCCGCTCGCCCCGCTCCCACAACACTGTCAACCATCGTACCAACAAAACAGTTTTGGAGTTCTCCCGGAAATGGGACAGAAGTTGAAAATAATCACTTCTTTGAGAGAAAATGTAAAAAAAAAACTTTATAGAACCATCCTGGACTTCTAATCCCAGAAAGACACAACTACACCACACTGCGAAGTCGCAATATCTTGTCCCGGAAATGAAACCAAAGTTGTTTGGCTGATATCTTCTTCTATCAAATATCTTGGCCACCCTGGACTACTAATCCCCAAAAGGCTCAACTACGCCACACTGTCAACTATCATACCAAATCTGAAGTTCCCACGTCAAGTAGTTTCTGAGTTCTGCTCCAGAAACGACAGCGGATGGAAAGACGGACAGACACGCAGAGTGCTATATACACCCGACTACCTTGTCCTGGCCTTATAAAAAAACCTACAAAAGTGAAAACTCCATTTTTTTTAAATATAAATGTTACAGAGCCGTCAGTCAATGTTGCATTGCATTGTGGTAGATTTATGGCAGAGTAGTGTCCAACGTTTGCATAATGTAATATCTCAAGGGAAACAGTAGGCAATTTGCGTACTATTAGTTTCATACATACTAAAAACAGCTCTCACTGTTTTAGCATTTTAAAAAGCACGTTACTGTGGCATTTCAGATGCAATCTGGGTAAAAAATATATCTAATTTTAGGGCCATTAATTCAACTACAGTGACTTTAACAAATGTTTTCCAAGCTGTAACACATCTATAAAAAAGCACCAACCGACACTCACCTCTGACACAACATGTGGAGGTTTTGAAGGCCTAAAGCGTGTGTGAGGGACAGACACTCCAGGACTGTTCTCTGAACCCCGTCAATCGGCTGCCGACATGTGAGAGGGGAAAGAAAAAGGGACATTTACACTTGTGCAGTAATTTGTGAGGCTCTGAGTGTTTTGGGGGTGAAAAAATGGTCCAACTAGCACATGGTAAAATGGGAATGAAAATATGTTCAGAGAAGTGAAACAGCGTTATTATTATTGACACAGAGCGTGCAGGCAGCATACAAAGTCAACAAGTGTAAAGCCAAAGGAATAAAAATGGGATTTGTTCTCTGTGTTTTCAGCTGTGATACTCACATACTGCTATACCACTGATGTCTTGCACTGAAAAAGATCACTACAGTGATATAGGATTAACTACAAATGCAAAATTATTCATAGAAGAATTCAATAACTTTTGATAGAGTGCAATCATTATGATACTTCAGCATTCAGAGTGGATCACATCGAGCACTCTCCATTGACGGGAAACTAATCAGCTTTTCACATAGAGATGCACTGATCCAACTTTGTCTCTCTGATACTGTTTGCGCTACCTAAACTCAGGGCATCTGCCAATACAGAGTGGTGATCCAATACCAGTACTCTTTAAAATCTGATACTGATAAACTCATTGTAATAACCTTTATGTAAGGTAATGTGAGGCCAGGGATTGCAGTGGTGCTAATAACTGATTCTGCGGCTTGCCGAGACTAAATTAATTCAGTGAAAACCCTGAATTTTTTTTGACTCAGTCACATCATGGCAGATAGCCGATCCACTTAATAAGGTCAGTACTGGCACAGATCGTAAATCCCTAATTTCAGGCAGACAGGGATGAAGCTGTTCTTGCTTCACAAACTCAGCTGTGAGTACAGGCAACAGATTTTCCAGAGTGCAGGAAACAAAAATATAATAATTATACATAATCTGAGCTGCTTGCTAAACATTAAAAGAATATATAGCTCAATTTGATGACAAAAAGTCACTATCCAGTCAAATTCACAGACATCCCGCTCCCCTCTGACACAAAATGATTATTTACCAATCAGCTGTCAATCAAACGAGTTACGCTGCCTTCAAGTTTGGTTACATCAGTGCCGCTGTAACACAACACATTTGACAATGACTGCAAAAAATAGCCAGGCCAATAAAAGGTAAAAAATATACTATTTTCATGTCATGTCTTTTTCACAAGTTAGAATGACAAATTGTCTCATTTGTGGCGTGAGTGTGCCAGGTGGTGAGAGATCTTACGTCACCAAAGTCCAAAGAAACTTTTCATGGGACTTTCCGGTTGGTAGCAGTCTACGAGCAGAGAAGGTAAAGTCTTAAAAGACAACGGTCTGTGTTTACCAAACTGACAAAGAAGGCCAACACACACAGCAGAGGCTACGTTTAGCGGCGCACATCCTGACGAAACATAAAAGCCCTTCGCCTATGGTGGGATTATAATAGAGGCAATGACTGCGGTGGCTGAAATGATCTTAAAGGACCATAAAAGTAAAACAGAAATTATGTCTGCTATTGGTGATTCACAATTTTGTGCTCTGAGTACAGATACAGCCAGCTTGAATTTCCCCTGACCTGGCCGATACATGACAGACAGATAGCTCTCAGCCACTTTTGTTTGGTGAAATTAGCTATCAGAGGAAAAAAGGCTGGAGACCCCTGCTGTAGGTGCATTCTTTACATACGTATTGAATCTTTTCATCTGGTCACATGCCATGGAGGCATTTAAAGTCTAATTTTACTTATGTTTCAGTAGGCACACTTATTTAATGTATTTGATTTTAAACATTGCACATTCAAAGTTTTATTCATGTTTACAAAGCACAATATGAAAGTTAAAGATGCGTATCAATTTCTAAGGTTCAAATTTTGTTGACATTTTTTTCAAGATGTAAGAATAATAATAATAATCCAGAGGAGTGGAGGCACTGAAATCATAATAATTATCATATTTGTGCTGCCCTATATTCAACGTATTTGAAAAATCACACACATTTAGAAAGGTAATAAACCTATGACATCTATCTTCTCCTCTGGTACTAGTTTTCCTGGTGTACAGCTGACCTTGGGGAAGAAGCGGCAGTAGTCTCGGGTCAGAACCATCTCCACCACGTCTTTCAGCCCCTCTAACCCCAACATGTCTGCTGCCAGCATCACCTGACTGTGGGACAAGAGAAACCAAATACAGGTCAGCTTGTTTTCTCGGCCTTCTGTATTCTGGTTTTGGACTGTTCACATATGGTACCTGGCACTGGCTCCAGGTGGCAGATCCACAATGGCCCCATACATGAACTGGAGCAGGATCTCCATCTCATCCGTCCCTAAGCTAGAACAGTTAACAGAATAATCTGATTACAAGTCATATTTCTCAAGTTAACTCACAGAATTATCCCCAATCCCAATCTAGTATTATCTTGGTGGATCCAGGCACACGTGTATTACTTCTGTTAATACAGCAAACACGACTGTAAGCACAATCCATATATCATGCAGCACTCAATCCACGAGACTGCAGCCCGAGGGCCACTTCACAGGTTTTCCCCCAGCACGTCAACGCAGCAGCTCCCCGTTCTGACAGCCACGTCTTCCCTCGTTACCCTCAGATCAGTAATGCTGAGGCGAGTGACACGTCACTCCCCGGAGGAAAAAAAAAAAGGGCTTCATTTGCCTTTCCCCGCTCTGAAAAGAAACCGCCAGCCAGGTGGTGGTGGTGGTGGGGGGCATTGCAAAAATTGCAACCTTACTTAGTAGCAGTTCTTGAAGTGGGCCGGTACTCAACGATACGCAGTACCGGCACTTATGTATCGTGACTTTTTCTTTCATACTAGCACTTCTCACACGCTGCTGGTACTCATTTCTGGCCTCTCCATATCAGGTTCTCTGGTAGATTCATCACTGACTTTCATAACAGTTCAGTGCCAGCATTATTTGCACCACGCCTAATCAGCCGTATGAACATAAACACTATGTGGAGCTGATGCATGGTATGGGGTAGGGGGGTGCGAACGACAGTCCTTTCTATGAAATAATTAATCATAACTAACTTTTGTTATTTGTGAACAAATAATTAAAGGAACATTATTTAGAAGTTTTCTGAATCTGCTCTTTTAGGACAAACATTTCTAGAGGAATTAAATGTTCAGATGGATGATGTGATAAATAATAAAATGGTCTATCTAGTAATAATAATGGTCCAATATGGTGTAAAATTACATAGTTTTACGCAATAACCTTATAATTTTCTTCAAACCCAATATCTCCCAATATCTTTAATTGTGTTTCTCTATCTTCACACATGATATGTAGGAGCATCCTGACTGGGACAGTGCTCCTAAAGCCTGAATGATCCCCTACTAGAGGCTACAAATAACACAGAAAAGCACTGTAACACTATGGGTTAATACACAAACACACGCCTTTACACTACAATGTTCCAGTTGGAGCATTATTGGAGTATTGTAGGCCTACTATAGAAGATGCATAGCCCAAGGAAATATAGCTGTAAAATCACAGCTGATTATGACTGACACAATAAAACATGCTTCAAGAAATAATTCATAAATAGGAATAAGTCACAAGAGATTGCTGATACCGGCCGATACACACAGCAACATGTGAATAAGAAAAGTACTGGCGCTTATTGTTTTCCACTTTAAGCACTGTGTGGTACAAATCTGAGCGAGCCATTAGAGATTCCTCTAGCAGTGGGTGGCTGGAGTTAAAACATGGCATTGTGCGTGAAACCCCATACTGTACAGAGCCACTTCTGTTGCTTAGCCTGAATAATTAATGCAGCATATGCAGTAATTCAGCTGTACTGGTCAGGGATAAAATGTAGACTTGTTAGACCAGGAGTGGAGGTGTATTATTGATCCCTGGGATCTGCTGCAAGACGATGCTGCTGATGCGCCTGATGTCTTACCCTTGCAGGGTGATGCACTGTCTGGAGCTCTCCATCCAACTGCCGCTCAGCATGGCTCGGAAGTACTGCGACCGCGCGCACAGGATCGCCCTAGAAACCCAGCAAAGCAGGCAGCGGCATGTCAGATCCACCCACCGTTTTAATATTTCACATGTCGTCTGGCGGGCCTGTGTGTGCTTAAGTGGCTTTAAAGTGACAAGCAGGAGTACAAAAACATCTAGCGTGTGTTCTGTAGTCTCTGGAGACAGGTGTTTTTATTATCCATGGCCTCTGAAGATTGTACTGTCAGAAATATAGTGTTTATAGTCTTTAATTAGCTCCAATAAAGGACAAGGCTGCTGACATTTTAAATCCCATTAAAAAGACTAAAAATAACGAATGTGTGTGTATCAAAGCCTGATGTGTCTTATTCTTCTGTACCACAGAGCTCCATTGTTGTCCCAAAACTAAAAACACTCAATGAGCCTCATCGTTGCACTGGGTTAAATAAATATGACACCGTAGTTTACCACATACATTCTCACCAAATGTGTATTAATCTGCAGCTGATAATAGTCCCCAACAAATGCACTAATTCATCCTGGAGTAAAGTTTACCAAAAATTACTTATTTAAGGGGAGGCTGTGGCCTAGCTTCTAGTCTACATGTCAAAGTATCCTTGGGCAAGATACTGAACTATATTCTACCGTAGGCCGTGCCATCGGTGTGCGAGTGAATGTTTATCGCTCCTGGTGAACAGGTGACACCTTGTATGGTAACCTCTGTCACCAGTATAGTGAGTGTGTGAGTGAAGATACTGACTTTGTATGAAACTAGAGAACGTAAAAAAAAAAAAATTATGTCATAGCAGCTTGTCACGAAGGAGGCTAAAATGAAGCAAGGAAGGAAAAACCGGCATGGCCAATTTCAAAGGCGTCCCTTGATCTCTGACAAAAAACCTAAAGAATTTATCTGTGCTAAATATGTTATACTAGCTTGTGAGGAAGAAAGCTAAATAATGGTCCAAATTTAGGCTAAATATTGGCAAGGAAAAACTTCATAGCAATTTTCAAAGGGGTCCCTTGACCTCTGACCTCAAGATATGTGAAGGCAAATAGGTTCTATGGATACCCATGGGTCTCCCCTTTACAGACATGCCCACTTTATGATAATCACATGCAGTTTGGATCAAGTCATAGTCAAGTCAGCACACTGACACACTGACAGCTGTTGTTGCCTGTTGGGCTGCAGTTTGCCATGTTATGATTGAGCATACAGTATGTTTTATGGTAAATACAGTACCTGAGAGGGTTTCTGGACATTTGTCATTGTGTTGTGTTGTTAAGTGATTTCAACTTATACATACAGTTGTATAAAGCAGCATACTTGTCCACTCCCATGCTAATTAGAGTATCATATATGTGACAAGTTTCCCTTTAAGGTACATTTTGAACAGTTATGTTACATACTTGCATTTGTCATAAATTTCTCATTATAGCCTGATCAATGTCACCTGTTCCCATTTGTGAGATTTGATCGCTAGAATAATAAACACCACTATACTGCTATATGAGGTTGCCAGTTCTGCTCTGTTTGAAGGCAGATACCATTCACAGAAATCTTACCCAGCAAACACTGCCTTCACACCAGGTGTTCAAACCCTCTGGGTGGGAGCTGCAGCAGCTAACACTGAGCTGTTATACTGATCACTGCTGCAAAGCAACCAAAAAATAGCCCAGCTTCCTCTCTCTGACGAGCTCTCGCTGGCTGGCCGCTCCCCTGAGCATGAGCTGGGAGAAACCTGTCTCCATGGTTACCATCTACTGCTACTACTACCTCTGCGTCACTGGGTGATGACCACCCACCGCTGCTCCACACTGGAACGAGTCAACGGCAGATGTGCGACCCCTGTAGTGTTTTACATCTGGTCGATGTGGCTGCGGTGAACGCGCTCTCATGCCACCTGTGATGGCATTCTTAACTAAAAACAAAACAAAACAGTGATTCCAGATGTATGAATAAGCCACTACAAACAGCTCTACCTGTGGCAGGAGAAGACCTGCTCCGCTACTTGGATGGTAATGTCACACTGCTCTCCTCTCTGGTACAGATCCAGCAGGTCAGCTCCGAGGCCCGAGGCCGGCTCAAGAATAGTGTCTGGAGTGAAATTGGGATGGATAATGAGGAAGGGCTGGAAGAAGAGAGTGATGAAGAGAGAGGCTGCGACAAATAACAAGGGTTTTGTGTGTGTGAGACAAAGCAGAAGCGGCTATCATTAACCCACCCTCCGAGACCCATGAGATTGTGGGCGATCCCAACTGACTTCACTGTGTTTCAGGGGAAGCAGGTAGCAGGTGCAGTTTTAGAGACAGTGGAAGTACAGATATCATACGAAACTATAAAACCTAAAGAATTCAACTAACCAAACATGTTATACTAGCTTATGGGAGAGACAGCTAAATAACACTCCAAATTTAGGCTAAATATTGGCCATTTTCAAAGGGTCCCTTGACCTCTGAGCTCCAGATATGTGACTGAAAAATGGGTTCTATGGGTACCCGCGGGTCTCCCCTTTACAAACATGCTTATTATCTGATAATCACATGCAGTTTTGGGCAAAAGCCATGCACTTTTCATATAGTATAAATGTGTCATTTTCGCCTATTCTAAAATGGTGTATTTGAATATTTTTGCATACAGGGTTCACTAAACAGTCTTGAAATTGCATAAATTGGGTATCACTGTAAAGTTGAGTCTCTTAACTGAAACTTAACAACCACAAACTAGAGACCTAGAGCATTCAGAGGATGGATGGCTTAGGTATATTGACAATAAGCGGGTTTCTAAGCAGTTTCCAGAACAGAAATGCTCGCCATCCAATCGCCAAAAAATGCACTTCTTGCAGAAATCTCTAAATGTCAAACGTTTTTTTGATACCAAATGGCAAATGAAATGGCTTTTTTATGGTGTTCCTCAAGGTCGTGGTATCTTAAAGTGGTATTTTAGAGGAATTACTGATCATTTTTTTAGCAGTAAAAAATGGTTAAATTTAGCAATGAAAAATTGCTGCAACAACGTACGGTATGAGACAAAACAGTGCATGGGAATGACCATCATATACTTCCATCATAATGTTCTAAAACCTTGTAGACTTTAATAATTTAGTTTAATTAATTCAGGTTTATTTCTGATTAAGAAATAGAATAATTTGACACACAGTTTTGAGCTGCATCTCAAATTATTCCTCATGTTTCCAGCTTTCAGATGATGTTCACCACTTCTGTGACATCTACTGTTGACCTGCTTTCTCCCCCTAAATAACCCCTGTCCTACATTTAAAAAGACAAAAATAGGTCTACTTTGGTCTCAGAAGGTTAACTAAAAATACTGTTAATAGTGAAAAAAATGAAAGAGTATCCACAGCATGACCATACTGCAATTAGCAGCTACAACAATAGGGATCCAAATGCGATTATCCTCTAAATGGATTATTGCTGAGATAACAAAAGAGGGAGGTTGGCAGCTGAACAGCCTCATAACGTACATAACCTAGAATAAACCCTCCACTGGAAAAGTGTGTTTATCTGTTTACCTGAGTCAGTGGAACTATGAAGGTCTGCCGGGTCGGGAACCGGCGGAGTGCTGTCTGGCACTGAGCCCTCCACATCTGGGATTATTTCAGGCGAGCGCATGCT
The DNA here is from genome assembly GCA_947000775.1 of Pterois miles. Classification (NCBI taxonomy): domain Eukaryota; kingdom Metazoa; phylum Chordata; class Actinopteri; order Perciformes; family Scorpaenidae; genus Pterois; species Pterois miles. Next base: position 6,229,102 of record CAMQGK010000005.1, on the reverse strand, counting down.
CTGGTCTGCTGTGTACAGCTGCCTGCAGGGGGAAAAACTCTAAAGGTTAATTAAAACTAGGCCTTTCACACTTATTCAAATTGCAATCTCATTTGATGCAGTGTGACTTCAGTGACACAGGCTCAGGATTTTATTTTTCCTCAGTGAGGCATTTATTTAAAGTGATTGGCAACCTTATGAAGTTAATTACAACTTGTTATAGTTCATTAGCCCTGACTGCTTCTGTAATATGCTGTAGCATCTCGGCTTGCTCCTTCAAGTGAGTTAAGCAAGTGAGTTGGTTTATTGCATTAATGCAACCCAGGGGTTAAGGCCCCGACCATAGACATAGTTGCCACTGTACAAAAGTGAAGACAAAACATCCCAGATACAGGTGCTGCCATCTTGATATTTTGAAGAAATTTTGATTTGGTATTTGGTCTGCTCGGTAGTGATCGGGGGGTTGGAGCCACAGTATCAAGGTCCTGCCCACACATCCCCACACATTAGCGTTAGCCACCTAACTGCTATGTTGAAATGAATGAAAATGAATCTTTGGAAAAAATGCATTTGACATGACTGTGACTTTTTAGCTTGTGCCATGTCCCATCCGCTAACATGGAGGGGGCAGTGTTTATGACCTATACTGCAACCTGCCACCAGGGGGCAGTCAAGATGTTTTGGCTTCACTTTTGGAAGCCTTTTGGAAATCGTCCATCTTCATATACAGTCTATTTTTGCCTTCTAATGCAACTTGTGAGCTCCTGTTTACAGCATGGGAAGTCGTACATAATATGATTGATTCAAGGTGTTAAGTCATAAGAACACCTCTGCTAAGCAGCAGCAACATTAACCTTACTGTTGCCATCTAGTTGCCACAGAGGCTAACAATTTAGCAAGCTAGCAAGTGGAAAAAGATGAGGTTGTTGAGGATATCAACATTTTCCTCAGACATGAAATTAAGAAGGAAAACAATAAACGAATAAAAATCACAATATATTAACTTATTATGCCCTGAAAAACTAACTTCCAAGGCCTCCTCCATTGCTGACGTCAACAAACACGTCTCAACTCGTAAACTTGATGCTTTCAGAAACAAGACGGGGGCGTTCATGTGCATTTTTGACCCCATCTGAAGGCACCATATGTACCAGACCATGAAACCACAACATTCTGGGTTCAAGTCCGGCCAGAGATCTTTGTTGCACATCATTTCCCATCTGTCTCTCCTCTTTTTATGCTAGTGTAGTGAGAAGTTCGGCATATTTTGTTGTATAGAAAGTTTATAGTCATCATGCCAAGGAGCTGAAACGAGTATTGTTTTGATATTGGTGCTAAATTTGACCGGTACCTTTAGCATATTTCCAACGGTAGCTTGGAGACAACCATACTATGTGCCCAAACTTCCCTAGCAGTCTGTCTCAGTATAAAGAAGCAGCTGTGCAGCTAAAAATTATCATTATTAATTAATCTGTGATTAAGTTAAATGAATTGATTGATCATTTTGTCATCATTTGTTTTCTGACCAACAGTCCAAAACTCCCAGATATTCAACTCATGATCATATAAAACAGAGAAAAGCAGAAATGACCACAGTAGAAGCACCAAAGCATTTTTCCTTGAAAAGTTACTCAAAAAATCAACTTATCAAAGTAGTTACAGATGAATTTTCTGGTGATCCACTAATCAATTCATGAAAGAAATTGACTAAGTAAATAAATACATGTTAACAGGATACCTCTGTGCATGCCAAACATCTGTATTAACTAGATACCCGAACTCAGCAATGTTGCATTTGCCATGTACAGAAAGAGCTTTAAACAGACTGTTACACGCCATGACAGTGTAACCAAACAAGACAGGCTCTTTCTTCTAGTCCTATTTAAAACCTGCCAATGAGACACAGACACAAATCAAACACTCATACTGCAACGCCTTGATTAAAAACTGCTACACAGGAACTTTCAGACGATTATAAACACTTTGGGATTTGTGTCTCGACCTCAGCATGAAAATGTGATGTGTGATTCATTATTGAATAGCAGCAGCAGCGTTTGCAGTGATCCTAGAAACAAACACCGCCAGATTAAAGGTGGTGTGCATGGCGCCCTCTGTCAGAGAGTCTGTGAAACTGTAACACTAAAAAGAGAAGGATAAACGGTGTCTCTTAAGATCTCCTACTAGAAAGCAGATGTAGCAGCTTCATGAGTGGTATTCAGAAAAGCCATTTAAGCTTTTCTTCTACGGGGCAAATAGAAGCTGCAAGCAGCAAATTAGCAATGAGTTGAGCCTACCTGAGGAAGTCTTTTAATCCTGACAGTTCATAGCCGGACAGATGGATGATGGTAGGATCTTCGTGCGTCTGTCCCTGAAGGACATGGGGAGCTCTGGCCAACAGTATGGCTCTGTGGGCTCGAAGCGATCCTGACCCAGCATACAGAGAAACGTCAGCTTCCAGCTCCTCCTGCAGCAACCTGGGGAAACGCATTACAACACTTTATCAGTGGCAGTTCCCTCAAAATCCCCCTTTACTAAGTGATTAAAGAACAAATACATGACATCAGTGTGAATTAATTATCATTGACTAGAAATAAACACTTCTGGGTATCGGTACTCGATACTGTACCTTTAAAGTATCATCTGAAATAACCCAGTCTTCAGTGAAACAATACCTGCAATCGATCCTTTTTGAGCCCAGATCTTGATATGACTAATTGTCAGAGCATGTGAATGGAGTGGAAGGATGTTGGATGAAGTAGAAAGTGGATTTTTTTTAAAAAGTTGGACCGTGGCCTTATGCCCTTCTCCGATTTCACTACAGCACTGTTGTCTTCATGAGCTCAAAGCATACTCGAGCCAGCCCTATTTACAAATTATTGTGTATTGCGGCTGCGTCGGATTGTTTCCGACTCATGATCCAAACGTTCCCGATGACTCCAGAGTGTTACAAAGTCAAAAAGTCAGCAGATGTTGGAAAAAGATAAATGTAATCGCTTCCAAAATTAACAATATATTTTATCTCAGAATATTCTGCTTCAGTCCATATTTGTTTGTGTTTAGCCTTTCAAAAGCAACACTTTCACTGAGGTCAAAAAACTGTTTGCTCTGCCACTTCCTACACATTAAAGACTCTGATGGGGCAGTCTGGCATCAATCAAACGAAACTGATGAGTTATAGTCAACTAAAGAAAGCTGATTTATTAAAAAAAAAAAAAAAAAGACTGGAGAATTATTTCCGAGGATTTTATTTTTTATTTTTTGGGTGACGTCATCATGACAGACATTCAAACCCATATAGAAGCTTTGAATATAAGAAAAAAAGACATGCGGTAGCCTACAGCCCAAATTATAATACAACACAGCTTGTCTCTTTTTTGGAGCGATTTGAGTAGAGCGGCCTGGAGCCGCCGGGGAGCAGAGGGACACATACCCAGCTTCCATTCACATGCTGGGTGTTAAATAAATGACTATCGGTATCTGTATGTCTTTAAAGGTCCAGTGTGTAGGATCTGGCGGTATCTAGCGGAGAGGTGAAGAGATTAGTAACCAACTGAAGCATGTTGGAGAGCTACGGTGGCTGACGAGAAAACGCAAATGTCCCTCTCTAGAGCTATTTGAAGTTTGGTTTGTCGTTTCTTTGCTACTGTAAAAACACAGTAGTGCAATGTGGTGGACTCCATGAAGAGGTCCAGCTCCCGATGTAGATATAAACAGCCTATTCTAAGGTAACGAAAACACAACAGTTCTTATTATCAGGCGATTATACACTCATGAAAACATACTTTTTAAAAAAATATATTATACTTAATGTCTGCCAATAGATCCTTGTAATTATTACACACTGGTCCTTCAAGGGTACCAGTATTGGTACTGGCATTGGCTTTGTAAATTATTAGACAATACCCAGCCCAGGAGCCAAGTTAGCAAAATATTCATATTAAACATACATTTAAAAGCTAACATAGAAAACAGACAGTAAACAAAGACCTTCTTAGCCAACCTCTAATATCTATGACGTTCAAAGATGAATCCGATGGCCTATTTTTCCTCTTGAGACTAACACAAGCATAGTCCTGAAACAGGCATTTCTTCTTCACCATCGTTTTCTCTATTCCCGCCTCAATGACTGATCTGGGTGACCCAGAAATCAGTCAGCTGAAGGCCAGCAGGGCGGTATGAGGTTCAAATGCTGCTACAATGACCATTACTGTAAACCTTTGATGAAAACAGCCCACATTAATGAAACGCTAGTGCAACACAGAGACCCCATCCCTGTCAACTAAAAGCCAACGAACCGAACAGATCCACGTGAGCTTGTTCCTTGTGAGCTTCCAGTGATCTATAAAGTTTACTGTAACTTTGCTCTATTACAAGTTTTATATTCCAGATCCACTGATCCTGTTATCTGAGGGGAAAAAAAAACCCTCACTTGGTGACATTTTTTTAATTCTACAATGTTTTTTGTTAACCCTGGACAGCAGTCTCAAGATCACAACATCATTTCACACGAAAACCTGTCTTGTCAGGCTTCAAGTAATGCCTTTGTATCAAGGCCCATTGAAGAGGCTGGGACACAGGTCTGGGGGTATGGGATAAAACACATGTGCAGTGTAGTAATTGTAGACCAGAGTGAGGAGCTAGATGTGTGCGAGATGACACTGAGAGTCAACTGTTTGGTCTAAACAACAATGGCAGCTGCTGAAGTGGTTAGGTGAGGTTGCTGTAATAGTTATATCAGCACTAGAGAGTATTTCTTCATTGAAAGAAGAGCAATGAACACCACTGAAGGCTTTTCTCAACAGAGATGTTTTCACTCTCCTCCCGGGTCCGACTGGCAGAGTCTGATTGACATATAGTTCATCCAATCACCTGTCAAGTTTTTTTTAAAGTGCCTGCCTTTTTCCAAACAGTTTCCAAGGACGGCTACTCAGATGGCTCTATGTAACAAACCATCTAGTGGGTCAAGCTCATTTTTTGTGACTAAAAGTTGTATTTTACCTGTTTATTACACATCATTTTCTAAACTGCTTTCTCTCCTTTTTTCCCTGTTAATGAACTGATATGCTTGTCAAAACGTAGGCATGAACTCGCTGTTGGTCAAATGTGAGTGTATGACTTCCTACTATGGATCCTGCTCTTAAGGCACTGGACAGGTTTTCACAGCCAATACCACCAGTTTCTAATGCAGTTTTCCTTTCATATCTCAAGTAAAGGCTGACATTACCCTGATGACATCATATTGTTTTTAATTTGGCAGGCTCCTCCAGAGACACAGGGGATGTTATTTAATATTCTTTGTGGCAAGTAAACTGAACTTAAGGAGTAAAATTAGTGGAGTGTCCCATCAAAAGTTTATAACTGGTCCTTGAAAATTTGTGTGAAACTGTATTTAAAATGTTTTATACGGCAGCAATCATCCGGAGCCCTGTATTGCTTTGACTGCAGCTGGAAAACTTGAAGACACTGGTTTTTAGTACATTTGCCAATGATCAACGTTTAACCCAGGCCTTAGCAGTTCGGTCCGTCCTGTCACATGCCTCACCTGTCCAGGTCTGCAGATAAAGCAGATGATAAACATCTCTTCAGCTGCTCTTTGTGTTTGCGCTCTTTGGCCTGGAACTCCCTTGCAGCCTCTGTGGTGATCATGGCTCATTAGGTTCTCTAAGACACAGAAAAGTCAGAGATAAGACAGAGATAAGACAGAGATAAGACAGAGACCTCAGCCCATAAATGTGTTAGGCAGTTCCAGAAGAAGAGGACTTGATAAAACACAGTAATGCTGTGGGGACACTCTGAGGAAACACAGTTAGCGAGACAGGACTTCAATAGAATAGATACATACTGCTGGAATATAACAGGCCACAAATTATGCAGTTTTATGCTTTAATATTTATGATGCAACTTGACCTGACTGCCCGAGGTGACTGCCTCAGCCGTCAGGAGCGCAACGCCATCTTTCACCACACACACCCACTTCCCTTTACCAGCATTGAAACACAGAGAGGCGCTGCTTGCCAGTTTGAGTGAAATCAATTAAAATGGGAAGAGATGACCGCGACCCGCAACCCGACACAAAAGCAGTAACAATCGTGTGAGCAAGAGCATTATTTAACCGTGACGTTGTTGTTATAACGGCAATGCTAGCTTCAATAAGAGAATACCGGCTTCCGTTAGCTTCCTGGAAAAAACACCACTGATAACATCACCAAGAATAACCAGTTTCCCTCTATTTTAAAATAAGTTTGATTTATTCCAATACAAAACACACTCGGTAACACGCCCACACACATATACCTGTGTTTACGCATGTGTTAGCTCTTTCTCGGTCCGTGCTGTCAGCTCCATAACACTACTCTGATTTTCCTCTCGTGGCTAGCATGCTAGCGCTAGCTAACACGGCAACCGTTAGTTAGCTAGTTACCTTCTTGACCATTAAACCCTGAACGCGTGGTGATAAAAACAGACTGGTATAAATAAACTGTAGCGGATATTAGTCGGTTAGTGTGAGGTTCGGTAACAAGCTTGAGTATTTTGACCCACTGACCGATGTTGTTGACATCACCGCTGCACGCTGCTCACCACCCACTAGGACAGGGTTGACAAAACACAGGCGTAGACGTGTCGTCATAACCCGGAAGCTACTACACATGCGTAGTGCGAACGGAAAGCGTGTCGCGCCCTCATTGATGCTTTCAGGTGCTGAGGTTAACCTCGAAATTCTTAAATTCAAAATGAACGCCACTGCTTAGCACGGTGATAATGGGGAAGTTATTTTAGAGGACCACAAGAGTCACGTTAATAGTAAAAAAGCATTTAATTGATTAATAGCTAATAAAAATTAGCCATTTAATAAATGTGTTTGGGGGTGGCAGTAGCTCAGTCTGTAGGGAGTTGGCTTGGGAACCGGAGGGTCACCGGTTCAAGTCCCGACATGGACCGAAAACTGAGTGTGAACTGGTAGCTGGAGAGGTGCCACTTTACCTCTTGGGCACTGCCGAGGTGCCCCTGAGCAAGGCACCAAACCCCCAACTGCTCGGGGCGCTTGTCTGGAGCAGCCCCATCACTCTGACATCTCTCCATTACTGCATGTGTGTGTGTGTTTGTGTGCATGTACCATGTATAAGTTAAACAGAGTGTAAATTGAATTTCCCCATTGTGGGACTAATAAAGGTAGATCTTCTTCTTCTTCTTCTTCTACAAACTAATTTATTAATCTATAAGTAAATGGACTGAATTACAAAGTAGTTAATTATTTGACATTTTAATAAACAATAAATAGCAGATTTTTTTTTCAAATTAAAAAAAGGGATAGTCAATACATATACAATTTAAAAATACATGAATGCAATTATAAATAAACTGGAATTTAAAATTGTATTTATTTTTCTATTTTTCTATTTTTGTGGACCTTCATAGGTTAATGTGATTTAGGTGCCTAAGGGGAGCAATGCCACTCACATCTGAATCTCCCAGTAGGCTTATTTTTTTTTTTAGGTTAATTTGGATTCAACCTATATTTTATATTTGTTGTGCAAAAGCTCCATTGAAAATAGACAACTAAAAAGTAGGCCATAATAGGCTAATGTTTTAACATACACAATGTCACACAAGCTTATGTTTCATTTCTTTTTGTATGAACAAAACAAACATTCTGTTGAAAATCTAACAATAACAATAATAATAATAATAATAATAATAATAATAATAATAAATGGGAATCATATTTAGACTCCAATCTGTGTGATATTCATTAATTTTTTTTTTATTCTTAAAAAGGTCATAAAAATACTGACCTGAAAAATATGTACCAGTAGTAAAATTTCCCACAGACAGGGAAGGCAGCAAAAGAGCTTGCCCTGACAGGCGTTGATGTCGCTGGCCTCTCCTCTAGTATTATCCTAACCTATGATGTCAGTGCAAATGTCACTGTAAATGTTTGAATCAGCATTAAAGACACACAAAAGATGTCAAATCTGGATAGTGAGATCTACTGCAGCGCAGTTTGGTGCAATATTTGTTCAACTTAAAGGCATACCGAAGGATTAAGCTTCAGCTAATGGGTTTGTTGATGGTTGATAAATAATGATAATGGTAATTTGTGAAACCTTTATAAATTAAAAACAATATGCCTCTAAAATGGGGAAGTATTATATAAGGGTTTATATAGTTTTTGCTGGTTTGAAACTGACCAAAACCATGCATTGCCTGAATGATCTCATCTCTGAATAGCTCAGCAGTGAATGTGTATGTGCTGGCGCAGCATTAAAACCTGTTTATGTAAGACTGATGAACACACACCTCAGTGTAATTCCACATCAACATTCCTGTTGGCATATAACCACGTCAGGAAGGAATATGAAAAAACATCAAAACATTAGAGGAGACCCAAAATAACCAACGTCAACTGCTGTGTCACTCAGCCCTGTGCTATATTTAACAGTGCATCCATTACTATTTCTGCTGTTTTTCATCTCTTCTGTGTAAAAGCTTGGAGTGACTGTTCAGAGACAGCAGCGAGCACATGGGAGCATCAGGCACAGACTCAAACACACCACCACGAGTTATTATTATCTTAAAACAGGCCCGCAAATGATAAAGAGCAGTGTAGTCCAACAGATTGACACTTAGTTTATTTATAAAATCAAATGGTGTAGACCTGGCTCAGTGAATTTTCAAAATGCAGTGTGTAGGAATAGATACAAAATAGTACAATAATAACCAGCACTGACATTTCTATACAGGAAGATCAAGATAACAACATTCTCTATATTTGAGTATCTCTGAGAAAAAAAATACAAAAAAAAAGTCCTTCAGACAACACTACCTGATAAAGGGAGTGGGAGAGTTACAGCTCCCAAAGGACTGTGCCCAAAGAAGAAGAGTGGAGCGACCCGGTGAAACGTACATAAAGTATAGCAGACAACGCCACATCCCAGTCTCCCAGGACTTCTCTACACTCCAAAGTTAAAAGGCACCACACAATACGAGTCACAGGGAGATTCTGCCGCACATTTGTAATGCTGTAACTGACAAACTTTAAGGCGGATGTCATGTGCAAAAAACATCTTGAATGTGTCACACCACATACTGCTTAGTGTCCTCTCCAGTGAAGTGTGCTTGGATTTTTTTCCTTTACTTCTTTAAAAAATATCTGAAATGTGAAAGATTTAAAGAATGATTGCATTATAACTATGTTGCTTGGTGTCACAGGCATATTCCAGGCTTCCAGGTGTGGCAAGCGAGAGGGGAGAGGGGAGGGTCGGGGGAGGCCTCGCTGTGGGTTTAGTTCCTGTAGCTCTTACGTCCCTCTCCCTCCTTGAGGAAGGTCCATATGAGGGTGTTCACGATATCAGGCTGGTCCTGCTGAAGCCAGTGGCTGGCCCCGGAAATGATGTTGAGACGGAAATGATTCCGGATGTAGAGTCGGCATGCCTCGGCCATTTCCTGCTCCAAGAAGGCATCCCGTTCGCCCCAAAGCAGCAGCACCGGAGACCTGACATGATTGTGGCTCAGGGGGAGGGAGCTAAGGAGAAAAAAACTTCCATTATCCAAAATGTTTTTGTATGAGAGATTTCTGTCAAATTACTGCAAAAGTGCTAAATGCGAGATTAAGAGCATTTTTATTGCCTCTGCATGGCTCTTGACACTAACTGAGAAATAAAGGTGAGGTAGTTAATGAGGAACTACACGACGACCGTTGTTTCCTGTGTTATAAATGTTCATTTTCTATGCACTGTGAATATGACATGCGCGTGTTTTCCTGGTTGCTCATCTACTGTACAAACCACTGTCACTGTCAGCAGCTTATCAGCCACAAGCAATGAAAAATAAATTTATTTAACAGTAGCTAAAGCTGAACTAGGCAACATTTTTTGGCATCAGTGTGCAAAAAAGTCCATAATAACCTTTCAGCATATTGTAATTCATGTGTTCTGAGAGAAAAATAGACTTCTGCACCTCCTCATGGCTCTTTAAAAAGTCTAGCCCCTGAAGGAATACTTTGACCAATCACAGGTCATTTCAGAGAAAGAGCGTTCCTAATATGTAAAATTGCAAATTTTAGGTCAAAAGTCTTCGAATTTTCTTGGGGATGACCCCCAAATTCCTACCATGTTTTTGCCTGTGATATTTGCAGGTTTTTGTTTGGCCTACTTAGCTCAGTAACCTAGCTTTGTTTTGACAAATTGTTGTCATTATGATGAGTTTCATACTCTGTTTACTGATCAGGAGGGCGCTCCATTTAATCTTTCGTTGCTGTCCATTGTCAGGGGTTCTGAATTAAAGCTGCTGTGGCGTATTGTTAAGGGAGGGGAAGGCCTTTAAAATGTCGTAGCCCCAGGGACTCAAGTAATATTAAGGCGCTCCTGTTATAACCACCGTATGAGAGTAGTGCAAAGCAGCGGCCATGAGCTAGCCAGAGGGACATCCTCACATGCACTAACATGCACTAACATGCCGGTCCGGCCATATAAACAAAGCAAGGAGAAGCTCTGATTACAACACACAGAGGGAGAGTGACATTACCCCTCTATATCTTTACATGGACAATAGTTGTTTCAGTAATAGTTGTTGTATCATAGAGCATCTTTATGCATATTTATGTAAGAAGAAGAAGAAGATAATCCTTTATTAGTCCCACGAGGGGAAATTCAATTTTTCACTATAATGAAAAATATAATGGGTATTTTACAGTATGATCATGCTGCTCTATGTTTCAGCACCTCTCTGGACGGGATAAGTGGATATATCTAAAATGGTTGGATGGATGTTGCTGTGTGTTCATGTATTTGTGTCCCTAGCGGTGCTTCAGTGCTGTATGCGCTTGTACAGAGACTAATTGGGCATGGGTCAGTGATATCTCTTTTACGTAAGCTTATAAAAGCTATTCTGAGATAACTCGTCGCTTGAGAAGGGAGCAGATGGCGCGCTCAGCCATGCATGTGCAGTTCACATGTCAAAAATGCATGCGCTGATATTTTCTTTGATCTGGCTAGTCAGTCTCAGAATGACGGCGCATGTAAATGTAAATATTTGACAGAGCAAGAGGTTTAATTTTCTGCCCCTTCAGAGCTCGGGCAGTAGATGGCGCTACTAAGGTTGCATTAAACAAGAACATTATTGAGGGTCTCTACACTCAATACTGTATAATGCCATGTTTTTGAGAATCATATAGACTAAGTGACTGTGTTATCACACTATACATTAACCAACTATGCTATGACTAAGCCATGATACTGACTAAAAAGCCTCTCAAAGTACTGCAGTAACAGTGAAATGGTCTCCTATGGCAACAGCATACCTGCTCCTGTAGCTACTATATAATACTTGTCTTATGAGCTCCAACTACAACAGTTTAGTGCTACTTAAACCTCAGTGATTGTAATCCAATAATAAAGTATGTAGTAGCATAATGAATAAGGGTCATTTCTCTTCATTATAGGTACTTTTGCTTCTAATTAGGGCTGTCAGTTGATTCAAATATTTAATGGAGATTAATCATAAATGAATCAAACATTTTTTTATCTGTTCAAAATGTACCTTAATGGGAGGTTTGTGTAATAGGCCATACTTTTATGAACACGAGAGTGGGCAAATACGCTGCTTTATGCCAACGTACATATATATATTTATTATTGGAAATCAATTAACAACACAAAACCATGACAAATATTGTCCAGAAACCCTCACAGGTACTGTATTTAACATAAAAAATATGCTCAAGTCACAACATGGCAAACTGCAGCCCAACAGGCAACAGCTGTCAGTGTGTCAGTGTGCTGACTTGACTATGACTTGCCCCAAACTGCATGTGATTATCATAAAGTGGGCATGTCTGTAAAGGGGAGACTGGTGGGGACCCAGAGAACCCATTTACATTCACATATCTGGAGGTCAGAGGTCAAGGGACCCCTTTGAAAATGGACATGACAGTTTTTCCTCACCAAAATTTAGTGCAAGTTTGGAGCGATATTTAACCTTCTCCCCCTGCATGTTAGTTAGTAGTTTCTAGCTTCACATGATACCAGTATCCTCTCTCTTTACCACTACAACCTAAAAACAGCAAGTTGCATTAATGTGTTGAAGAAATTAAAACAAATTTGCATTAACGTGTTATTATCACGTTAACTTTGACAGCCCTAGTTTTGATACTTTTTCAAAGCAGGACTGTTACTTATAATAGTAATGATAGTATTTTATATTGAGAAGAAAGAAATATATCATCCAAAACTCTGTATAGTATACTGTATACTAATAACATAACATTTTTGAACAGTCTTTGGCACAATCCATGTTTCGGTGAGTGAACTATTCCCCACCTGAAGACATTCCTGTAGTAGTTGAGGGCTCCTGTCAGAGCCCCCGGCTGTGACAGTGCATACAGATAGGCCTCCAAGTCCTCTGCAGTGAGCCATCGGCCTTTCCTCCCGATCCCGGTGCTGCGGCTGGTGAACAAGGCCTTCAGAGCCTGCAGCACAGACAGCAGCAAACACTCGTGAATTTATGGGACTGGTACAATTTGATTGAGAGCAAGTTTATAGATGGACGTCAGTGTCACTTTTATGACGAGTCAGGAGAGGTACTTGGTGGTGAAATCAGTTCTGTCCTTGACCTTCATCCACAGCTCTGGCACTCTGACTTACTGCTGGCTCGACAACATTAAATGCTGTGCTTTTACTTCTGAAAACTCAACAGGAAATACACTGGCGCATGGAGGAACATCATCCAGATGAACATATAATTAGCAGATATATAAACGACGTCAACACTTTGAACATTACATGATATCTAAAATACCTTGCAAGTTGTTATTACTAAAATCCTTTAAGATTTATGAAGATGAAAGGGAAAGTTCAACATTTTAGGAAATACACTTATTTGCTCTTTTATGAAACTATAATTGTCACTGTTCAGGAAATACTGTTTCAGGAAATGGAAGAAAAAAAACTTGCGTCTGAACACTGCATCGTCAAAGTATATGGTTAAGCAGGTATTTGCATGTGTCATTTTAGATTTTTTTGTCATATTTTACAGGATCCGTCCACGCTGGTATTTTCGGTTCATTATGAAACTGTGGGAAACACTGAACCAGATGAAATCAGAAAAAATCTCCCTGTCACTGTTTACCTTCAGCTCTGGCTGAGGATCCGATGTCAGACACTAACACGTTTTAATTGGTTAAATATTTGTAAAACCCACAGACAGATGTAAAGGGTGATCAGTACCATCAAGACAAAGCTACGCTTAGCTTAAAGACCAACATTTAAAAAAAAAAATTTCTTTTGGGTTTGGGTTTGATTAAATAAATGAGATGTTTCGTGTTTTTTGCTGTTTACCCCTCCTTCCAGTTTTTATGCTAAACTAAGCTAACCGGCTGCTGGTGGTCTCACATGTGCGACATTAAAATTTGCCTCTCGTTCACTTCCATTCTATGCGAGCAAAGGAGAGAAAAATATTCGCTTCTGGTTGCAAAGCAAATTTGTATCTTCGGATCCATGTGGACTTCAACTTTAGTGAACTTTCTGTACGAATGCTGGTCGTTCGCCTGCATAAGATGAACCTTTATTAATCCCCGTAGGCATTCGTGCATGTATGACCGTGCCTCTATAATGTAGACCGTTTCAACAGAATTGCATTGCTCGGCAACAGCTTGGGTCCATGTTTACTTCCTGTCAACTTAGCCTATGACATTAACCTGCACCACAATAGGAAATACACTGGGGCACATTTAGAATGATCACCTGTGATATCAGGGCGGTATCTGACTTCTCATCTAACTCTTGGCATGAACACAAACAATTATTTTATTATTTTATTTGTACCTGAGAGCTAAAAAACAAACAAACATTAGAACCTTTGCATTTTTAAAACAAAAACTGTTTTGTAGGTTAATGAAACTGAAAATGATTAAGTTTCAGTATCATAAATTATAATACTGGATTTTAAGTGCACATTGTACTAGAAACAACAATAAATTTTGGATAAAAAAAATCAACGTTCACAACTAATTTATGACAAAATATCCTCATCAAGGATGAGCTGATCCTTTTGTTGTCTACAACTAACCTCTTTCACAGCAGGATATGTTTAGTCACGCTGATGCAAACCCTAAAAATAGCCTGACTCTGTAATAACATGCAACATACACCAATGCACATGCATATATAAACACACGTGCATGCACACACAACACACACACAGACGCAAACACACACGACAACCTTGACCTTGAGAGCGCTTAAGCCCACACATAACAGACCACCTTGAAATCATTGATGGAGAGCATGAGCTCCGGGAAGCGGGGCAGCTGGGAGAAGAAGAAATGACTGGATTTAAGCAGCTGGCTCGGGTGGCGCAGAGCGTAGTCTGGAGGAGGGAGAGGAGAGGAGTTCAGTTGTTGGGTGGTGATTAAAGGCCAAGTTTGCATGCGCTGGCTGTGGGGTCGTGGACGTGATAATTCTTGATGACTTTGCTTCTGTGTTTGCACCAGTAAAACCAGCTGTTCCAGCTTCACATTAGCTGCCTGTAATTAGCTTCTTACTGTCTTCCCCTTAAGGCAGAAGAGGATTTGCCAGATGGAGACAAACATGGAATTGAAGTAATAATACGTCCTAATTAATGGTGATAATTAAGTTAATGATCCAAGAGCCTAACCAGAGTTTCTCTAATTGGTATGGAGAAAATTTTCTTTCACAACATAACGATCTGGGGAAAGGTTTGTTTGCGCATCGTCAAATACTACCTGTGAACACAGAAGGATGGGGGCTGTTCAGGACGATGAGTTTGGTCACCATCTCCGGGTAGTGAATGGCAAACAGCCACGCTATGGTCCCGCCCCAGTCGTGGCCGACAAGGCAACATCTGTTGTATCCTTGGAAGAAAAGCAAACGGACAGAGCTTAGTTATCGTAGCGGAAGACGCCGTTTATTAAGGCATGTCAGTCCCTGAAAATCAATGCTGTTCTCACTTCTTTATTGCTGGCTTCCTCCCTCAGAGGACATGTACACCCATCAGACGGATGTATTTCATGACATACAGCCAACTGCAGATCAAGGTCAGGGCATCCGTCTGAGGGATTCTGATCACATTACTGTTCATAAATAATCCTCTTACCTTTGCTTGCACCATTTGAGCACTGATATTTATTGGGCAATGAAAAGGGCAATGTTACTTGCCATGCATGGTTAGAGGCCAAAGCTCCAATTGATAAGATAAGATAAGATAAGATAAGATGAACCTTTATTAATCCCCGTAGGGAAATTCAGTTTTACACTCTGTTGTTAATTTCACACAGTACATATACATGTGTCAATGGAGAGATGTCAGAGTGAGGGGGCTGCTCCTGACAAGCGCCCAGAGCAGCTGGGGGTTTGGTGCCTTGCTCAGGGGCACCTCGGCAGTGGTAAACGGCAAGACGGTAAACTGGCATCTCTCCAGCAACCAGTTGGTCTTGGTCCATGGGGGACTTGAACCGGTGACCTCCGCCTCCTAACCCAAGTCCTTACGGACTGAGCTACTGCCGCCCCCAGTGGAGTAGCACCATTAGCTGGCCGTAATGAGGACCAGGTGGGCTCTAACAGCTGGTGTGAAAAGAGCTTCGTAGTCCAATCACAGATCAGAGTACAGCAGCTGATCGATGCATACATCCCACTTCCACTCAAATAACCGGTGAGTGAATCACTTGCACAGCAATATGCATTACTGAGTGCTTAGCTGCTGAAAGCCTGCTAAGAAATTAACCATAGACAGGTAGAACAACGTATGGTGCTACATAACATTAACCATAGACCTCTCTCAAAAGCACTTCCTAAGAGAATGTAAATATTTAATAAGGACTGTGTTCAAAAACTATTTATGGTTCCTCTGGGCTGGACTTTCACTGGGTTAAAGATGTAAATGACTTCTTGTGGCATTATTTAAAGCTGCACGACTCAATATTTTTTATAATAACAATGGATCACCCACCTGCTGCACTTAACTTATTACTATTTTACTTACTTACTTAATACTTTTATTTACTTATTACTTATTTTACCTATTTATTTTATTGCCATTTCCTTCATTGCACCTTCTCTTTTACTTATATTGTAATTCATCTGTACTGTTGTTTGATCTGTACTGTTGCTGCTGCTATGACACCCGAATTTCCCTCCGGGGATTAATAAAGGTTCATCTTATCTTATCTTATCTTATCTTATCTTATCAAATGACTGTGTGTAATGAAATGAAAGGTGATGAAGCCACAGAGAATTATCACCCGACTCTGCCGTTCCCCTCGGCTCTATGGGGCATTTTAGCATCTTGATTTGGTTTTGGAAACAAAATCAATACTGTTTCCAGATGCAGCATGTATATTATTTTAGTGATCAAAGCTCTAAAAATGAATTTGAATTCTGAATTATTTCCTTGTTATTAGCACCAAAAAGTAGCCTAGCTGCACCATTTGAATATGAAGGGAGAGGTGTGAAACAAAGATAGAGCTCCTCCCTGACACCATCTACTGTACTCTGAGTCATCACAGATTTTTCAGTGCTAAGACATGTTATTTTGAGATATGCTGGCCAGTAAAAGAGCAAAAAATGTCACTCTGGCCAGATAATCATTAGTGGATGCTGGCGTGTGCAGCCTCAGGCTATAGCTTCCTGTATGTCAGTATGCTGTCAGCTGGCTGTGGGCTCTGTATCTGCACAATGTCCCACGTTTAGTAAGAATTAATCACAGGGCGTTCGTCATGCCATGCTGCAGGCCGGAGGACCGTCCACAGATTAAGACTAACAAACAAGTTTATTTTTTGACTTGCTGTCAAAACAGTGTCCACTCCTTGGAGTTAATTTAAGATGACAGACACGCGGTTCTCCGATGTTCCCGCCTCACCTAAGTACTCCACGATGTCCTTGACGTCGGTAACCAGGTAGTCGAAACGGTAACTTTCGGTGGAGAGCGGCAAGTCGGACTCGCCGTAGCCTCGCATGTCGATCGCCACCACACGGAACTCACTCTTAAACTCGCGCAGCTGGTAGCGCCAGGAGAACCTGCGGCACACAGACAGATGCAAACAGATTACTTTCATACTTGAAGAGACAGACACTCCTTATGCTTTTAAAGGGATACTTCAGCAATTTACTATTGCACTACTGTAAAGTTGAACAACTTGCAATAGACCAATTAAAAAAAGAATTGTCTGGATCGATGACGCAGAAGTCGAGATATTCTGACTTTTAGCAGGTCAATCCCCCAAAATGCTAGTTCCTACATTCCCCATAATGCAGTTCAATAGTATCTTTTATTTATTCCTCCCTACTGGTTAAATCTGCATGTCTTTCCAACTCCTACTACCCAGTTTGTAACAGTCTCTGTAACACATTTCAGCTGATCAGACTGTTATTGGTAGCTATAAGCCCCACAGATTTGGGACAATAGGGGCCTACTACACCCATTAGTAGCTTTTATCATTTATTTTCATGATAAATCACTGAAAGATGGTATAAAAGAGCACAAAAGCAGCCTCTAGTGACTGTAGTAATTATGACAGGAGCAGGAGCAGAAGTGGAAGTCAGGCACTGTCATATAGATAGTGCTACACTCCATATGGGGTGGAGGTCGCGGTGATGACACAAAACAGAGTTTTCACCCAGGAGATTGACATTTGCATCTGTGTCGTTGTGTTTATGTTCATAAGCTTTGATTTCACTTTCATGTTTGAAACATAGCTATTTTAAGTCAAAACACATTGTTTTCCCCTAAACTTAACTACATGGTTTTGTTATTTAAACCTAAAGTATTCTTACATTGATGAACACCTCCCTGTTCCAGCTGCCTCTTATCAAAAAACAAAAGTCTGAACCTCTCTTATCTGACCTATTTCAAAGCTTCTGATTTTATCTAGAGTTTTAGAAAAAATAGTTTTAACCAGTTGAACCTTTTTAGAAAATCATGATGTTTATAAGAAGTTTCAATTGGGCTTTAAACTACGCCATAGTTTTTTTGTTTTTTTTTAACAATCTTCTTTTAACTTTTAGATCTTACCGCAGCCTTGGACACAGTGGATCATAGGATCCGTTTATCACGCCTTGAACACTGTGTGGGCATTAAAGGGACGGCGCTCAAATGCCTCCAATCATACCTGACAGTCCGACTAGACAAATGCTCCTCTGCTGCAGCACCACTAACCTGTGGGGTTCCCCAAGGGTCCATTCTGGGCCCTACCCTCTTTTCATTGTATTTGCCCTTGGAGTCCATTTTTAAGAAATTTAATATTTCTTTTCATTGTTTTGTGGATGACATCCAAATATATCTGCCTTTATAAACAACCAGTAAAGACTCTTTGCAGCCTTTGTTTAACTGTCTACATTACATCAGAACTTCCTCAATCTTCACAAAAATAATTTGGACACCCAGACCTACTAGACAACTCAGTTGATAGCCTTTAGCCTCTCATAAACAGACTTCTGTTAAAAATCTTGGTCTAGTCTTTGACAGCACCTTCAGTTTTGACAGTCAAATCGGTTTGGCGGCAAAAAAACAGCTTTTTTCAGTTAAGGATTTTGGTTAAGGTAAAGGCTTGTCTCTCTCACAGGGATCTTACCTCTTGGTTAGACTACTGTAATTCTTTGTATGTGGGTTTACAACGGTCGTCTCTTAACCGGCTACAGCTAGTACAAAATGCAGCTGCTCGCCTTTTGACTGGAAAAAGAAAATGTGATCACATATCACCAGTTCTGGCCTCCCTCCACTGGCTTCCTGTCCATTTTCGGATTGATTTTAAGATTTTATTGCTTGTTTTTAAAGTTTTAAATGGGCTGGCACCACCCTATCTTTCAGAACTATTGACTATGACTAATCAGATACTCCTGGATGTCCCCAGATCTGATCCTAACCTCTGGGACAGTTTACCGCTGAATATTAAAACTGGTCAGACCGTAGAATCGTTTACGTCGCTGCTGAAGACTCAACTCTTCTCACTGGCGTTTGATTAAGTTCATTTTCTGCTGTGCTGCTGCTCTTTTACTCCTGTTATGTGCATGTTATGGTTATTGATTTTGCAATGGTCTTATTGTTGTTTGCACTGTATTCATTTTATTATCATTTGGACAGCTGCGGTTGTCTTCAAGGGTGCTATACAAATAAAGTTTGACTTGACTTAATTAAAGAAGTTGTAGTTTTGTTGCCAAAACCTAAAACCTGCCTTTCAAAATGTAAAGTTTAATGCATTTTTACAACCTATTAGAATGTGCTGCTTTTAAAGGAACAGTGTGCAAAAAACTAGGGGGATCTATTGGCAGAAATGAAATATAATATTAATAAGTTTGTAATCACACAGGAAGCAGGTCCCCTCTCCATGGAATGTAAGTAAAATGCTGCCTAATCAAAAATGTTGTATGTAAAGTATGTAGGTAAAAAACAAGGTATCAGCAAATATATCACTATCAAGCCTTTGTAATTCTTAAATACTGAGATTTATATGGATTATCGTCATGTTTCTACAGTAGCCCAGAACGGAAAAACAACACTGTTAACTATTCCTGCTTGGGTCACAGTGGATAACGTTACTTGCTCTCATCGCCGCCGCTCTCTCTCTTTTGCTTCACCACTCACTTCCCATGTACACATACAGTCAACACAATGACTCTCGAGAGAGGGCTATTTCACTTTCACTTTTCACAGAAATAATAGGCCCCTAACGCCTCAAAACTATCATCATTAGGGGAATTTTTTCAGACTTTGGAAAACTGTTTTCATAGGCTGAGTAGTACTCCCCATGATGGCTAATTTGAAAATGATGTGAAAAAATCTACGGAGCACCCCTTTAAACTCTTACACATTTGAGATAACTAACCTCCCAAACTTTTTTGAATCTAGCACTCAGCCTTCTTTCCAGCTGAGTGAAGGTCACCTCAGTATAATAGAAGCTGTTTTAGATTCTAATCCGCCCACCGCTCATGTGGACTGGGTTGACTTCCTAATTGAAGATCTTGTCTCCTCATCAGGGCTGAAATCCTCCCCCTCCTCCTCCTCCTCTTCCTCCTCCTCCACCTCCTCATCCTCCACAGGGTGAGGGGAAGCAAGACGCAGAGCCCTGACTGTGATTCTGATGAGTCAGTATAAGATCCTGACTCTGAACCCTCAGATCTTAGAATACAGATGAGGTTTAAAGCAAAGTAAGCCCCTCGGACCTCTTCATCCTCCCTCCGACACACGCATACGCTCTCTTCTTTCTTATTTCTGAGCGGGAATTAGCACATTTTCTGAGAGTGCTAAGAGTTCTCTCTCCGGCTGTGTCACTCTCAGCACAGTTCATCACTCTTGCGAAGAATACGGGAAGTGAAGCAGAAAGCGCTGCCCTCTTCCTCTGTTAATTAATCCCTGTCCTGTCAGCAGCTTAGATGCTATGTTAGAGATATGGACAGGCTTATAGCTCTTGACAACCTCTTTGGCCCCAATCCAGGAGCCACGCTCAACACCATTTTTCATTTCATATCAGGAGGAAGAGATCTTGAATGCTTTGGACCCTTTTCCCCCTCGATGGCAAATCGTGTCTGTGAATGAGGACTCCTCGCCAGCGTGGATTTGTGTCTGCAGCCCCGGAGAGAGAGACCGCAGAGATTTAACAGTACAGCTGAAACGTCAGAGCTGAGAAATTCTCATAGTCAGGGGAAATTTTAGAGAGGTGACCGATGTAATAAACACCAAGCAACTGAACAAACATAACCTTACAGTGGGGTTGCTGCTGCTCAGTGAAGTGGAGCCGCTACTGTTGCCGCAACCCCCTCCACCCCACCCCACCCTGATTTCCTCTTTTTCTTTGACCTACCAGAACTCAGGGAAGCCGTGTAAAAACAGCATGAGTGGCTTTCCTCTCTCTCCAGCAGCAACGTAGTGGAACCTAAGGCCGGACTCCTGGTGGAAAAAACACACAAGCATTTACACATCAACGTCATGACAGTCTTATCGCCAACCACTTAGTGGAAACAATAGGAAACAAGTCGCTGGATTGTGTTTCTCAAATTTTAAGGCCACCCCAGAGGGCACTTAATCCTGTTTTCTCTACTGGAAGGGCACCCTAGTGAGTACTTCATCATGTTTCTCCAATTTAAGCCCAATCCAGAGCACACTTTATCATGTTTTCTCCATTGAAAGGACACCTAAGACTGCACTTCATCTTATTTTCTCCACTGGAAGGGCATCTAAGATGGTATTTTATCTTGTTTTCTCCATTTAAGGGCACCTAAGATAGCACTTTATTTGTTTTCTTCACTGGAAGGGCAAATAAGAGCGCACTTTATCATGTTTTCTCCAGTAAAGGGCACCTAAGATGGCACTTCCTCTTGTTTTCTCCACTGAAAGGACAAGTAAAAGCGCACTATATCATGTTTTCTCCACTGAAAGGGCACGCTAGAAGGCACTTTATCATGTTTTCTCCATTTAAGGGCATCTATGATGGCACATTATCTTGTTCTCTCCACTGGAGGGGCACCTAAGATAAAACTTTATTATGTTTTCTCCACTGAAAGGGCATCCTAGAAGGCAATCTATCATGTTTTCTCCATTTAAGAGCACCTAAGATGACACTGTATCATGTTTTCTCCACTGGGTACCAAAGAGGGCACTTTACGATACTGGAAGTGTGCCCCATAGGGCACTTTATCCTGTTTTATATGCCATAGGGGCATCCAAGGGGGCACATTTTTTTTAACATAGGGCCACCAAGGGAGGCAGGCCCCCTGGGTCCACCACTGCCTAACAGTGCATCACAACCTTGCAAAACTGTGCATATTGGTCACTCTCTTGTTGCTGCTAAAATATTATCTATGAGTTCCAGTAAGCCTGAAGACCTCACCCAGAAATGTTTGTACAATAAAATACCCCATTTTTACATGAAAATTACCAATAAACTTCTCATTGTTTGGATGGTTGCGGTTCGTAGATCGATGAACAAATCCCATCAAACAGAAAATGTACTTATTCTAAGGTTATTTTGATTTTGAATGTAACTCAGCCCCCCCTACCCCCTTTTGGCTCTGTGATACAGTTATTTGTCTGACTCACTGGACTGGGGTCCCTTCACTGATTATATCATAAAGCAAACAGACTCGGCTGCAATATAGTAATGCATGTTTATTTATGAGCGCATGCTGAAACTGCTTGAGTTACCTAAATCATACTTATTGGACATGACCAGAGTGTGTCAGTGACAGTTTCAGCCTGCTTGGACATGTCCACTGAGTCAGCTGTGGACATTGGACATACAGCATATCTTGGACACTTTGACAACCTGTTTTTTTTTCCTTCTCTTTTCTTCATCTGACAGCACATATTCATATTTTACTTCACCTGCATGTATTTTCACACAAACATTCTGAGTCACTGAGTCAATTTTCTACAAGTCATCTCTGTCTTAGCTCCGTCTGCACCACGTACTGTCAAATCAAACCTTCTACACATGATTTATTGCTCTTATTAGAGACAAATGATGGGGTTGGCTGCTTTTGACATGCTTGTACATTACTTTCATATTTCAGTTTTATTTGTTCTTCCACTTCACAACATTCAAGAGGGATATATTGTACTTGTGACTGCTTTAAATTCATCCGACAGCTATATTTTGCAAATTTTCATATGATCAGTTCCTTAGATATGATGCAGTGTTGTAAGTTAAACTGCCCAACAGAGTGCATTAATTCAAATGAGCTCATCCTAACCAGCTACGACATTAAGATGCTTCTTACATATAATAGTCCAATAATGTAATATGCAAACTGTCAATATAAGCAATGGCTGCTGAATAATGAGCACTTTTTCTACTTTAAATACCTTCTGCAGATAATCCTACTGTACTTTAAGATGTTTATATTGTAGTATCGTCACTTTTCGTACCCAAAGCAGCTGACTGATAGGAATGATGCGTCCATCACTGACACTAGGCTTTGTTTTTTGTGACAGACATGCCTTGTGGTATTTAATTACATAATGGTGAACACCTAGGCGGTGAGGGGCTGGCAGGCAGCCCGCCGCATGTGGAGCCGCGAGGCGGAGGAGGAGCTGTTCCTTCAGCACCACCTGAGCGCAGCGCTGCAAACCGAATCCACCGAAAACAGACAGACGCCTCCCGATCTGCTCAGAGATCAGGGCCTGTTTGTCTGTGCACGACGCGACACGGCAGCCAAGGTGTTGTAGCATTTCACATGTGAACATCCTAGCATGCGAGAGAGAGGTAGGCTGCACACACACAATGCCCCCCCCGCTCACACCTTTCATGTCCAAGCGCGTCTTACCTTGATCCGGACATAACAGTGGGTTCCCAAGGACGTGTCATTCAGACAAGCCGGGGGAGTTTCACGGATCACCCATTGGAGGGTTGTTGTCGGCCTCAAGATGATGTTCCACCAAAGTTTCAACAGAGCTACGATGGTGCAAAGCGCACAATAACCGTATATCAATGACCAATACCCCAAAACTCTGATTTTCAGCGCAAGTCTGATTAGAAATACCAGCAAGTTATGGAGCACTCTCGCCATCTTTACATTGCCGCAGGAAATCGATCCGGATCAAATTCCCTATTGATTTGTGCCTGTTAGTCGCTGCTTTCTGTTTAAACACTGCTCCTCCGACAATGCCAATGCCGTGTCGTTACCAGCGCATACGCACGACCGTCTGAAGGGAGGATCCCGACAAGCGGCTGAATGGGACGGTGGCAAAAGCATCACGTCAGATTTCACGCTTGCGTGTGACAGCAGTGGTTGTTTAGCAGGAGGAGACGATGTTGTTGACTATACATGGCAAGTCCGACAGCAACGAGCCACCCGGTGCGGCGATTTACAGCGATTTGAGCCCAGCTAAGAGGCGCTGTTGTCGGCAGACAGAGAGACGAGCATCGCTGCAGAGCACCGGGGGATCCACGCCGCTGTTATGGCAACAAAAGACAGCATGCACGTGCTCATTATCCCGCTGCTAATCAATGAAATATATCTCTAGGTAATATAAATTGTCTCTCCAATCAGTTCTTGAGCAATAAACCTGCCAACGCGACTTAATTAGCGGGTGGCCTATCCAATAAGTGGCAGCGCATTAATATCTTAATCAGCCGTGATGCGGTCACAGGTGCGCTTTTATCAGGCGTAAAGCAGGTCGGTGGTTTAGTCTGAAAACACAACTCGTGTCGAGATTACACGCACACACAATAAACCAGTTAAACAATTCAGATTAGCCTAATCCCTCACGTGACTGGTCATGTAACAGACAAGACCTTTGTGCCACTCAGCACCGAGGTATGGAGCCCCGGAGATGACCAAGTGAAACACAAATACAACGGAATTCATTAATATCTAATACTATTACTTAAATTATTAAAATAGAGAGTAGAAAGAAAGGATTCTACTTTCCCTGGTCCCTTCTTCCATTTACCCTACAGAGTGTAAAATAGTATTTGGGGAAATGTATATAGTATATAGCATAACATTGCATCCATGTATGGAGGACAGAACCTGCCAAAATCCATATATAATATAAATTTGTTTGTTTTTGCATGTTTTTACAAAATTTGCTTCTTTATTTAGTTATGTATTAAATAGCAATGGGTAGAAATGGAGCAAATATGATTAAAATGTATTTTTATAAAACTATCAGTATATCCTGACAGTAGTGCATGAGAGGTAATTAAAAAAAGTGCTTCTGCGTCCTCCACTGATCCTAATGGCATCTGCAAGATTTCACAGGCCGGAGGAAAACAGCCAATCAAAGCTGATCTGGAGTCTGCCGTCCAGGTTCTGTCTGTGAGAGACACCAGTCAATCACTCCGCGGTCAAACTCGGAGCGCTCCACTGGGTGGAGCTCAGCCAATAGGGACACTGTCTCTGAAATGACCTGTGATTGGCCAAAGGCTCCTGAAAACAGAGCCAGGAGGAGGTTATTGTTACCAGTTGTTGTTGGTTAATGATGCCAAAGAAATGGTTGCCTACTGAAGCATTAATTTCCTTATTTACTCTTCTATTCAGTTTTCCCTTTTATTTATCCATGTTTTTTATTTTTAAATTTATTTATACTTGAATTATTTATTATATACTTATATAATTACTAATTATTTATACTTACTGAAGTATTTTTGCATTTACTTTGAAATGTACTGTACATATTAATTTTATATATTTCTGCATTTATTTATTCATTTTTGCACAATTTTCTCTTTGCATTTCACCCCTTATTTTCCCAAACTTATTTCTGTATTCTTTTCATTATACATTTTACTTTTTTTTTTTTTTTACATTTCTGTATGCATTTCTGCCTCATTATGCAAATGACGAAACAAATAAATAAATCAATCCATCTTCAACTGCTTTATCCCGTTAGGGGTCGCAGCGTGAAACAAACAAATAAAAGGGAAAATTAAAGAGTAAATACCTCAGAAAATTAATACAAAGACAAATAATGAAGCATATTAAACCCAGCATCAATTTGTTACATTTTATCAATTAATTAATGGGTATTTTTAATATTTTTGCTACATTTAATGACATTAATTGAGTCATTTATTTATCTATTTTGCATTTTTTATTTATTTTGGGTAGAGCCATCCACCCTCTAGGAGAAAACCATGGCCTTTGGGGCTGTGGGTAACATCTGCATACCTTACCGTTATCAGTAAATGTAGCGATGACGTGATGCGGGTCGCTTAGTGAAAATAACTTTATTATTTTGGGTAAAAAAAAAAAAAAAAAAAAAAAGAAAGACATTCATATTTATTAGTCATATACAAACCGTAACATACAGAACATGTTGATAATCTCCAGCCAGAACTGTATGAACAACAAAGTGCAGTGCATGTACAGTACAGTAACACATGTATGGCATTTTCAAGTAGTCAAGCAAATAAGGAAATGTGATCATTAACTTCTATTCCACACTGGAAACTTCGATGAGGACCTACCAACTTTTGTTCAGATATTTTATTTACTTTTGTGCAAGAATGTTTGCTATGCTGTTTTTAGTGTGTCATTGAATCAGGATAAACTGAAAAGACGTGGTCATCAAACTTAACAGAAGAACTCAACAACACTGCACATTTCAGCAAACAAGGAGGCATTTGAACTAAAGTGTATGAACGCACTGAATCATCTGGTCATACATAACTGTCAGTTGAAGGAAGACTCATCCAAATGTGAAAAGAACAGAAAAACATGCACTCAAGATTACATTAAGGGTTGAATCTTGACACCCAAACCATCTCAAATTCAACAGTGCAGACATTTACCATCCATTTCAAATACAAATTAAGGGAAACACCCATTTATATTTAATTTTTTTTTCCAGACTTAACATTTTATTTTATTTCCTCAAGAACCTTAGTGTGAAATTGTCTTTTGTGCCCGAGAAGGAACCTGCAGCTCTCGTTATTCACTGAGACGACTCTAGAGGTCTTTTTTTCCAAGTAAATCCCAGTTTGGTTTTAGTCCAGGTTAAGTTCAAACGTAGTCATGATGTCCCGCTGCATAGACATGTCAATAACAGGCATCTATAAAGAGATAAAAATAAACCACACAACAGTTATTAAGATGCCATTTTACCAACATCAGACCTAAATACCACTGAAACATGGCTGAGGGTACTCACAGCCTCTCGCCTGCGACGCTCTTGCTCTTTTCTGCGGGCCATCTCTCTTTCCGCCGCCGACTGTGTGGTTAGAGGTTGTGTTTCTGTGGGAGACTTTGGCTTTTGCTGCTCAACATCTTTTGGAGCATCTGGGGTAGCTTCTGTACAAATGTTCTCCGGTGAATCAGGATCCTCCTTAATGGGCTGAGGAGTTGTTTCTGCTTTACATGGGCCTGGCAAACTAGAAGGAGAATATCCATTTTAATGCGGTTTCTCACCAGTGCGATGTGAGAATGTGGTGCGGGAATGGCTGAGCATCCACATGCAAATCTTCCACACTGACTATACATACTGGGTCTGGTACAAACCATCCCCATGGCCATGTTCAATTTTTGTGACAAGCTTCCTCCTAAATATTACCGTGTCCACTTTAAACAGTAAAAACCTATTTAGACAGAGAATGTCTACAGAATACATATACTAATCGGACCGTAGATGTGATGCTAACTCTAACGTTATCTGTTGTGGCTAACCCTGTCATATAGCGTTAACAAGTGCAGATCAGCTACATTAACATCTTCATCGTATCCCAGCTGCTGAGCAATATAAAGCCATATATTGTCCTTTATCTTGTTGCTGAGGTAGTAGATTATCACATATTATTGGTTGTTGAGAAGGGGACGGCCCATTGGTATTCTGAAACACCAATAGCCCCAAAAATGTCTCATTGGACTGAAAAAAGTCCATTCGTCCGACAGTCCCTTCCCAGAAAAACAAAAGTTCATTAGCTATATTTACATGGACACAAATAATCAGAATAAAGGCCCAATCAGATTAAAAATGCTTCATGTAGACACGTCAATCGGAAGATTCTGATCCGATACGGAGAGGTGGTTTATGCCGATCGTTGTTCCGATCGGCGTCCATGTACACACCCATTTGGATCATGTCTTCCTGATTGGGGTAAAATTATCTCCACTGCACGTGTGCTATGACAGCATGACACGTTTCCGCCTTTGCTGCAGCGCGTTGTTTTATGGCAAAAAGTAAGTAAAAGGAAGTACAGCTTCTTCTTCTTCTATCTCCAGAAAATTAGACAACTCTGCCCAAAGGATTTATTCTGATTCAACGCTCGGCGCACGTATACGCACGTCATGATCACATCATTTTATTTAATGTCCATGTAAACAGTGGATTTGCAATTTCTATCAATCAAGGTTCAGATCAGATTGAAGAAATCTGGCGCATGTAAACATAACTAGTGTCCCGAAAATACAAAAAAAAAAAAAAAAGGATAATTACTTTGCAGAATGATGAAGATCAGTTGGAACAAAGGATTTCATTGGTCAAACATATTTCTGCTTGAGGTAATTCACTGAAGTCCATCCAAAACCCATGCTTAGTGTGAAATGGCTTAAAAAAAAAAAATGGTGCAGCATGAAGGGTTTGGCGGCATCTAATGGTGTAGCTGCAGATTACAACCAATTGAGTCGCCCTCCACTCACTCCTCCCTTTCCAAGACTGTGGTAACATGAACTGCCAAGTATAAAACCGTGGCAACGCCGTTAGCCTCACTCAGAGGTCATCCTTACCATAATAACTCTACTTTAGGACCAACAGAAGTCACACAGCGGCTAGCGGTATCATGGTTTTGCCACTATGGTGGCCTTCAGGTAACAGAAAATGCAGAAGGTTCTGTCGAGCCTGGTTTGGTTTGTCCATTCTGGGCTACTGTAGAAACATGGCGGAGCAACATGGCGGACTCTATGAAGAGGACCCACTTCTGTGAAGGGCTCATTCTAAGCTACACATACAGTGTACACTAATGAAAACATGAATAATACATTTCACTTCTGCTAACAGATCCCCAAAAAGTTACACACTGTTCCTTTATCCACCAACTTTTACAGAAACATACTTCTTTACTTTGTTTATCAGCACTCTTTCAAAAATTGGGATTTGGACACTGAATTATACTGAAAAAATGATTTTTTTTAAACCAGGAAAATTAAATAAAAAAAATCCCATTTAGAGGTTGATCTGAAGTATTTGCTGAATACCTGCTCTTTTCAGGAGCCTCCCTCTCCTTGTTGTCCTCCATCAGATTCTTCAGTGCTTTTTCGCGTTCTTCCTTTTTTATGGCAGCCTTACGAAACTGCTGGAAGCTCTCCTTGGAGGACTTGATTGCAGTCGTAGTGACTGACTGCCTCACCAGTTTCGCCCAAGACTCTGCATTTTTCAGAACAATGTCCTAAACGAGACAAATCACCATGTTTATTTATCTTTTTTTTTTTTCAATTTTCTCGCACCAACCAGGATCAGGTTTAAAGCTGCCTTAATTGATTTCTGGCCACTAAACGGCAAAAAACACATCAAAATAAGCTAATGTCTTAACCTCTGAGTCCATCTGCCGCTTGGTGCAGACAGATAATCCCACCCTCTGCATCCTGCACAATCAATCATTCAGGAAAGATGCCACATTCATGTGTAAAATTTGTTCAAGACAGAAAAGTCATTGATTAGCATTAACCCTGATGACAAGTCAGGTAAAGAAAAATTTCAGTGGTTTTAGGGAACTTAGCTCTTCATTGTCACACACATACTGGAAGCAGCTATTTAAAGACTGAGCAACAGAATACAGCACATCTTCTTTGTAGCATCCATGTTGTTTCCACATTACGACTTTAAGTTCATCAACTGGGGCTGTCAGAGTCGCACCTTTGTTTTAACGCCACTACCTTTGTTAATGCATTAAGGCAACTTTAAACTTTAAACGTAGCAAGCTCAGTTTTAGAGAGAAAATGGGCTAAAAGGAGGTTAAATAACGCTCCAGGGGCTAAATTTTGGTGAGGTAAAACTGGTATGGCCATTCTCAAAGTGGCCCCTTGACCTCTGACCTCCAGATATGTGAATGTAAATGGGTTCTCTGGGTCCCCACCAGTCTCCCCTTTACAGACATGCCCACTTTATGATAATCACATGCAGTTTGGATCAAGTCATAGTCAAGTCAGCACACTGACACACTGACAGCTGTTGTTTCCTGTTGGGCTGCAGTTTACCATGTTATGATTGGAGCATATTTTCATTTTAAAATCTGTCATCGGTTTGTGTTGTTAATGGATTCCAACAATAAATATACACATACATTTGCATAAAGCAAAAATATTTCCCCACTCCCATGTTGATAAGAGTGCTAAAACAAGTCTCCTTTAAGGACAGTTAGTTT
The DNA here is from genome assembly GCA_947000775.1 of Pterois miles. NCBI lineage: Eukaryota > Metazoa > Chordata > Actinopteri > Perciformes > Scorpaenidae > Pterois > Pterois miles. The sequence goes on along the minus strand of CAMQGK010000005.1, from coordinate 6,199,317 downwards.
ATTGTGATTAACTATGGACAAGCATGAGATTAAATATTTTAACTGATTGACAGCCCTATCATGAACACATCAAAGTCAGAAGAACGACCATCAGAGGAGCATGTGAATGCACCCCAAGATATTCCCACAAATCGTTAACCCAGTCAAACAATGCTAACCTTTCTGGGGTTTTGGGCTTTCCCCTCTTCAGCAGAGTTACTTGCTGTGTTGGCGTAAGGCACATTAGTCAGCTGACAGTCAGGAAATTCCTCAGGGTATCTGAAATCTGGCATAATCACTTTAGAAACCAGTGTTCTGCTAAAGGGTTAGGAACTAAAAAGAAGTGGTGATGTCAAAGTAAGGGTCTTCTAGTGACTTACTGGACCCGGTCTCGTCTTTGGGCTGCAGTGGGCTGGCTCTCAGAGGGGACAGCACTGGGCCCTGCTGAAAGGTCAGATTCAGATTTAACATTTAAAACCTTTGACCAACATTTCCAGATATTCAAGTCCAAACACACAGAAGCACAACGAGTATCACATACTACACATAAAAATATCCCTGAACTGCTCCTATTGTATAGGCCATGTTGCTTTTGGATATTTTCCTTTACTATTCTGACAGACCTTAAATACTTTTCTTACAATTATGAATCTACAAAAAAAAAAAAGAAAAACTGCCACAGAGCATTAAAAATGTACAATTATAATTTTGTGTTGTTAGAAATAACTGAATAATGTTACAGAGTGAATACAGAGATACAATAACTGAGGTGGTAACACTGCATAAGGATTGGTAGAAATATTTGCATCAAGGCAATATGGAGGCAATTTAGACATTTAAGGAAAAGATTTTGTGTGGATATGATACTCGAGCAACCCCTTAAATGAAGATCTACACTTTTGATTCAAACCATAGAGCGTATATAAAGATGGACGATGCATCTCCTCGTCCTCCCACTGAACAAAAGCTAAGCCAAAATATCTCAGATACAGGAGGTGCCATCTTGAAATTTTGACAAAATCTAGAGCTAGAGTCCACGCAGTAGTGATCGGGGGGAGGAGCCACAGTATTGAGGTCCCGCTCACACACCAGCCCAAGCCAGTCACAAGCAGAGCATGGCCTCAGGTTGTTAACGTGAGCCACCTAGGTGTTATGTGAGCACCACGGTCATCACGCTGTCACGGCTAGAAAGACTCAACAACTAACCATTATATCCCTACAGCTACATTTATAAATTGACGACAGTTATTGAATATATATATATATATATATATATATATATATATATATATATATATATATATATATATATATATATATATATATATATATATATATATATATATATATATATATATATATATATATATACTTTGTCTCCGAAGAAATAAAAGAATACAGAGATGCAGACTTTTTCCCGAATTTCCCTCCGGGGATTAATAAAGGTTCATCTTATCTTATCTTATCTTTAAAGGTATATTATGGCAGGTGATTACAGAACAGCTGCAAAACAAAGGATGTAGGAAAGATCAGACAGTAGTGATTGTGCTCTAGGGAACTAAACGGTAGCTTCTCACCAATGTTATTCATTCATTAGCCTCGTTTGGGACAAGCACTATCCATTGTAGTGATGTAATTAATTCAGTTTTACCTTTTATTGCAAATTTTTGCGACAAATAGTACAATAAAACACACTCAGTGTGCAATGTTTCTGTGTGCAACGATTTTTTTCAGATGACTGATTAAAAAGAAAGAAAGGCATCTGAAAAAACGGATTTGGTGGTCAAAGGCCTGAAGGCAAAAACTACACATAGAACCTTTACTGCTAAATGCTCTGACCAGGGTGATCTCATTGATACACGTCATTTAAAAAAGGTGCAGTTCAGAGATGATTCATCACAAGAAGTGTTTGCGAAGTTGCTGTTTCATCAGAAGTACCTCAAATCTGGTGGCAGCCCAGTCCAGCGACACTCCTGGAGACACCATGGGGGATAACAGGGCAGACAAATCTGTCAAACAGTAAAGGACAGATATTGATCTTCAACACATTATATAACCACTGTGTGTTCATACAAACTTACAGTGAGAACTAGAGTACAGCAAAATCAGCTGAAGGCAGCAAGAAGCAGCATGAGATGGAAAGCAACAGGGGTGGTAATTGACTGGACCATTAGTTTCCTGTTCAGCCCGATTGGAACTGAGAGTAAGTGAGCCAGATTTCACTTCCTGAACTTCTGTTTCTGAAGGAGACCGAGCATATGGGACAATATAATGTGAACAGGCGTTGGAAGAGGAAGGTTCACTGGATGTGGAGCTACATGAGTGAGGGAGGAAAAAGGAAACTCACTGAGACGGATCTGTTAAAGGAGCTGACAGTGCTGATCTGTGAGAACAGGGTTTTTGGGGGGTATTGATGTATGTCTGGAACAAGAGGCTCAAGTTCCTTTCCTAGCCTCCTCTCCTCCCACCTGAGATGCAAGCAGAGGAGGCGAGGAAGGGACACGAGGAGAGAGGAGTCAAGATGATGAGCATTTAAGGAAATGAGACAACGGCTACTAAATAAAACATGTGGCACAGCTGCAGATGTCCGTTGTTTAGTTAGACCCCTACTGGTGTGTTTTATGATCTCTGTCAGATGAGTATAACAGCGCTCACATACAGTAGACTGTATATAAGAAGGATGTAGTCACCATGACGTCACCCACTGGTTTGTGGACTACAGTTTTGAAGCCGCAAGTTTCAGCATTTTGGCCATCGCCATCTTGGTTTTTGCAACTTGTAGTGACACCAGAGGGTGGCGCTAAGCCCAACCGAAGCCTGAAAGATATTTTTAGGCGACCAAAATAATATTAAAAGGAAACTAAATGTTAAATTAAAGGTCTTATTGACAACATTTTATGTTGGTGAATTTTTTTTTTTTAAATAATACATCAACAGAGCTTTTAGAAAGGTGCTCCCTATGTTTGTAAATTAATAATTTTAAAAATTTTGATGGGTCCAAAATGAGTGTCTTGTTTATCTCTGTGGAAGATATCTGACGTTTGAGTCCCTCTTCTTACAATGCTTGCGAGCCAACAGTATAACGACGTTGGTATCACAAGGTATCTCTGTAGATAGGATGATGGGGGAGAGAGGAGACGGAGAGGATGGGAGGATAATGCAGAGTATAGGGAGAAAAAAAAACACATACATGAGTGTAAATATGAGCAGTACCTGGAGGTGATAAAAGCTCATCACAGGTCTGGTCTGCGTTACGGTGTGTTGGGTGGCCTTTGGTTTCTGCTACCGCGGACTGGTCAGGAGGAGGAGGCTGACAAGCCTTGACTGAAGCTTTTGTCAAATCTTTTGGCTCCGATATCTGCTTGCCACAGGCAGCACGAGTCACCTTTGGCTTAAGAAGAAATGACACCAACTTTTCAATGCAACCAGCAGTGAATCTTGTGATTACAGTAAACACTGAACTGTATTTACCTTCGTCTTAACTTTCTGGAAAGAGTCTTGACTTTGCGGCTTCTTTGTTTTTGGCACTGAAAGACATGGTCATTAATAATTCACAGTCTACAGAGTCAGGCGTCATACTTCTTTCCTCCCAAAACTGTTAAATCAAAAATAAAACATTTTGCAATGTTTCTCTTTACATGAATGTAACATGACAAATATGTATATTGCACCATCCATTGACAAAATGAACTCCAAATTATTTGTAATGATTAGCTTGTCACACCAGTTGCAAAAAAAATTATGTCATTCTGTTTTTATGCCATACATTTACAAAAAGTATGACATGCATTTGTTTTCTTTCTGTTCAAACAGGACAATACTGTCTATATATTCTGTATATGACAAAATATATAATGAAAACAAATAAAGTGGTTGGCAAGTCTCACACTGGATTTTGTTGATCGGTCACAGCACCATAACAAAATGCTTTTCCACTGGTTGTGTAACGTAAAGAACAGCTTTAGTAGATCATGGGAAATAGCACTATGAGTCATGGTGTTGTTTTTCCAAGAAGGGAATGCTCAACATAAAGGGTAGGTTCACATTTTTATTAAAGTCTGTCTTAAAACGGTTCTCATATGCCTGTGAGTACACTCAAACCGTTTTTGCAGTACTCCTCCCTCCCACACATTCATAATGGCCCATAAGAGATCCCTTTATATGCGTTTCGGCATGTAGATTGATGATAAACTAATTTTTTAAAATTTCACATAGATAATCTTATGTGCAAAAGGCTGCCATTTCTATAGAAATAAAACCTTTTTCCCTCTGTTTTGTAGAAAAAGGGTTTTTGAGGTTGTTCTCCTCTGGACCACAAGTTGCGACACATGGAGACTTTCGGAGACAGAGCACATTAAGAGGAACCAGGAAAAGTGTGATACTCGGAGCAGAGAAGACCAGGGAGATGGGCTACAAGATGAAGACAGATACACAGGATTTGTCTAACAAGGTCTCTCATGAGGGACTCGAACACAATGTGCTCCGAGAGGCTCGGATCATGTAGGTGAAATTATTCCCTCCACAACCACACACGACGTACGCTATGTTCTCCCATTACCCTTCAACAATCAGTGTTTTCTACTTTTCTAGTGTCACTTGTCATAGATGTTTTTAGGACGCACTGCATGAATGAATTGTGAATTGTTTGTACATAACATACATATGGAAATAGTTTTCATACTAGCCTGGTACTACATTTATTTGCTTCTGGACTCTGGTCTATCACTCTTTCTTGGGATTCATTACCAGTGATGTCTATAGTTCACATCATTGCATTTTATAGGGTACGGTTGGGTGGTGTTCTCGCCATCAGAGACGTGATTCTCACAGGTATCTTTTATCTATAAAGCCCTTATTGGAAAATTACCGCATTACCTTTCAGAATTGCTCCGTCACTCAGATGGTTTTTATCAGACACCCTCTACTGACTGTCTCTTGCTTCGTGACCTCGGTCTGAACTTGGAAAGACTGGTTTTAATTTTAGTGCACCTGATACCGCCTTAAAGTCAATCCAGTTAAACTTGTTGGACATTTGATCTTAAATCTCCCAACTTCTACTTGGAATTACTTTGCGTAACTGTGTTTGTTTTACGTTTGAATCTGTCAAATTATCGTTCGTAATTGCAGGGCTTTTGTATGTACTGTACTTTCATAATGGTATTGCCTCTTCTCTGTTTGTATATCTCATTGTTGTTTCATTTTACTTTTGTTTTTGTAATTGATTCAATGCCATTGTAAATTAACATCACATGAGTAAAAATAAAACTTAAATGAATATTTACAGCATTTCCTTGCTGAACTGCAGTGTAGGGATAGTAAGAAAAAGGCTAAAAAGGTTGTATTATTGGAAAATACCACCATCATTTGACCAATTCAGGCTACTACAGCTTCATATTAATTCAGCTAATCTTTGAAATGTACTGTATGTTTTCAGAGAAGGAGACTGTACTGTCCATCTTCACTTACATTAGATGCATGTTAGGAGGGTATCTCTTACAGGCTGGTACGAAAGGCAGGAATGACTAAGGCAAGCAGAAACAGTTTCAGTGTACATATGGGCATGTGAGCATTGTTTTAAGACAGATTTGAAATGTCTCACTTGCTGTAGTGTAGAGTTGTTCTCCAGAATGTGTCAGTGTACTGTGATAGCGTGATTACAGGAGGAACAGAGCACACTTCTGACCACACCGATCAGTGATGCTGAGTGAGGCCACAGAAATGGTGAAACCGTAAACCATAAAATAGGAGTAGAAGGGTTTGTTGTGGTAATTTGAGTAGTACAAAAGAAAATGGAGATTGTTGTTGATGGTATGATGACGACAGAAGCTCTTGGAGACTGCTGGCTAGCTTGTCCTCAGGTGAAGCAACCGCTAGACCCAGAGCTGCCGCTGACCACCAGCCCATTGTTTGGTTAATTTTCCATAATTGGTGCAGCACCAAAGTCTGATGGAAACAACCCATGTGCTAACAGCTGGCAGTCTCCTAGATAGTTCGCTATCTTGCTTATTCCACCATGCTTCAATGCCACACTGATTATAGAAAATGAGCCAAACAAAGTTGTCACTCATCTGGCAATAGCAACATGCTTTCCTCCGCTGTGATAGGAGTGTGTGGATGACGCACTACGCTGTTCAATTTTTTCTATGTTGCATGCAACTTGCTGCAAGTCGGTTTAGTTTATGCACAAGTCAGCCTGTTACAGCAGTCGCTATTGCAACGGAACATATAAAAATGGCCGCCACTCTGACCATCCTGCTACGCTGATTAAATGGGTGTCTGTTCTACTCCTAATTTTATTTCTATGACTGAAACAGTGCTACTTTTAATTTACTGTTTAATTTTTGCCTGGAGTTATCCAATGTCAATAACTTATCAGTGGTGTTGACTCAGCATACCATGAATAAATGAATGTCCACTACAAACTGCTCTATCAAATGTTTCACTACAATAGCCTGTCATTGGGACAAACGTGCGCTCCATGCAGACAAATTTAAGTGTGAGTGAAATCAACACAAAACCCAATTAATGAGCAAAAATAAAAAACAATCTAATATTTGGTGTGCGGCCAAAAGAAGGGTTGGAAACATAGTAGTAAGGCACCCTGGTGAATTACGCCCATTACTTGTCTCTTAGTTTAAGACAGGAGAGAAGGGAAGAGTAAATCAAAGGTAGGTGAGGGCAGAGTGCTAAGAGGGGAGCAGCAAACCTGATTCAGAGTCACTGCTATCAGAAGTGCTAGAATGACTGCTGCTGCTGCTGCTGTCAGAGCTGGATGATGACGAGCTGCTGCTGCTGCTGCTTTCACTGAGGCGTGAAGGGCAGCCAAGGTCAGGAGCCGCCATGACTTTAGCTGTTAACAAAAAAAAAAGGTTGAGGTTTTTTTTAAACGATCAGCACCTCATATATGGAAACGCAACTGTGACAATTAAATTGTTGAAATTCAGACCTTACCTTGAGGCTTTTTTTTCTTAATCAAGTGCTGCTCATGACTGGCAACCTGAGAAGTCCTAGCATCCTTTAGTTTTCCAGTCTGCACTCCTCCTGTGGGCCTCACCAGCTTTTCTTCAGAGCAGAAGAGATGAAAATCACACATTTTAAATCCGATAATAAAAAAGGGGCATTTGCTGACAGAGGAGAGCTTAAAGGGCGGGCCCAACAGAAATGCTGACTCGGCCGATGCAAAAAGCAGCAACTTAGGTTACCAAAGTTAGCTAATCAATAAGGTTATGAATATTGTGAATGCTAGTTCTAGCTGAGTCAAAGCTAGCTGTGCTGAAATAACCGAACGGGTTAGTTTGGATTTTTTGAAATGGGGTTGTGTGAGTTCTGCGAGGTAAAATTACTACTTCTGTCTGGTGGCTTTGAAGAGAGCGGCATATCTGCTTCAGTTCCTCGTTGGAAATGAGAGCAGAAAAACAATATTTATTCAATTTTCACAGCTTTACCTTGTTGTCAGACAGCCCTTTCAGACAGGGAATAGAAGCAACGATATTGCAGATCACAGGAGTTGGTGGTCTACCGTTGCACTGATCAGTTAGTTTGTTTATGTGCTAGTATGACTTTCGGATTTGAACCAGTGTGGCATCTCCACAGCAGTACACTGCTTAGCTTCCATGTTGGTACTCCTGTTTGCTACTCCAAACTGGGAGCATGCCCACCACCATCTAACTTACTGTACAGTTGTGTTCAAAATTATTCAACCCCCACAGTAGATAAGTGTTTTTGCAAGTTTGACATTTATTTTTCATCTTGTTTATAATCACATTAAATAATGACATGTCAAATAGACAAATACAACTGAAATTACAACAAAAATGTTTGTAATATACCAATTGATGGCCTTTCTGTGATTACTTCGTTGACAAAATTATTCAACCCCTTAGGTATGTACAACTTTAGCACTTAGTACAACATCCTTTTGCAACAATAACATCCTTTAGACATGAAGCATAGTTTGACACAAGTTTCTTGCAGCGAGCCACAGGTATCTTTGCCCATTCCTCGTGGGCAAAGGCCTCCAGTTCATTAACATTTTTTGGCTTGCGTGCTGCAACTGCCTTCTTCAAGTCCCACCAGAGATTTTCAATGGGATTTAAGTCTGGTGATTGCGATGGCCACTCCAGAATCTTCCAGCCCTTCTTTTGCAACCAAGCTGTGGTAGATTTTGAGGTATGCTTAGGATCATTGTCCTGTTGGAAGGTCCAACGTCTCCCAAGCCTCAGCTTTGTCACTGACTGCATGACATTTGCATCCAAGATCTCCTGGTAGTGAACTGAATTCATAATACCTTGCACACGCTGAAGATTCCCTGTACCTGAAGAAGCAAACCAACCCCAGAGCATGACTGACCCCCCCACCGTGCTTCACAGTAGGCAGGGTGCTCTTTTCTTTATAGGCATCATTCTTTCTCCTCCACACGTACCGTTGATCCATTGGCCCAAAAAGTTCCAGTTTGGTCTCATCACTCCAGAGAACAGTATCCTAAAACCTTTGTGGTTTGTCCACATGGTTTCTGGCCTACTGGAGTCGACTCTTCTTGTGCGCCTGGGAGTTCTTGCATGGAAGCCATCATTTCGCAGTGTGCGTCTTATTGTCTGGGCAGAAACCTGAATACCTCCCTTTGACATGTCCTGTCGTAGTTCCTCAGCTGTCACCCGGGGATTTTTCTCCACCTTTCGCCTCAGGTATCGCACAGCAGTTGCAGACAGTAACCTCTTTCTACCACGCCCAGGTAGCGTTTCCACTGTGCCTTTAGCTTTAAACTTGCGGACTATGCTCCCAATTGTGTCTCTTGAAATGTTTAGCCTCTTTGCCATCTTTTTATATCCATATCCTTGCTTATGAAGTGAAATGACCTCCTCTCTGAACTTTTTTGACCATTCCTTGGACTTCACCATGTTGCAAAGATGTCATTAACTGCCAAGAAGAGCCATGTGTCACAGTCCTTTTAAATCTGCTTAATTGCTGCTCATTAGGGTTCCGTTCACATCTACAGGTGTTTTCATCAGCTGTTTGACAACACCTGATGGAAACCTCTGTTCTTAAGAGTGGTGGACTAGGGGGGTTGAATCATTTTATCAATGAGCTAATCACAGAAAGGCCATTAATTGGAATATTCCAAAAAATATTTTTGTTATTTCAGTTGTATTTGTCTATTTGACATGTCATTATTTAATGTGATTATAAACAAGATGAAAAATAAATGTCAAACTTGCAAAAACACTTATCTACTGTGGGGGTTGAATAATTTTGAACACACTGACTATAAGGCTGTATACACTGATCAGCCATAACAGTACGACCACTGACAGGTGAAGTGAATTGATTATCGTTAACATTGATTATCTCATTACACTGGCACCTGGTAGGGGATGGGATATATTAGGCAGCAAGCAACATTTTGTCCTTGAAGTTGCTTCTCCAAAACTGCAGGTCTTGTAGGATGTTGTTAGTTTGTAGTGGTCAGGATCTACCAAATGTGGTCCAAGGAAGGAAAACAGGTGAACCAGCAACAGGGTCATGGGTGGCCAAGGCTCACTGATGCTCCTGGGAAGCGAAAGCTGGTCCGTGTTGTCCGATCCAATTGAATAACTACTGTAGCTCAAACTGATGAAAAAGTCAATGCTGGTTCCGATAGAAAGGTGTTAGAACATCGCGGTTTGTTGCGTATGGGGCTGCGTAGCTGCAGACCGGTCACGGTGCTCATGCTGACCCGTGTCCACCGTCAAAAGCGCCTACAATGGGCACCTGAGCATCAGAACTGGAGCAATGGAAGAAGGTGGCCTGGTCTGATGAATCATGTTTTTTTATGTCATGTTGATGGCCGGGTGTGTTGCTTACCTGAGGAAGACGTGGCACGAGGATACACTATGGGAAGAAGGCAAGCCGGTGGAGGCAGCGTGCACACTAAAAATGGTTCAAGAATGGTTTGAGGAACATCAACGAATTCAAGGAGTTGACTTGGCCTCCAGATTCTCCAGATCTCAGTGCAATGTGCTGGACCTACTCAATATTAGGCAGGTGGTTATAATGTTATGGCTAATGGGCGTATATGCTGCACATGTAGCAGCATCATCATGCAGAAGCCTACTTCAGGTCACGTGGGGAAACATTTTTAAATGTGCTTGGGACAATAGCATTTTGATGGACCCGCCCTTTAAGCAGAACAGGACTGAGCTGTACTTACTGCAAACATTTTTGTTGCATTTCTTCAGACATGTTGCCACAAACCTCTGCAGGGCTCTCAGCGTGGAGGGCTTGAGCATTTCAAAGTCAACCTCAATCTCCTCCATAGTGGAACCTCGCAGGCACGACTCCCTGGCATGAACGATGTTTACCAGCTTGCCCAGCTTGTCACCGGGCAGCTTGTTGATGTCCAGTTTCAACTGCCTCTTCTCTTGGTAAGTCACTGGTAATGATGGGACCTCATCCTCACATGTTAAAGGTACTCCATGAACATTGTGTCTGTTGCCATGCCTGCACAGACATACAAAACAACTAAAGTGGGCACATGTGGAATACTCAGGCCAATATTACCTGTTACAAGAATAAAATATAAACTATATTAATGTAAAGACCAAGAGGGCTCACTTACACAGTCGAGTTCTTCCGGTTGGCTATTTTTTCTACAATTGATTTATATTTCGAGGATTTGTGCTTTAGTCTAGCGATATCCTTTTCTTTGGCTCTTTTTTCCTTTTTCAACTTGTCTTTCTTCTTAGGTTTCAGCAGGGGCTCTTGTGTAAGTCTCTTCAGCTCATCACGGACAGCTTTCAACTGAAAAGCCAGCCATTAATGAGCCAATTAGGTCAAATGCACTGACGTGAATGACTTCTCTTCTGGCATGTATGTACCAACCTGCTCCTCTAGGTTGGCCAGCTGCATGGCCACCTCTTCTGATGAACTCTCTGCCTCTGAGGAGCTTTCGCTTTCAGAAATCACTGAGGTTGGCACACTTTCAACTCGGCCTCCTTTTCCCTTGTCAGCTCGCTGAGGAAAGGGACAACCTTCTTCTTGGGGAACCTTCTGATATCGGGCCTCAAAAACTTCCTGTTGATAGAAACACAAATGTTTTCTATAGTAGTAATAGAAATTATAATGCTGATACTACTGCTTCATATTAGGGAGGGCCTTGTCAATTTACATAGCACAGTACATTTACCAGTACCAATTACTAGGGCTGTCAATCAAATTAAAATATTTAATCATGATTAATCACATGATTGTCCATAGTTAATCATGATTAATCACAGTTTTATCTGTTCAAAATGTACCTTAAAGGAAGACTTGTCAAGCATTTAATACTCTTATCAACATGGAAGTGGACAAATATGCTGCTTTATACAAATGTATGTATATATTGATCATTGGAAATCAATTAACAGAAAACAATGACAAATATTGTCCAGAAACCCTCACAGGTTCTGCATTTAGCATAAAAATATGCTCAAATCATAACATGAAAACCTGCAGCGACAGGCACCAACAGCTGTCAGTGTGTCAGTGTGCTGACTTGACTACGACTTGATCCAAACTGCATGTGATTATCATAAAGTGGGCATGTCAGTAAAGGGGAGACTCCTGTAGAACCCATTTACATTCACATATCTCCAGGTCAGAGGTCAAGGGAACTCCCATGACAGTTTTTCCTCACCAAAATACAGCTTAAGTTTGTAGCATCATCTATCATAGCATTAGCTAGTACGACATGGTTGGTACCAATGCATTCTTTACGTTTTCTAGTTTCATATGATACCGTTATCTTCACTCTAGCTTTATGGAGCCTGCTACAACCTCAGAAAGAGCAAATGCATTAATGTGTTAAAGAAATTAGTGTCATTAAAATCAATCTGCGTTAACGTGTTAACTTTGACAGTCTCAGAAAATGTATAAAGGCCAATCCATTTCTGATCCTTTGTTTATTGTAATCCATTCTGTTCAGGTATGCCAGCATAGAAGAACCAATCCATAATGCACAGCATTGCGAACAAATAAACAGCATGTATGGGCAGGAAAAAGAGAGCAGAGACATTTAGAGAGCAGAGTAATGCACAGGTGCACCACCTATGAAGTGCTCCTGCTGCGTTTTGCTCATGCTGGGGATAACCCTCTGCAGTAACCATTCGCCTGATATTCCTAACCCAACGGATAGTATGCTAGACACAAAATAACACTAAAGCTTTAGTGTATATTGGACTTTCAGCTGTCAAATACATACAAATTAGAGTTTTCATTTTCATGTAGGCCTACATATAGAGAGTAAAACTATATCATAAAAGGGAAATATTGGAGTGGAAGTCTGTTTTTGGGCATCCCTGCTTCTGCTGATACTACAGTAGTAGTTATCATCACTAATAGTGAAACTTGCATTTTCATTTGTGTTAATAAACATAACTTAATGAATAACTTTGGTACTTTTTGACCTATTTTCCTGTGTTTTTGCATTTAAGTGACTAATAGGGACAACAATTTCTGATATTGGTCCAGTATTGACGGGGAGCGCTGTAGACGGCAGCCTTAATGCTGTCAGATGCTTACAATAACAATCTGAGTACTTAACGTTACACTGACGCTGCTTACTTGCCCTTGCAGCTTGTTTCATGGCTGCCGGTTACAGCGTTCTCTCTCAATACCAGACCAGTTTCCAAAGTTGCTGTCCCCATTAGTCATTTCAACTCATGGGAAAATAGGGTCCAGGTTGAAAAATATTGAAGTTTGCTTTTAAGGTACCACAAGGAGTTTTTGACCACTAGTAGCGTTATGGAGCAAAGACTTCCCTTTTTGTTAGTATGTCGTGCATTTGGATAAAGTAATAAACAGTTGACAGACTAATCCACTTGACCGACAGTTGGTGGTGATAATGTGCCAGGAATGTGCCAACAAAGGTGAGCAGGAAGCTAGCAAGCACACTTGGATATAAACAGTGTAGGTTTCAAATTCTTCCAAAAATCACATCTGCAAATTTATGAAGAGGAAATTACATTCAACACATTTATCAGGCACTGAGGATACACAGAATGCGATTTGGAGGTAAACGGTATATATAAACAACTTTGTTTTCTGAAAACGTCCACATGGTACCTTTTAGTATTGCCATACTGATTTGATAGAAATAAATAAATAAAAATCTATACCTGCAGCTTTCTTGCCATGTAGACCACCTCATGCGAAGGTGGATTGTATTTGTAACAGTTGGAGAACATCAGTCGGACATCGGCGGCAAATTCCTTTGCATTTGCATACTCTCGTTGATCCATTTGTTTCTGAGGAAACAACACTTCATGGAAAACTGATCCGACTTATATTAGTAATGTACTAAACTCCTCATCATGAGAACCATCTTACCTTGATGGTGCCCAGGTCCATAGGCTGCTTGATGATGTCATGGTAGTCGTGCAAACCGAAGGCAACAGCATCGACAGGGGCATAGAAGGGCCATGCGTACGCATAGTGTCTCTTTGAGAACATCTCCTTCAGGATATCATTACAGTATCGGAGCTGCTCAGACAGTCTGACCTTCTTGCCCTCAAAGGCAGGCAGGTCTTTCTTTGGAGCTTTGATGGGCCTGGCGCTGCCTCTCCTAGAGAATAATGTACAGGGTGCTGAATGATCCTCAGCGAGGGATACCTCACTACTGGTGACGACTGAGGTGGTGGAGGCTGTGGAGTCTGCTTTCCTCTTCAAACCTTTTTTAATCTGGATGTTTAGAAAAAGGTCGCACAAAAACAGCAAATCACGCAACGAATTGACATTTAAAAGTTTGGCTCAAAGTAAAAACACAGACTATGGAGTCTGCAGTGTCATTTAAAGGATAACTTCAGTACCCTATTCTCCCATGTTATTATGCTTAAGTGACTAATGGGGACAAAAATTGGTCCTTTGGTCATTTGGATCAACATGGCAACAGTTTACATCTACTAGAAGTGCTTGTTTTGGCCACTGACAGGCTCAGATTGTTAATATAAGTGTCTGACATCATTATGGAAATGTCATGTGACTTGTTGCCAGAAGAGACAATGGTGGAAACAGTGACAGCAGCGAGAGGAGAGCCACGGGACACAGCCAGAGTTTGTTGTGTTGGAGCACAGAAAGCGTAGCTTAGTGTTATCTCAGTGATTTTCAATGTCACGGCAGTATATTTAAATTATTTCAACAATGTGGATGCGATGCAAGATTTAAGAGTGAGACTTCTCCAAGCGAGACACACAATAACAGACCGAACAGGTTGAAATAAGAGAAAGGTAAGAAGAACATTTTATTGTATATACGGTCTTTTCTTTAATGTTGTTGACATGTATAATAACAATCTGAGCCTGTCAGTGGCAAAAACAAGCACTTCTGGTGGATGTAAATGGACAGTGCCAGGGTGCCCCAAATGATTACCTTACAAACAAGCTGTTTAGCGGCTGACAGCTGCAGCGTTCTCCCGCAATATTGGACCAGTTTCAAGAAGTGTTGTCCCCATTAGTCACTTAGACACAAATACATGTGAAAATAGGGTCCAGGTTGGTAAAAGATATCATTTAACATTAGTAAATGTCCATGTGAACAATTCAAGTTTTTGAAACTCAATGAGAAAGTCTTTTACTGTCGTGTGGTTTGACTGCAGCCACTACAGAATGAGCTTCTACTGGTGGTGCATCCGCCTCCAATGTGAAAAGATTTATTTTAGCCTTTAATAAAAATGGAGAAAACATGCAATTTATGACCAAACAAATTCAACTAGATTTTCATGTCAACATATTTCTTTTCTCACTGAAATAACACGAAGCCAAGCATCAGAACAGGTTGTTAAACTCTATGATACTTTCTGCATGTTTTCACACCTCTACAGTCGATTTCATGGTTTAAAGTCAGTTATGTATACTCTGCTAGTTGATGAAAATACTTACTCTTACCATACTTACATCAATTTGTGCAGAGAGCTGGATAGGTGGCATGAACTGAGGCATATCAGGTGGAATGACTGTCACGGTCTGCTGGAGAACAACTTCTGACACAAGGGATCGCTGCTTAATTGCACCTGCATGACACAAAGTAAAGGAATTACATGCACAAGAATCAGATACCCTTTTAAAACTGTAGACTTAGGCAGGACAATTAGTGCCTGGAGGATGTTACAGCAAAGTTCAAACATGACAATATTTGTGGGTGTTTGAGACATTTAACACTGCGGTTGGTAACTTTGAGCAAATATAATAAAAAAAAAAGTAATTTTTATAAAACACTCACTATATCCTGACAGTGGTGCATGAGACAGATAATTTACATCCTCCTGCGCTCCTGACAGCATTTGCAAGATTTCACGGTGACAAAAGGAAACCACCGATCAGAGCCGAGCAGACTTTCAGCTGTCATCACTGCTTGCGAAACAAACTCTGGTCAAACTGTCAAACTAGACAGCGCTGATCAAATATGAATCAATATTCGGTTACTGTAATGTCTCTCACCTCAAACAATTTCAGACTTTATTAATTAGAGCACTCTTTAGCTGTAAGATGAGAAAGTTTGTGACCCAGACGCCTGCTGAAAACAACTGAGCGGCTGGAGCAAACTTTCCAGTAACAGTATAGACCAACAATACCACATACAAATTAAAATAAATTAAAAAGTAATGTTGGACCACATCTTAAGGGACTGTTGTTGTGTACGATACCTGCATTGGTCTTTGTCCCTTTCACTGGTTCCTTGATAGCGATTGCTGTGACGACACGCTCTTCCTTTTCCATTTGGGACACTTTCTGCAAAAAAAGCTTCTCCAGGGTCTGTGCCATAAAAACAATGTCATCTCCGGGCTGTGGAAAGACAATGTATACATTACAATAAAATAAAAATGCTCAATGTGGTGTGTAGTCCCGACTGAACTGTAGAAATAATCTTCAGCACTGTAATAGTCTAAATAAAAGGTCATTCTGGATGGATGAGCGTGAACCACCTCATTTTTATTACAGTATAACAGATCAGCAATAGGGACAAGTGAACATTACATCAGTTCACAGATGTACTTTTGCATTAGTTGTACATACATGTTGGTGTGTCAGACAGCACCACAAATAGTATCCTCTTACCCGATTGTACACATAGCAGTTGGTGAACATGGTATTGAAGTCTTGTATACAGTCAAGTGCTTGCCAGTAGTATCTGTTCTGAAGACGCTTGTTAATAGTGCTCAGATCCATAGGCTTTTTAATAATTGTATAGTAATCCTGAAAGACAAAAAATACACCAGCAAAATGTGATTGCAAATGTAAGGGAACCTATCCACCAAGACAGAGTCTGGGTGCACCTACTTTTAGGCTAAAACACTACAGAATAACTGAGAATGAGAAAAAAACTCAACACCACGTTAGAGACGGGCTGTGAGTGATGCTACAATAACGGCCTTATTACTTACTGGGAGATGCAGAGCCACAGCATCAACTGGCTGGCGAAAGGGCCAGGAGAAGTTATGCCTCCATAAAGCTTTGATAACCACCTTCTCCAGGTACAGCAGCTGATTGGTTACACGTCCGGGGCTCTTGGGATTTATGACCTCTGGCGGAGGGGGATTTCCACTCACAGCGGGACACGCTTTCACATCCGACATTGTGATGTCCAAAGGCCATGAAGGGGGAATTGGTCTGTCGTATGCTTTGCTGCAACTTGGTGTTCATCACATGTTTTCCTAAACAAGGAGGGAAGAGTCGTTTACAGTGCTTCAGTAAGAACATAAATTGGGAGTGATATTTAGAAATAAACAAACAGAAAAAGTAATTTAGTCAGTCTCTCCTTCATACATCAGTGCTTCTATTCTGCCTTAAATCTGACATCCTTAAACTTGGTGCCTACATTACCCACAATGCAACTTAACCTCCAACAAGTTCAGTCAAAAATACATATGTTACGATACAAGCAGATAAAGTTGCTTCAAACATAATACCTTTCTGCCAGCTAATCCCACAAGAAGACCAAACTCAACAATTATGGTGTTTATTGATACCAATAAGTATTTGTGTAGCATCAAATGTGTATCAATCCACAGCAGAAAATAGTCCCCAACAAATGCACTATTTACTGCTGTTTGAGGAAATGAATTCAGCAATTTAAAAATTAACATGCTTTGACCACCAAAACCTCTATCTTATCAATTCAATACAGGCAGACAACCTGAAAACATAATTCCTCCAGTGGTCAGGGCTGTTTCATTTAATGTACAACTGTGTTGACTTATTGAACTCATTTAGCAGCTCAGGACTTCAGCTTGGTACAACTTGAAGAGTTAAAACAGTCTGATCCTAATGCAGTTAAACATGAAACATGGAGAATAAATGAGCCAGGAGGTGAGAGGTGACTACCTGCATGTATGTATCCTGCAGCAATGGTCCAAAATGCCTTTGGGCAGGTTTTAATCTACTTGAAACGAATCAATTAAAACAAAAAAGGGTGTCAAGAACTAGAAAAATGTCAGCATTCATCTCCACATGACATGGTGAGAAAATACTTACACTATGCTCAATATTTCTTACTGGCTGTGAAATGAAAAAAACATGATTAATTATTCACCCAAACCAATGTTTGACTGCATGTGCCTTAATTATGTCTGTGCGTTTAATTGCTCCCTGTGAAAAACTAAATATATCACAGAACAGCACTAATAGTATAGTTAAAACACTAGTGCATAGCGACACTCACAAGAGTGCAGTGGATGCTCAGAGCATCTTTCCTGCTAAACATGGGTAATTGTGCCACCTACAGCATCTCTCAGACACTGTTCCATTCAGCACAAACGTCAAAACCATCAAACCACTCAGATTCATGAGGATTTCAAAAGATAATGCCATGCTCTACTAACCAACAGTATACTATGTCCCATAAACACTCGTCTGTGCTGTACAATTACACAAGCTGGTGTCACAAATGTCTAAAGGATGTAAAGTGATGGATGTAAAACTTCAGCAGTTGAAAGAAGAAACATAACATTTTCAAGTAAACATAAAAAGCATAGTTTGCCTTCTGGAAATTGAGGTTTATTGATCAACAAAAAGCTTCAAAACTTATGAAAAAAACACCTAAAAAGTGAAGGATCCAAATAGCCAAGCAGGTCAAAAAGGTGAAGCTGTAAAACAAACACATTTGTATTGTACTAAAGTGCCATTCTTGGCACTTTTTAAATATTTCTCATTCTGAAAGTTGAAAATAATAGTATAATAATAGTTGAAAATTCTGTCAAATTATTTTGCTTTGAAAACCAACCCAAATAATTTTACATTGCAAGTTCTGTTACACATTTCCATTTTATTTATTTAAAAAAAAAGGAGGAAAAAACAATACTTTCATACATAAATAAATCAAGTGCTTCATATTTTTGTTTATTTTGTGCATGTAGGTGCACACATGAATTTCAAATAGCGCGTGACCCACACTTCAGCGACTAAATGATGGGCTCCTCACAGTCTCCTATGCCTTGCTGTCCCAATGACCTGCTGATGGATTTGTCATACAATTGCAAGATTTAGAGTCAAATGCTGTTTGACATTCACAATTATTTCATACAGAAAGCATTGTTCTGACAAGGCAGTCATGTTTTGGACATACTAAAGCTGAAACAATTCATTTGACTGACAGAGTACTTATATTCACTAATTTTAATATTCAGTTTATCAGGTAACATTGCCATACATTTAACTGGTACCAGCTTTTAACATAAAAAGATTTTCTCCTTTTGTGCATATCATATCGCTGTAAGGAAAACATCAGTTCCCTGACTATTGGTTGGGCATAATTTGGGACACTATCAACAATAACTCAGAAGAGCATAGACTAAATGACAAATCAGTTAATTGAAAACAAGTGACAGATACAGGATAGCGCAAATATGTTTTGTTGCAGAGGGTTGTTTCTAGATCAAATAAACTATCCTTAAGAGCACTGTTATAGTCATACTGTCCAGTATTCAAAAGTAACATAATACAGTTTAGTCAACAGAAATGGTGTACGATTTCCAGTCGAAGAATCAACATACCAATTGTTCCAACTACACAAAAAATGTAATTGCAAAAATATGCTGTCACGATTCAGTCAGCCTACAAACAAAAACAAATAAATAAATTATGAAGGTAATCTCTTTTGGTAGACATAATGATGGCTGCCACAAAAAAAATGTTGATCTTGACAAGTACGTTAGTAATTATAGTAGACAAAAAAGCAGTTATGAAAAAGCTTTGCTATTTAAAAAAAAAACATCAAGGATACTGCAGTAAATATGGCAAGCTTCTGCATGGCTAGATTCATCACAGATGTTGGAGACATGAATATGAGTATGGTGGGGAATGCAGAAAGCATGCCAAAAAAGTAAATGTCAACATATGCCATTAAATATGATAGCATGCCAGAATTATGAAAACATATTTAGCAGCTGTCTCTTGACCCCAACCAACATGCAACCATCCCACGGTCAACAATTAATTATGACTATTCAAAAATACTGTAGTTCTGCTGTTTGGCTATTTGAAAATACAAATGTATAAACTGTTACATTCCATCATCAAAATCACTAACCTGGTCCTGCATGTCAACACAAAACTAATCTGGGTTAACATTTAAAATTAAAACTAGGATGAGATTAGAAGAAAACCAAGTATATGGGTCTGTTTTTAAAAATGTGTCCAGCTTCCAAACCCTCACAAGCATCCATTTCTATGAATAAATACACTGTATGACTGGTTGCATTTATCAATCTGTCAGTGTCCTTGTCATATTACAAAGCATAAACGTTTACCATCATTTCACCTGCCTTTAACGTTACTTTATGATACTAGTATCTTAAACCTTCAGCTAACATTAATTACTAATCTTACAGTGGCTGAAATTAAGAGTTTATGTCGTTTTTCTAAGTGTTACGTATGGTCTTGTACAGAGCAAGGCTGCATCCTGTGCTGTTGACAGTGCTCAAGCCAACACGTGAAGGCACCACCACGCCCACCGGTTGGTTTAACCACTTGCGTTATCCAACTCATGACAGGGCAATGAAGCTAGAAGCTAGTTTTCAGTGCTTTGCTTTGAAAAAAATAAGCAGTAGATTCAAGCTCGTCCGACTAATTGTGTAAATGACCAACGCCGTCACCTTAGCTAGCGTTAGCTACCGTTAGAAATGAAACAAGCTGAACATGCTAACATTGCCGGGCGACTTTGGCTAACTAGCTGACAGTGATACTGCATTAGCCATTTTATAGATGTTATCACTGGTTCCTCGGCAATAACTAGATATTTTCATCTTTCCACTGTTTGTTTTATCTACCTCAACAACGCCGGTGTGGCTTATCGGGTGCATTTTAACTCAATAATCACTTTAGGCAAGCACTTAGCATGCCGGCGGCTAACCAACTAACGTCTAAGCCAGCGTTAGCTTAGCTTTAGCTGTGAAGATGTGGGCGCCTTGCCAATTAATGACAGCTTTCGCAAATATTTCGCCCCCACTTAGGATTACACCAGCTACCATAATAGAAGTTTGCACGAGGAAAACATGGCATTTAGTAAGCATCAGTGTCACCGTGCTAGCATTACCTTACGCGATATCACGGGCTCTTGCGTTCAACTCTCCAGTTGCAGACGTCTCAACGGCAACTGCCTCAAATTTATACCCCTCTGCTCAAGGCTCTAGAACTGATTGGTCAAAGCACCGACTAACGTTACACGTGTTTTACACTTTGCTTTTCTGCAGAAAAAGGCACTCGAAACATTTTCTTTCATGCAAAAACGCACTGTCTCCTGCATATGTGCAGCTACCCGGATTTTTAAAGCATTAGGTTAACATTCTGTTGAGCTGTGCCAGACAAAATGGCAACTCGGGTGTCATGGAAGAATCCTGGAGGATTATCGATTGATACGACC
The DNA here is from genome assembly GCA_947000775.1 of Pterois miles. Lineage (NCBI taxonomy): Eukaryota > Metazoa > Chordata > Actinopteri > Perciformes > Scorpaenidae > Pterois > Pterois miles. The sequence goes on along the minus strand of CAMQGK010000005.1, from coordinate 6,178,470 downwards.
ACTGACTGATCGGTGCAAAGTCAACAACCCTCCTGTGAATAATGTCACTTGTTTAGGTGTCTCCCCGTACAGGCAGTCGGTGGTTCTCCGACTAGCCGCGTAGGGGTAATGGGTCTGTGTGCATCCACGGGAACACTAGACCGGAATCTGGGCGGAGTGCTGGATTCGCGTGCTGACCCGGAATCGGAAAACTTGGTTTGGTGAACACATAAAAGCTACAACCCACCATCTACTTGAAAATTACCAATAATACGTGCAAAATACTCCTAGAATATGCTTCCCTTTTGCAGGTTATAGAAAACTAGTCGTTTTTAGCAATAAAAACTATGTAACACCTCCCGTGGGTTCAAAAATGTCTTTTATAGATGCTTTTTCCGGTACTGTCAAGCTGGAAAATGTGAAACAACGTAATGAAAATGACCAACATGCATAATCATAAAAGTCTAACTAATTCGTTTCTTCATAGTAAAATGGAGAGTTCAGGGTATTAAACTAAATGGAGCGTGTTAGGACTTTACCAGGGTACGTGAACTAAGCATGAGTTTACTTCCTGTGAGCTGAAATACTGACAACTCATGGATGTATTATGGTATCTGTACCAATTAGATTAGTACTTTTATAATGCTCATAATGGAATATAACTAATACAACTAATACAACTATTCAGCCATCATGCTGTGGAGACTGGACTTTACTAACTCTGACATACTTGTCACAATATGTGTTTTCTGTAGCCAGTGTAAGGATTGGTAAAACCAGCTATAATGAAAAACACATCACTGATGAACATAAATCCAAACCCTTAGCTGATAAATTCCGAAAAAGTAGTAATTGTTTATCATAATTTAATATTTGGTACCTTGGACCTTGTAGCCTTGCCATTATTTAGAAGTGAAAATATAATTTCAACACATTTAGACTAATAGTTATAGTCTTAACATCAGTGTAGTGATCTCTAAAATGAGTGGCACTGTCCTGTTGTTCAACACATTTTATAATTTAAAATCAAAATAATTAGCTTTAACTTTAAAGTTCAGGGGATGGTGGGAATAGTATTTCCAGCAGTAGGGCATGACTGCTTTATATGTTTGTCTGTAACCACAATGAAAAGAAAACAGCTAATAAACAAAAGAGGCTTGGAAAAACTGGACTTCTGAAACACATTGTTTCAGCTCATAAATCACAGGACTTAAAACTAATACATTTTTAAAACACATTTACAGCTTTTGTCCACATGATGGAGCCATAGACAAAATATCCTACAAAACAGGTTAACTGGCAGATGCCTGTGGAATGCTGTTTTGGTTTGTGGTTTTGATACCCAAAACTAGTTGAATGAAAGTATTATTAATTTTATATGGACAAGAGAAATTTCATTGCGATGTGACGTAGTATTGTTTCACTCCCAATGGCAAACACAGGAGGTAGTACAGACTCTTATGAAGAGTTTAGTCTGTACATCTTTGCAAGTTGAAGGGACTGATTGTGTAATGCGTCTGAGCAGTCTGAAGATTTGTAAACTGTAAATAATTCATTTTTATACAATCAGTCTGCGATAGCCCCCATAACTCAAAGTGGCGAGCACTTAAGATGTCTTTGAGGACACATACGCATCGTTGCAGTCCACAAGACGAGCACAGTAAATAAAAGACGAGTGTAGGGGGATTCAGAAAGTGAAAGGAATGTACAGTAAGTCACATTGTTAGATTTCCTAAATGAGTTTAGTATTGGACCGTAAATAGTGACACAGTGTCTCTTCCCCCCGACAATGACAGGAAGCTTGTTCAGATGGGAGGAGGTCAAATAGGAAAAGGCTCTGCCCCCTGATGTTTCAAATGTGAGGAGTACTAACAGCTATTTGTTTTTTGAATGAATAAATATAAACTCCTCAGACCAAGCGATGGAGCAAACAGTAACTGTTTTACAGTGTATCTATGGTTTGCTCATTCTGCTGCTCCGTAGCAGAGGCTAACCAGCTATAATTAATCAAGCACAAGTACTTGATGATTTCAAAATGCTGTACTTTGTATTGAGTATTTCAGTCGTATGTTACTTTATGTTTTGTTATTTTTAAATTTAGAAAAGAACAGATTGAGATTATACCTACAAAGCCTACAATGATCTTGTAAAATCTGATGCCTTTTTGTAGCTTAAACAAACCAACTGTATAAATAAAGTCGCTAAAATAAGATTTGCATAAATCAGCATATTTGCTCACTCCCATGTTGATAAGAGTATTAAATACTTGACAAATCTTATTTAAGGTACATTTTGGACAGACAAAAATGCTGTTTAATAGATCATTATCACTATTTTACTTGAACACTGAAGTACATTTACATGTATACACATATTTTTTACTGTTCTTTTCAGTGGTTAGCACAGTCGCCTCACAGCAAGAAGGTGGCAGGTTCGAATCCAGCTTGTTAATTAGGATGGTCAAAGTTAACGTGATAATAACATGTTAACACAAATTTGTTTCAATGGCATTGATGTCTTTAATACATTAAAGTAACTTGCTATTTTTAGGTTGTACCTCAGTTTTAAAGGTAGAGCGAAGATTCTGGTATCATATCAAACTAGAAAATCTAATGAATCCACTGGAATCCGTATCATACTAGACTGTCACAAAGGAGGCAAAGTCTCCAAACTTACATTAAATTTTGGTGAGGAAAAACTGGCATGGCCCTATTTAAAGGGGTCCCTTGACCTCTGACCTCCAGATATGTGAATGTAAATGGGTTCTCTGGGTCCCCATCAGTCTCCCCTTTATAGACATGCCCACTTGATGATAATCACAGTCAGTCTGGATCAAGTCATAGTCAAGTCAGCACACTGACACACTGACAGCTGTTGTTGGGCGGCAGTTTGCCATGTTGTGACTTGAGTATATATTTTTTATGATAAATACAGTACCTGTGAGGGTTTCTGGATAATATTTGTCATTGTTCTGTGTGGTTAATTGATTTCCAATAATAAATATATACATATATTTGCATAAAGCAGCATATTTGCCCACTCCCATGTAGATAAGAGTATTAAAAACTTTTTAAAATTTCCTTGAAGTTACATTTTGAACAGATAAAAAAATGTGATTATTTTTGTGATTAATCGTGATTAACTATGGACAACCATGCGATTATTCACAATCAAATATTTTAATCGATTGACGGCTCAAGTATAAATATTGCCAACTTTGTGTTACTTATAGATAGTGACTTAACAGACATTTGTTTAAATAAAAATCTTTGAGATTGCCACTTTAAATAAAGGACCACACTTCTTCCCACACTGCTGCTACTACTAATGCAACAACTAGACTACTATTATCTACATTTTTAGTTGTCCTTCATACTTCAGTAAAGATGACCTATAAGAAATACAATCTGAGGATTACCTTAGTCTGCATCATCCATAAGATGGCAACAGAAACCACATATTTACCAAATGATTACATTACATAGTGAGGATGTCCTGGATAAATATTGCATTATTGAGTTTATTTATAAGTTTAAAATGCTGAATTATGAAATATATTCTCAACATACATGTAAACCCGTGAGGAGCTTCCATCCACTTTGTTAAGTATACATACATGGTGAGCAGGTGGGAGAAGTGCTGACTGATTGATAAAAACGTATTTTCAAAATGAACTATAGAGTTGAAATAGACAGGGGCAGCATGCTTGTTATTAGCTGGCTTTCTATCGAAGTTTATTCTTAATGCGCCCCATATTGTTGGTAAATACGGGGAATAACCAAAGATGTTTGAAGTGGTCTGGTAGCATGTTTGGTTTTGAAATGATTTAAAAGAAAAGTCTGCAGTTCAATAGAATTCAGGTGTGTTTCTTTAATGATTTAAGACTTAAAAACTGCAGTATTACAAAATGTGCAACAGTGAATATCATCTCATCTTTCCTGCTACTGATGGGTATTTTAAATCAAAGTGAGAAACATTCACAATCATAGTGTACTACCGAGAGCCAGCTGGAGTAAAGTTTAAACACTGGATATTTCTTTTTTATGTGATTGAGAAAGTATGAGGCAGCAGATCCCTCTCCGCTCTGGCCGTCTGATAACTCCCTACAGCTCCAGTCAGCAGCAGTCCAACAACAATCCCTGCCCAAATCAAATATTTAGTGTCCCAAAGACAATGCTGGAGCAGAGACAAAGACAAGGGGATTCTCACAGCAATGACAAGTTATTCAACATTTTTTTCTATTTTTTTGTCTATTATTTTATTTTTCCTGTATCCATGTAATAACTTACTATCTACAGTATGTTAAAGGGGACATGTCATACTCATTTTCAGTTTCATACTTGTATTTCTGGGTTTCTTCTAGAACACGATTACATGTTTTAATGTTCAAAAACACATTATTTTTCTCATACTGTCTGTCTGAATACATCTGTATTCAGTCATTCAGTTTAGTGTCTGTCTGTTTAAGACTCCCCTCCTTTAATTCGCTTGTCAGAAAAAATATGGTGCACCTTTGCCAGTGGGCAAACTCCTGGGTCTGAAAAGCGATGCTATTGCAGAAATGCCTTAAACTTGCTTTCTTTCTACTAGCCAGCAGGGGGCGACTCCTCTGGTTGCAGATAGAAGTCAGATTGTACAGAAGTCTATGAGAAAATGAGCCTACTTCTCACTTGATTTATTACCTCAGTAAACACTGTAAGCATGGGTTCATGGTCATCACTAGTTTCAAGTCTTCTTCAATACAGCATGATGTTCATTTAGTAAATTATGGTCCCATTTGGAGTCATGTGGACCATAAAGCAGGGGATGCTTTAGGGCGTGGCTGCCTTGTGACTGACAGGTCGCTACCACAGTGTTGTCTGGTCTGGGAGTTGTTTTTGACTTAAAACTTTAACCCTTTATTAGCGTGTTTTCCGTTCATCAAACTTATAACTTTTTTCGTTGCCTAAACATGTCTTATTAAGCGTTCAATTGTACAAGTAGAAACAACTCATTTCACTTCTGGTTGCAAAAAAACAAGATACCGAGGGCCACAATGCCAAACTCAAGGCTTCGAAATGGCAATCAACCACAAAATACTGGGTGACGTCACAGTGACTACGTCCACTTCTTATATATATGGTGGTATATTCTAATGAGCCTACATGTGACATAGGAAGGGGAGCCAAATCTGAATGATTGATTGAATCATGTTTTCTGACCTCGGCAGCCCACAAAAAACTGATTGGGTTGTCGGATTTCACAGTTTGTGGGTTGGTAGGTCATCCACATACCCACAGCTAAAAGTGAAATTTTCTTGATATGTCCCCTTTAAAACATTTTTTTTTTTCTATTTTGATTTGAATATTTGATTATACTTCTCTTTATTGTGGCTTAAATGTGGTTTTAATGCATTCTTTACTTGATGGAAAACACTTGCTCTGCACTTGAAAGGTACTATACAAATAAAATGACCCTGCCAATATGAGTCAATGGTTAAATATGCTGTTTTTGCTGTGCCCAAGCTTCCTTTTTTATTCTGAATCAGCAAGAGTACAGTTAAAAGGAATTTCAGCATTCATCTACTTTTAAACAGCTATGGTCACATTACAGTTTCAAGTTTGATTTTGTTATTAATTCCTTTCATTCATCCCTTCGTGTGTTAATTTTGGGAAGTCTATATAAGCCTATATTGTCTAAAAAATGCATCTTCATTGGCTGTAACACTAAGATCATGTGTTATTCTGTGCAGCCCTACTTCGTGGCGTGTGCACTGAGTGTAGCATGACACCTCTGACGGAGCATTGTTGGACTTGACAGCTCGTGCAATCAACTGGGTCAATACAAACTCACGAACCGCGATTACATTAATGGAAAGTGAAGATGCTTCAGATGGTGCATATCTTTGATGCACTGTTACACGCTTTCTATTCCCCTTCCTCTCAGCTGTACTCACAACCCTAACACAGTGTAAATAAACAAAGTGGAACACTTTAACGGAGACATGCATATGTATGAGATGGAAAATAATTTGATCCCTTTGAGCGTTTCCTTGTCAGCTCTCAAAAGCAGCAGCAGCATTTCTTTTTTTTTTTCTGCATATGTGTGTGTGTTTTCCACAACAAAAGTTTCCTTCCTTCTTGTCACAGGTGCTATCTCATTAGCGGTAAATCACTAAGCTGACATTTATGTTGTACCCAGTCACACGGCATCTTCTCTTCAGTGGAAGTCAGACATCACAGCAAAGCAACGGCGTGTTTGTTCAGGAGGGTGAGAGAGATTTCACACACGGAAATCGTTCTGCATACAGTTTAGGGCGTGTGATTGGGGTTGTGGGGTGGTGACAAAAATGTCTTGAGAGAGCTGTATTTTACATCCTAATATTATAAGCCACCCAAAATTGAAACATGGGAGAAGCCAAATATGCAACTGATGTTTATTGCGATTACAAACCTAATACCGTCTCCTTGTGCTAATCTGATCACAATGAAAAGCCCTTGACTAAAATCAAAAGCAGTACAAAAAGAAATGTACAGTATAGCATTTATATATCACACAGGAGGTAGAGTGCACATATTATGCAGGTTTAAATGAATTCATTGTATGTTGCTTTGAGGAAAACTAAGCATCTGCCAATAAATGTAATTTAAACCAGGCAAGTGCTTTCCTCTCTCTGAAGCCAAACATAAACAGTAAAATAACCAAATACATAACAGTCTCCATATGGAAACATGACCTTCAGTTTGGTTGGTTGTGCTTTATTTAATGGAACCAGAGATTCCTAATGCTTGATGTATGCTGTCCGAGTGTGCAGGCTTTCAAACGGGTTCTTTGCCACATATGAAAACTAAATATGTAATTACAAATATTGTGTTATTCTGTAAACTTCTGTTTACGTCTGGTGCATTCACTCTGTATGTGTAATACATGTGTGTTGTTTGTTTTTGATATTTTTTTGTTTAATATATCATTATCAGTATTTTACTTGGCCGTTGAAGTATATTTACATGTAAGCACACATATTTTTAACCACTCTTTGCAGTGGTTGGCACTGGCTCTTCACAGCAAGAGTGTCACATGTTTGAATCCAGCTTCTGTCTGGAGTTTGCATGTTCTCCCCGTGTTAACGTGGGTTTTCTCGGGCTTCCACCTAAAGTCCAAAGACATGCGTTTAGGTTCATTGTTGACTCTAAATTGCCCATAAGTGTGAATGTGAACGTGAATGGTCTCTATGTGCCCTGCAATGGACTGGCGACCAGGGTGAACCCCGCCTTCGCCCAGTGCCAGCTGCGATCGGCTCCAGCCCCACCGCAACCCCTAACGGGATAAACGGTTGCAGATGGATGGATGGATGGATATTGCAATTGTAAATTAAACACTATATGTTCTTTTAAACAAATATTTGCAAGAAATCTATGTTATTATCTTTGGTGTCTTGTTGTTGATGCTTACAGGAGGCAACAGTAAAAGCTTGCAGCAGCTATCCCTGCCTTTGACCATTGTAGGCAAAGAAAACTAACCAATTATGCCATACAGTAAACAAACAAAAACTAATGTTTGATAACGTCTACCTTGTGATTGTGATCTGAGGGGTCACAATTTCACTTTTGGTGATGTCATGACATGATTTATAGCAATGTTTCCCAAACTTTCTTCATGGCGCCCCGCTTTTTTAAAATGACAAATGAATCATGACACAGTTCACAGTAGTCTATAGATGGATTTTGAACATAAATGAACATTCCTGACCATTTTTACCGCCATTTTTGCATCACCGTCTATTATCTTGAGTAGGTAAACCATGTCAAGAGATATATGTTTGATATATCAAAGGAGGAGTTAACAGGCTCATTTTTTTCCCCTCTCATCAGTAAAACAAACCGAATGTACTTTCATATTAGATTCAATGCTATTAGTAAGTGACATTTATCAGAATACAAATGCATTATTATGACAATGTTTAATGTGTTTCCTATGTATTAGATTCCTTATTTAGTTATTTATGTTTGATTTCTGTTGCACATTTAGTAAGGTGTTAAGTGTTTGGAAAATATGCAGTATTTTCAATACCATTTGCACAGTATTTATGCCACGGTCAGTCATAATCTTCTCTGTAACTATAATTAACTGCTAAGCCCCTAACAGTATCCACTGCCACAATACAATGTACACTATGTGGAAGGTAGTTTGTTTTATTTGTGATATTGATACTGTTGCCTTAAAATAATGGGAATGGATATGACTACCGGCTGGCTGGATAACGTCCAGCTGCCAAGAGATAGCTGGGAGTTAAAGTTCGCTCCATCTTTTATCTACATTTTTAGGTTGGATCCCTGCAGTTGTAAGTGTTCTTTACACCAACAGTTGTGTCCTTAAGCAAAGTACTGCACTCTTACCTGCTCACACACAAGACATTTGTGTGTGAACAGGTATGTATATACCACCACAATGTAAAAACACCCCATCATGAGTAAAAGTTGTGTATTACAAAACTTATTTAAGCTAAACTTCAGCAAAATGTACTCAAGTATCAGAAGTTAAAGGAGTCATTCTTCTGAATGGCCCTTTTCACAGTGCTATATTGTTATGATTATTATATTATTACTGATGTATTAGTGCATACGCAGCATTTTAATGTTGGAGCTGGCGTGTTGCATTCATTTTAACATCTTTAATTTTACTTTTTTAAATAACAGCATACCTTATAGCGATTTATTTATTTTTTGTCTATGTCACCCGACCAATCTAATATCTAATCTCTACCAAATCTGACAGGGTGATTTTTGATGTCTATATTTTGAAAATGTAATATAAAAACTTCTGTAAATGTTGCATGGTGTTGATGTGGCCAAACATGATCAAAATGCACAGTAAACAAATGAAATAAGTAAAATATATCTTGGGACAACTTTGTCCTGTCTGCAGGGCATCCCGTTTGGAAACCACTGCTATGAACTAATCTGTAACTAGTGCTGTCAAATAAATGTAGTACAGAAAAAGGCAGAATAGTTTCCTATCAAATATGAAAGAGAAGACGTGTATGTAGCATACATTTTGTCTGGCTTTTAACTGAAGTTTATTTATTCGCTATTTATTTATCTATCTGGCTATTTGTTTAAAATTATATGTCACATTTTAAAGCTGGCTTTCAATTGAACTTTATTTATCTTTTCATGTATTGTAGTCTGTTTTACTTATTGTAATATATTGGTATACCTAGTTAGAGTCTTCATCCTGCCTCTGGTGTTTCCTCACATTTAATTGATGTGATTTAAACCAGTTTTCATCAGTTATGGTTTCTTTTTTTTTAAATTGAATGCTGTCTTTATTTAATGGAGGGGTCGAATTGTGTGAAGCACTTTGTGTTACATGTCAATTGCATGAAAAGTGCTAAGAAACATATATTTGTGATGAAATGGTGTAAAGAAAATGAATACCAGAATTCAATATTTTCCATGCAGATTTCTCGCCCTACATCCCTACTATAATTTTGTCCAACATATATACTATAAGCCCTCTCTCTGCAGCAATAGATGCTCCAGTGCTCAGCTGATAAGTGTGCAATGACTAGTAACACGAGCCAGACATTCCCATAATCTGGCATCAAGGACCCCCATATAGATAGAGATCACCCCTTGGTCCCTCTTGTGATAAGAGTGAGCTACAGCAACCCCACACAATAACATCTGTCTGCACTGTAATTGAATGATAAGACAGCACATATTCATGTATTCCTAACTTTGGACTAAAATGTATAATATTGGTGCCTTCAAATGGCACTTGTGAATTTTGTGTTCACGACACGGGAAGTCATGAACACGACATGTGTGGCGTTCAGGTGGTTAAGTGGTGACGAAATGCAGGAAATGCAAAGGCATAATGACAGGAGAAAGATGAGGTCGTTGGGAATATCAGCATTTTCCTCACAATTTATAAAATTATCAAGAAAAACAATATATGACTAATGGTGACTGGTTAGTTACAAGTTACAGTAACTACTCAAACATATGGTGAGGCATTGTTTTATTACTTTGCTCCCCATTTATGGAACAAGCTGCCTGAAGATCTGAGGGACATGTAATATTAATAGTTTTAAAAGTAAGCTCAAGACCCACCTTTTTAGTCTGGCCTTTAAAATTTTTTTTCAAAAATTAAATCCATTTTAGATATTTCATTTTATTCTATTTCATTTATTTTACTTCATATTTTTTAAATTTGTTCAGTTTTATTCGTTTTTTAGTGTTTTAATATTTCAAATGTAATCAATTTTAGGTATTCTATTATATCCTTTACATATTTTTAAATGTGTTCACTTTTATTTGCTTAATACTTTTAATACTTTTCCTCCTGTGTTTCCTCAATTCATTTTATTTCTTTTTAATTCAAGATGGCGTTTCCTCAGTATTTCCTCAGTATTTCCTCAGTATTTCCTCAGTATTTAGTTTTGTGATGATGCAATGTGATTGTCGATTGTGTGAGTGCTGATTGTAAAGCACTTTGTGCTACATTTCCTTTTGTATGAAAAGTGCCATATAAATAAAGTTATTATTATTATTATTATTATTAAGTTGAGCCCATGTGAACGTCTCCTCATGTCATTCACGACTTCGTAAGTGTAAAGTTTTTGAAAGCTCCGAGTTCACGACTTGTGACGTGTTTGTAGACGTGAGAAATGGTGGGACCCATGGAAGTTCATTTATTGGTGCATAATAATTTAATACCGTGCGGTATATTGCAATTTTTTGGTGCCTTCGAAAGGAACTTGTGAACTCGTGTTCACGACACGCGTTGTGTTCAAGTGGTTAAGTCATGAAGAACATCGCTGCTAATCAACGCCTTTAATATCGTGACTAATATTGTACGGTATATTGTAATTTTAGTCATAGATTGTTTTTCTACAGTATGTCTGAGGAAAATGTTGCTATTCTCAACCTCATCTCTCTCCTCTGTCATTATGCCTTTGCATTTTCTTCAGTTCCTTTTGAAGGCACCATAAAATCGCAGTATACCGCACCATATTAACTTGTTATGCACCGAAATGAACTTCCATGGGCTCCGCCATCTCTCACAACGACGACAAACACGTCACAAGTCCTTTCAGAAACTTGAATACATGCGGCGTTCATATGGTAAATAGGACCCGCTGACAGCCTCGCAGGGGCCCCCGCGGAGCCCGTGCGCCCCGCGTTGGGGAGCCCTCCAGCCGCAGCAGCAGCAGCCCGTCTCGCCCACAGCTCAGCCTCCTCCCCGGACGCCCCGCCCCCAGAAGAAGCCCCCAGTAAAAGACACATAGATAGTAGTAAACTGGTTAAAACTGAGCCAGCGGGGCTGTTAATGCACTCTGTGCTAATATAGGCCATCACCTCAGCGTCTTCACGGCCGTTTCACCCGAAAGTAACGGAATGTTGTGACTGTCCAGCCGAGAGGAGAACCACTTTAAACCCGCATCACCTCAACTTCAGCCAAGTTTACTTGGGCATTTTCTGGAGGCTCTGCACGGTAAGTCCTCAAAGCTAACGCTTCCAGTAGTCAGCTAGCTTGTTTCTAAAACAGCGTGGTTTATCAGCACTGTCACTGTACACGGCGTCTGTGAATACTGTAAAAAAAATAACGTTTTCCAGCTAGCTGTGTTTACTTATCCGCCCATAAATCCGGCTGAACATCTGTCTCATGAACAGCAGTTCTGCTTCTTGCTTTCCCTTCGTGAAGCTAAAGGTTGTTAGCTAACAGTTGCTCGTGTTTATATCAGCTCTTCTGCTGTTTTAGTCTCGTTGTATATTAGAAAACCTAAACGTGGACCCCAGTGAACAGGGTGTCCAGTGCTGTACAGAGGTGTTTCATGCTCTCCAGGGCGCTGCTGCTGATGACTGACTGTCATTATTACAGCCTGTCATGTTTTACATTAAAGCAGTACGAGTCTGCAGGAGTTCGTTTATTTGCACATGATAGTGGAAACTGCGGTTAAGGTGGAGGAGGACTGCTGTGTATTCACAACCACTAATGTCAGTCAGGTGCTGTGACAGAGGATAATGTCAGTACAGTAGTCCTGGACTCTGGAGAAACAGCAGCTTTTTATCACATCTGAGTGGCCAGCCCAGGCTACAGTCTTAACTAATACATTATATTTATTACAGAGCTGCAAGTAGCACTTAGTATATACATATAAATCAGTATTTATTAATGAATCAATTATCAATTAATTGGTTGTTTAGTTTGAAAAGTCAGAGAACAATGATAAAAGCCCAAAGTGATGTTGTCAAATTGCTTTGCAGCAGATCCTCACGTTTAAGAAGCTGGAACAAGTAAATTTTTGCTAGAAAATATAAAAAAATATCTGCAACGAATGTGTATGCAGGGAGATTTACTAGCAGAGATAGACAGTAATATTCATAGCTATGTTTTCCTTAGTGTATAATCACCTGAAACTAAGAATCGTTGCGTTTTCATTAACTTTGAATGAGTCCTTCATGTCCAAAGAGTGTAAGCAAAGAGACAAAACTGCTGTTTTTTTAAAAAAATATTTATAATTTATTGTTCAACACAGGGTGTTTCGATAAAATATGACAATTGAATAGAAATTATTTTGTTTTACTTTTGTACGGCCCTTTTTGGGCAATGTTTTACTGGCGTATGGTAGTCGCTTTCAGTCCAAAATGGCGTAGCTCTGCTGCTGGGTGCTGATGACTTTCACTTCTTGGCGATATACATTCTGTGTCCTATCTATGATTCACGTAGGAGTCCGCCATGCTGCACCGGCATGTTTCTACGGTAGCCCAGAACAGACAAACCAAACACTGGCTCTACAGAGAGCTTTTTGCATTTTTATGTTACCTGAAGGCCTCTGTCGTTCTGTGACACCCTTGGTAAGAGAACGGGTGAGCGGTGGGGTATTCATGTTGCAATCTGCAACCTCACCGCTAGATGGCACTAAATCGTACGTACTGCTCCTATAGGTAAATAGTTACATATTCATTTTCTGTTGTAATCATTTCAGCTCTAAATTAAGATATTGGATATCAGTACTAATACTTTACAGTCACATGCATAAAATATTATAACTAGAGATGTCACAATATCAGAAATCTAGTAGTATATATCAATACCAGTGAATGTCCTTGATACTCGATACCCAATTCGATAATGCGGTTAAACAAAACAAAACAAAAAAAACAATAAATGCCATGTAATTCAACACACACTCCTTTATTAAAAAACACGGATGTGAAAACATCTCCTTCAAACAAATGGATGTATTCAAGTTTCTCGCCAAAAACTTAATTTTTACGAGACTACATATTCAACACCTCATGAGAATGTTGTAATTCCCCATAGTCATTTTGCCCCGTTATTTATCCAAGCAGGACTGTGCTGCCCACCAGCTGTTAACATCTAACATAGCTAACTCTCCTCCTGCCGATTTCAACACAGATTTGTTGTTCACAGTTTTGCATTATCGCCCCTCAGGTTTAATAGCACCACACTGTGTTGCTCTGTTTCTCTCTCCGCTGTGTCTCTGTTCCCAATCAAACTGAAACGTGATACAGCATGCGGATGCGTCATTGTGCATGTGTAGCTGTTGGAAAGCATCAATACAGACAAATTAATAGTCATAGATGCATGAGATGCCAAGAAAACAGACAACCACCGTTCTCTATTCCCATCAAGGTACCTTTAGTACCGTAGAAAAAGAGCCCCGTCACATTTTCTGAATTTTGGCATCGACTTGGTACCGAAGTATTGGTTCCTGTGACATCCCTAATTATGACTACTGCAGGGCTTCTTGCTTGTTTCGTAGTTGATTACAGATGTGTCAAGGATCTGTCTGCATGGTGACTCAGTTGACAAAGGTGCACATCATGCATAGGTGTGTCAGGGTGTGAGCTCAAGTCCAGGATGTCATATGGCATATGGTGTTTCAGTGTGTGGGTACAGGGTCTCTAGCTCTGGTAAAAGTAATGCTGTGATAAAGATTTGTAGTCAGTCAGTCAGAGCGGTGCTTTTGTAATGGAAGGAGTGGGAGTTTTGGTGGTTTGTTAGTCCTGAGCTTGTAAGAGAGGAGCTCATGTAAGGTTCAGTCACCAGGTCACAGGACCACATGAACGCCTCAATGACTTATGGCGCAAATGTTGTCAGATTAGTAAGTCTTAGCATCTTAATCATGTACCAGCGTGTAACACACACACTCACCGCTTCAGCCTTTTGTGCTGCTGCTCTCTTCACTTATGGCTTTGTGATTACGGGAACACAGTATATGCCTTCTGGGCCCAGCAACACTTTACTGCAGCATATGCATACGTGATGACTCAGATATAAGCCAGGCCTTTAACACTGAGGTGACCACAAGTATGCAGCTTGGGTTTTTGGTAATGTGCAATACGTCCAGTCTGGGGGCTTCTGCACGTTCTGATGTACTTTCCAGATCCTCTCGGGGTGAAATAGTTGCTCGGCTTAGACGGTCAGGGTTGACGAGAAGTCACATGAGGTGATTTGAGTTGTTGCTGCAACAAAACCAGCACAGTGGTATGGAGTTAAAACCGGCACACTCAACCCAAAACAACTTAGAAAAAGGTAAGCTGTGTTGCTTTAACAGGGGGTTAAAATTTTGACAGTCTTTTCAAAATCCTATGCGATCTCTCAGTAGAAAAACCCTTTTCACACCAGATCTTTTAATCTCCAACCCCAGTCCTAACCTACAGAGTAAAATACTGCTTTCTTTTAGTCTTGAATGCCGCTTTCCTTTGATTTGGTCTTTTCCTCACAGAAGGTATTGCAACACAGTTTACCTTCATTTAGTCAGAGAGGAGATGAAGGTCAAGGAGAGGCATAAATCAAACAGAAGCCACTGGCTCCCCTTGACTAGCTGAAAGTGTAATATTTGTCATGATCCTCCAAAATGACTTCCCTGCCCCTGCAGCTGCTGCACAGTGAAAGACCCTTTTGTCCTGTGCAAGCTGCTTGCACTGCAGAGCGATGCACCTTAGTGCTTTGTGCACCACTTGCCATGCATCCTCTTATGGTTCACCGCAGAGTCAGGTCGGTGCCCACCTGTTTCTTCCACGTGGTAGTGTGTCAGTCACATGAGCTGCCTTTAAACTGTGAATGGGTGCGATTCCTGTCGATTACAGTTTTGTCATCATAAGAATCAGATATCGCTCAGAGAAGTAGTGAGCGTAACCCTTTTTCAGTGGATCACATCTTTCTGAAAGATGTGACGCCCTGTAGCAATTTAGAAGTAGTCAGAGCCCAAAACATGCTTTGATTCTCCACAATACATTTGTACCAGTTTAAACCTTCAATAATCCTCCTTTGAGCTTTTATGCAGCATGTAAAAAGCATGGACCTCGATTTTTGGATGTAATAGGCCTGAAATTTTGGTCATACGAACTTAGGTGTCAGAATGTATATGTTCCTAATCTGCCCTCTGAAGACTGAAGTTTTCTGTGAAATGATGAGAAATGAATAGATAAATATAGCCCTCGCCTATATCGTGATAGAGAAGATTCTGAAAAATATATGCCATATACATTTTTATATGATTTTGGTGATATATATTGTCATATTACCCAGCCCTACTTTGATGCATTGACAGTGATATCTTTCTATCTGATGTATTTCCTCTTTGCTATGAAGCAAGCCAAGAAAATATAATAAATATATTGTATTTTTTTATTTAGGTTAGTAGCAACTTTGAACAAGTGACCTACTAGCTTCTTTGTAAAGATTCATGATTTATTTCTGTTGGTCAAATTGCAAATCAAGAATAGCTAATTTGCAAATTCAACTCATCTAATCCAAATGACCTCTTTATTGAATGGTGTATAGATGGGACATGGGACAACAACATGAGGCCTGGCTACTACATCTGTGGAACCAGCATCTAGGCGTCACCCTCTGGGTGGCTTTTTCCCACGGCAGCAGCTGACTGACTTGAGCATGTCTTATATAGCCTACGAATGCCAATAGACATTTTTACTCCTTTGTGAACAAGCCCACATAGCGTTGGTAAGTCAATAAAGTGGTCTGTCCTTGTGGTCTGGGAGGACCCATCGTGCTGCACAGTTTGTATTGTACTCTGAAAGTGGAGGCTGGCAAGCTAAGCTAACTACTGTCCATTTGGAAAGAGGAAGATAGCAAGCTAGACTAACTAGTGTCCATTTGGAAAGTGGAAGCTAGCAAGCTAAACTAACTAGTGTCCATTTGGAAAGGGGAAGCTAGCAAGCTAGGCTAACTACTGTCCATTTGGAAAGTGGAAGCTAGCAAGCTAAACTAACTAGTGTCCATTTGGAAAGGGGAAGCTAGCAAGCTAGGCTAACTAGTGTCCATTTGGAAAGGGAAAGGAAGATAGTAAGCTAGGCTAACTAGTGTCCAGTAGCTCAGTCTGTAGGGAGTTGGTTTGGAAACCGGAGGGCACCGGTTCAAGTCCCGACATAGACCGAAAACTGAGTGTGAACTGGAGCTGGAGAGGTGCCAGTTTACCTCTTGGGCACTGCCGAGGTGCCCCAGCAGGCACCAACCCCCACTGCTCGGGCGCTTGTCTGAGCAGCCCCATCACTCTACATCTCTCCATACTCATTTTGTGTGTTTTGTGCTGCCATGTATAGAACAGAGGAATTAATTTCCCCACTGTGGACAAAAAGTGATCTTCTTCTTCTTCTTAAGAAAGAGGAAGAAAGCAAGCTAGGCTAACTACTGTCCATTTGAAAAGAGGAAGATAGCAAACTAGGCTAACTGGTGTCCATTTGAAAAGAGGAAGCTAGCAAGCTAGGCTAACTAGTGTCCATTTGGAAAGTGGAAGTTAGCAAGCTAAGCTAACTAGTGTCCATTTGGAAAGTGGAAGCTAGCAAGCTAAGCTAACTAGTGTCCATTTGGAAAGTGGAAGCTAGCAAGCTAAGCTAACTAGTGTCCATTTGGAAAGTGGAAGCTAGCAAGCTAAGCTAACTAGTGTCCATTTGGAAAGTGGAAGCTAGCCAGTTGGCTAACTACTGTCCATTTGGAAAGAGGAAGATAGCAAGCTAGGCTAACTACTGTCCATTTGAAAAGAGGAAAATAGCAAGCTAGGCTAAGTACTGTCCATTTGGGAAGTAGAAGCTAGTTAGCCTAGCTTGCGAACTGATTCTCACTTTGCATTACTTATGCGTTTATGTTTATTAAACCCTCATAATGTCCTGGGGTCAATCTGACCCCACATTTCATTTATTTTTTTAACTCAAAAAAGGGTATACTTTCATGTAAATAATGTCTATTGGCCCTAAATTCCAAAATGAAGGGAAAAATGTGTGGTAATGGGTTGGACTGAAGTAAGACTAAAGGTGTAACAAAAAAATGAATGAAATATTTATACTATATGCTTTAAATAACAGTCAAATCAAGTGGGGTCATTTTGACCCCAGAGGACAAAAGGTGTATGGGAAACGGGAGGACATTATGAGGGTTAACACCTGCTGAATCCCTGGTAGCGTCACATGCTCAGTGTTGTGTTGATCTCTCTATAAAACTGGGGTTCTAGCTAGCATTAGCTGTCTCAATCATGATTCATTCATGGTTCTGGATGTGTTCATGTCAAATGATCAGGCTGTCAGTACTCCCAGTAGTCCTGCAACCCCAGCACTCCCACATCAGCCAGTGATTTGATTCACAGTACAGAATAATGCAGTAAAGTTGCACTAATCCAATTACTGTAATAAGCCTTATGCAATTTGTCAGTTGGAACAAATTTATGGGTGCTGTCACTAGAAAAATAACACTTGAATGTCTCTCTATTGGTGATTATAATTCTAATCAAATAAGTGCACAAGGCAAAACAAACAGAAGGTATAGAAGAAGATAGAAGAAGAAGATATTCCTTTATTAGTCCCACGAGGGGAAATTCAATTTTTTCACTCTGTTGTTAACTTATACACGGTACATGCAGACCCGAAAATACACACACATGCACAAACATGCAACAATGCAGAGATGTCAGAGTGATGGGGCTGCTCCTGACAAGCGCCCCGAGCAGTTGGGGGTTTGGTGCCTTGCTCAGGGGCACCTCGGCAGTGCCCAAGAGGTAAACTGGCACCTCTCCAGCTACCAGTTCACACTCAGTTCTTGGTCCATGGCGGGACTTGAACCGGTGACCCTCCGGTTCCCAAGCCAACTCCCTACAGACTGAGCTACTGGGGGCGGCAGTAGCTCAGTCTACAAATAGTCAACATACTATACTGTTTAATGTTAATGGAAAATAATATAAAATGTTAATGGAAAATAATATAATATGTGTGCCTGCAATTTTAGAATGCCCCACAAATAAAAGAAATAGTTTCCCAAATATTTTATATCTTATTTTTTGTTTTAGGATTTTTCGGCCTCACCTAAATCTTACTCTATAGTGAACATGTGAACATACTACATCCTAAAAAGACTTAGTATGAAGTACTTCAGGAACTGGGACACAGCTTTTTTTGGGGGGCGGCAGTAGCTCAGTCTGTAGGGAGTTGGCTTGGGAATCGGAGGGTCACCGGTTCAAGTCCCGACATGGACCAAGAACTGAGTGTGAACTGGTAGCTGGAGAGGTGCCAGTTTACCTCTTGGGCACTGCCGAGGTGCCCCTGAGCAAGGCACCAAACCCCCAACTGCTCGGGGCGCTTGTCAGGAGCAGCCCCCTCACTCTACATCTCTCCATTTATGCATGTATATGGGTCCTGTTTGTGCATGTGTGTGTCTCGGGTCTGCATGTACCGTGTATAAGTAAAAACAACAGAGTGAAAAATAATTTCCCCATTGTGGGACAAAAAAGGAATCTTCTTCTTCTTCTTCTACTGCCGCAAAACTAGATTTTAATTTCAGTTTGACTTTAATAGATAAAGTCACATATCATGTGATTGTTCAAGTTTTTTTCCTTAGTAAAGAGGAACTCTTTTGAATGTGTAAAAATGCTGGACGTCCTTACTGTATAATAGTACATGGTAGAGGTTGACGGATTAATCGATCAGCCGATTAATCGGACAGCCGATTGTTGGACAGTTTTTCATAATCACAACATCCTAACTGGGAAAATCATGCAGACATAAAATGCAGATTTGAGAGACAGACCATAAGTTAAAAAAATCGGCATCATATATCATATATCGGCTGTCCTGGTTCTGTAAAAAAAAAAAAAAAAAAAAAATCAGCATCTGCCATAAAATACCCGTATTGGTCGCCCTGTAATACGTGGACGGATCATTGTGAGTGTTTGAGGTTAAATTTCTAAAGTTGAAGCTTTAGGCGAGGGCATGCTGATTAGCGTGGCAGTATTAAGCTGCTTACTCAAGACCCCACTGGAGCATTCACTGTTTCCTGGTGCTCACAATTAAAGTGTGTTAATAACCAGTGGCAGGTCCAAAGTGTTTCGCACCCAGCAGTCAGTCAGCCGTCACACACCCCTCACACACTCTGACTGGCCACATGCACAGGAAGGTGAGTACAGCACGGCCCTTTGAAGCATGCATGACCTCCAATTAGCCCTCCTGGATTAATCCCTTGGTCTCCAAACTGCTGCGTCTCTTGTCTCATCTCATCACTCCCACAGGGTATATTAAGCAGAGCCCGGTTCCCTGCTGTTTGTCCACGCTCAATGCAACTTGTGGTTGACGTTTTCTACTTTTGTTCACTTTGCAGCTGGAGCTTGAAGCTGACTTCCTGTACACTGTTTCATAGAGAGGGAACCCTTCATACTGGAAGCTGCAGGATGGCTAGAAGATCCCCCATCCCCTTGCTACTTCTTACAATATGCTGCCTGACATCTGCAGGTAAGTTTCTCTCATTGCTTAGCTAAACTAATAGAGCTATCAGATACAAGACTGTTGTGTGCTTACATACTTTAATTCTCATTGGTAAGTGAAACCCATGCGACTCTGGTATCAGGAATAAAAGATATTGACTTTGTGCTTTCTGCGTTGTCAGACAACCCTGGGATTTTCCACTATTTCTCCCAGCATGCCTTTCTAGACAGTGCTTGTCAGAGTCGTGAGTAAGGGGGATTTACATTTAAGAAAGTGCTGACAAGTTCAATCTCAGAATACAAACACTCAGCAGGCTTACATGTATCTGTCAGATTGACTGGGATGAGGCTCAGATACTGCCAAATACCTTGTAATTTACAGCCGTTAAACTGTCAAGAGAGAGAGAGAGAGAAAATAACCGAGTAGGCAGCTGCAAAGGTGAACACAGGAAATGTATGTACGTTATCAGAGTGTTATATCAATTAATGTCAGGCTCTAGATGATGTCACTTACTGCCACAACTCACCTCATGTGAACTTTATTGAGCTGACTGAATGTGATACCTTATCACTTATTTTATTGCTCAGATAGTTTCTGGCTGCAGGAGGCAATGGCCGACTTTGTTGTCGTTGCACTAAGACATGGGACGAATGATGTAATTATCTAATCTACTAATAATTCTCATAAAATCATTTTGTCATTCCTATGTTGCTTAATAACATTAAATAGTAATTTAACTCACTTTATTATACTATATTTTAAAATTGCTGCTTCTAACGCCTGGTATAGGACTATTACACCTGGAGTAAAGACTAAAGCTGAAGTTATACTTACTACTACTTACACTACAAGCTTAGAGATCCAGTTTGCATGTGTGGAAAACGAAGGCTTTAGGAGTCTGCAGCCACACTAGTAGGTCTATGTGGTTGTTCTTACGCACAGTGGAGCCTTGAGCTAAAGGCTAACATCACCATACTGTCATGCTCACAATGACAATGCTAACATGCTGATGTTTCGCAGCTAAAATGTTTACTAGCTTAGCATCCTAGCAATTAGTAATGAGCACTAAACACAAAAGCTGTGTCCCAGTTCCTGAAGTACTTCATACTAAGTCTTTTTAGGATGTAGTATGTTCACATGTTCACTATAGAGTAAGATTTAGGTGAGGCAGAAAAATCCTAAAACAAAAAATAAGATATAAAATATTTGGGAAACTATTTCTTTTATTTGTGGGGCATTCTAAAATTGCAGGCACACATATTATATTATTTTCCATTAACATTAAACAGTATAGTATGTTGACTATTTGTAGACTAACTTCTCAAATCCGTATGTTGGAAATTTGTATATAGGGTATAATTTATGCAATTAGTATATGGATTTGAGATAGAGCAAAAGTACAGCTGAATCTGAGGCAGGGTCTGAAATGATCACCTGCCAAATGTGGGTAGATTCTTGGCATCATCAGGACAGCCGCCGCTTTGGCAAACAGGGAAAACACTCGAGATGGGGCGAGAGGACCGTAGTTGTCTGATTCTTTGGCATCTCATGCCTCAGTGATTGATTACTGTTATCGATGCTTTGGTGCATGCACAGGGAGGCGTACTCACGCTATATCATGTTTCAGTTTCTTTTGGACCAGAGCGACGGTGGAGAGAAAAAGGTGCTCAGTAGTGTGGCGCTACTAAACCTGAGGGGCGCATCCTATTTTTTTCCCTGATAATGTGACACTGTGAACAACAAATCTGTGTAGAAACCAACAGGAGAGTTAACAACGTTACCTGTTAGGTGGGCTGCACAGTCCTGCTTGGATAAATAACGGAGCTACTAATGTTAACAGAGGTGCCACTGAGTTACAATTATGAGGCGTTCAAAGCCGGCTCAGGGAGAATGACTACTGAGTCAAGGTAAATTACAATGTTATCATGATTATCAAATGTAATCTTGTAAAATGTAGTTTTTGGCGAGAAACTTGAATAAATTCATTTTTTTGAAGATGTTTT
This sequence comes from Pterois miles, assembly GCA_947000775.1. Taxonomy (NCBI): domain Eukaryota; kingdom Metazoa; phylum Chordata; class Actinopteri; order Perciformes; family Scorpaenidae; genus Pterois; species Pterois miles. The sequence continues at coordinate 6,156,767 of CAMQGK010000005.1, read as the reverse complement.
CACAGCAATATAAACTACATATTACAGAGAGAATTATGACCAGTTTAACTTCCTAACAACAACATTTTTCAATCAAACAAATATTTAAATAAACTTAATCATTTGAATTGTGTGTTTTTATGCAAACAACCACTATAGATGACAATAACAAAGTACAGTACTATACAGTACTACCCTGAAAAGTATAGTTCCCCCACAGTGTTATTCGAACACAGTAGTTTACCATGCACATAATGTTTTTTGTGTAAAATATATTGAACGCTGAATGACATTAAATCTAAACTGTTTTTCCTTCATTTAGCGCCACAGTGGCAGGCGGTAAATAGTTAATTTCAGACCCTGATCTGAGGCCTAAACAAACATTTTCAAATTAAAATTTTGACCTGATGGGTGATGTCAGAGCATCACTAAAATCAATGCAGTTCATCTTCTGTGGGACCTGACTTTTAATAGTCAGGGATCCATTCCACTCTGAACCAAAAATGTTTGTGACGGTAGATTTAATCAGGATACATCATCTGGGCACCATGAATGTTTGTACAACATTTTAAAGGAGATGTTTAACCCCAAATCAAAAATGTCAACCTGTTGGCAGAGCTGGATGAAATGAGAAGGGATCACCAAAGTCATTAGGATGCATCCTATGGGGACCATTAATGTCTGTATTAAGATGACAATTATTATTATTATTACAGATATTAATAGTCCGCAGAGGATCTGACTAATCTGACTGACTAACCAACAAACATTGACATAGAGCCCTGCTGTTTGAGTGGCAACAATACAAATATCATTATTGCTTAAACATAATAATGTGTTTATAATGCCAATCCGATTTCAACAGTATCTGCTTCCTGTCAGCCACTTGAAAATGATCATTCAACATATTTTCCCTAACACTTACTGACCGTTATTTGAAAATGCATATTTATTCCTCATATCTGTCCAGAAGTGGGTGGAGTTTGGAGTTGTTATGGAGCTGGCCACTATTAATTAGAGGAATAGTTGGTGTTGTCCACATTGGCTTCAAAATGCTGCAGCGGTTTTTATGGCCTGACCAAAATATTCAATTTACTGACCGAAGACTAACACAAAATCTGTCAACTTGGCAACAATCTGTCACAAACCACACTGAGAATCTGATGAACGTTCCTCTTCTTCAAATCAAGATGTCCTGTTTACAGAGGCTGGTTTCACAATGTACGCCTTTTGGACTTGAACTCCCTCCAGCCTCGATCTGCAACATCCCACGTTGATTTTCTGTGGTATAGCGCAGGAATAATTACGCGGTAGGAAGCATGCCACATCGCCAGCACTCGAAAAGAGTGTCCACGTTTTTTCATGCTCTCAGTCTGATCGCCGCCATAGGTTATTATTTCTAAAGTTCTTCTCTATTCTCCGGAGGATTGAACCGCACTCCAGAGAGCTGGCTTTTACTGAAACAATAGCGGTGTAGTCGGTTATGTGCTGTGGGCAGAGCAAACATCATTTCTCCTACAATGCCAGGATCTCCGACACAATGAAGTCACGTATGAAGTTTTCCTCTAATTTCTTCCTCGTACGGCACAACGCATTGTTGTACTGAGTCACAAGGGACAGGTATTTACAGTTGGACAACCACATGCCCTTTCCCCTAAAGTGTACTAGCAGTGAATGTACTCAGTGATTTATGGACAAATCTTCAGATGCTCTTGAGCTGATTATTGAAAAGGTAAAAGGCCAACTAATAAACACATTTTCAAGATTAAAAGACATTCTTCCACCTGAGTTTGGCCAAATTAACTTTTTCACATTCTGTGGTAAGCTGATCTTTTTTTTTTTTTTTAACACTACCACCTCAGCCTATCTCTCTCTTTTACTGTCATCTCGCAGCATCTGTGTAAACAGCCACATCTGCCCTCTAAACTTGTCAGGAGAGCTCTTACGTAATGTTTAGATTAGTCTGCAATGAGTCTTCTCTCAGCGTAATGCTATCCAGGATCTGGGCCTCCCATAACTCTTAAAAGTCAGGCTGAGAGCACCTTGACATCCATATTTCAAGGCTCTGCTCTGCTGCTTCACTCTGTTGCTTTTTTTTTTTTTCGCTGTTTATAACTTTTTCCTCCACATCCTTACTACCATTTTGTGGTTGCGTCTTCTCAGCTTGCCAAAACAGTTATTTTGTGAAGGATATATCGCGGACATTTGGGCTGAGTTTGGGTTTCACTGTGAAATGGAGTTGTGTCGGAGCCACGCCAGGTATTAATTGGAGGCAGTTGCCAGAAACAGTGCCGGCAGAATGGCGGTTATACTTGAGGCACAACGCCGGGCTGGTGACTCAGTGAAAAACACACCAACATCATTGATTGCAGAAGTGCTTTCTCTTCCTATAACCTTTCCTGATTTTACTTGAGGAACGATGGAGCTATTAGTGCCAATCTGTCTTCAGCAGCTCATCGTGGACTCACGCAGTCTTACGACGGGATTGTTAAATAAAACAATAACTGGAAAGGGGAATTGAATTGTGCTCACATTCACAGCGCATAACTTTTTACAGTAAACAACTTTCTCTATGTCTGAATTTTTGTATACTCTTTGGCAGAGAGCAGTCACCGTGATGCCAAAAGTGGTTTTATTGTATTTTCCCCCTGCAGTTGAGCAAAAGCTTCATCTTTATATCCACAATGCTTTTTTCATAGGGCCAGCAAGAGGGGGGACTGCCAAAAGGCATTGTGCAACCGCTGTAATCTGAGAGGCGGGGTAGCCGGGGGGAGGAGAGAGAGGCCGAGGCAGGCAGGCGCAGGCGTGGGCCGTCTGGTCCAAATCGACACACTCCACACACGTACAGCGTGCCAAACCGACAGAGTCCCTTCCAGCGCGCTAAACCAGATGTTGCCCTGTGATTCATGCGAGGAGCCGGAGCAGCGCAGCACAAGAGGCAGTGTGCTGCTAGGCACAGTGGCTGGGATGTTTACATAGCAACGGGAGTCCCGTTTGTGTCTAATTACAGGTCTGCTCTCCCCCATGGCGAGGCCTTTATCTTAACAGTGCTGTCAAGCAGGAGACAGCCATGCTGGCCCTGTTTATATGTTTTTCCTTATTGGATAAAGGTCACCCTAGTATTACCTCATTTAATTAACAGCAGTGTGTAAACAGATTGTGGGATACTTACTCACTCTGTCTGTGACTCGCTTTGACTCACACAAGGAAAAGCAACTAAATGAACTGCAGCAGGCAGGTCTTTAAAGATAGACTCGTATCTTCGTCTTCGTCCAGCTCGCTCCATCATAAGAGGACGCTTACGCAAATGTGGAGTAAACTGAATCCCGCCCCCTCCCCTCTCTCTCTCTCTCTCTCTCTCTCTCTCTCTCTCTCTCTCTCTCTCTCCATAGTTCCAGTAAGCAGGCGTGTAAATAATTTCGGTCAAAGCCAGTAATGGGAGACAGCTGGGGTGATCGTACGTTTTCCATTGTGTTTCACAGCCCTATGTAAAAAAAAACAAAAAACAAAATCGAGTGGAGCTGGAGAGAGTTGGAGTAAGAGAGTTATGCAGAGTGTGACTTCATTGAAGAAAGAGAGTAATTGTCCAAAACTGGATTCCCTCTCTTCAGATAACCTTCGGAAGCAGCGAGAAAATGTTGTATTGATTGAGGTGTAGTTGTTACTTTTCATTTGGGCTATCAATCGATATTTGTTTAATATTTGATTTGATATTTGATAATATATGATGATGATTAATCACATGATTGTCTGTAGTTAATTGTGATTAATTGAAAATTGATCGGACATCATTTTATCTATTCAAAATGTACCTTAAGTAGAGATTTGTCAAGTGTTTCATACTTCCCTTAACCCCTAGAGGTCCTGCATTTAGCAATAAAAATATACTCAAATCATAACATGGCAAACTGCAGCCAGCTGTCAGAGTGTCAGTGTGCTGACCTGACTATGACTCGCCCCAAACTGCATATGACTACCATAAAGTGGGTATTTCTGTAAAGGGGAGAACCTATTTTCATTCACATATCTTGAAGTCAGAGGTCAAGGGACCCCTTTGTTCGCTACAACCTCCAAACGATCGATTGCGTTAAAACATTTAGTAGCATTAAAACAAATTTGCGTTAACTTTGACAGCCCTACTTTTCAGCCACAACCAGTGTGAGTCTGAAGAACTTTAGTTGCTTAATTGTGTTGCAAAGGTGCCAACTTTTGAGTGCGTGACTCTTTATCTGCAAAATGAAGTCCTAATATGGGATCTTAGCTGAAGGCTTCCAGGTGGTGTCTTTCATCAGAGCAGCCCCTTCTGGGGCCTCACCTTCCTCACTCCTTTTTCCACCAGATGAGTCCTGCTGAACGACCATGTCCCAATTTTGGAAAGGCTCTTTGGAAAACAGGATTGTGTGTCCAAAAAATGACAGCAGGCCCTTTACTTTGCCCTATTTTTGCCTCTAGATATTTGGATTAGATCACAAACACACACACTTGGACATGTTGTCTTTTTCCACTTGTTTTTCAAAATTTGATTTCAGTTAATAGAGACAGTAGTTGTGGTCTGTTTGTTGTAGAAATAAAATAACCATTAGCTGCAGTGGTTTAAAGGCAGTGTAATAGGTCATTATGGTAGCTGGAATATAGCCCTGTCATTATTTTAAGCATCTGCACAATAAAAGAAACAACAAAAAACTCCACTTATATAAATGACTATTTAGTAGTGTGGCACATTGTAGTATTACCTCAACATCATGTAAGTCATCTGCTATCAATGTATTTTTTTTTTTACTGAACTTCTATTCATAGTGTGTTTATCGCCTGGTTACTGTTCAAACAAAGCCATTATTCATCAGTCTTTCCGTTTGTGAACTGTCCAGTCAAGAGGCCTTCCCAGCATCCTTTGTACGTGTTAAAACACGAGGCAGCATGGCATTTGACAAGTCATTCTTCCCCTTTCCTGAAGATGAAGAACCCCGGAGGAATGTAGTCCCCTCCAGCTTGTGTATCTGCCTTGCCCTCCCTCACCTCTCTGGCTCCTTCACACTGGGCTCACACACTGGCACAAAGGCCCAGCATTGTTTCACTCTTCGCTTTCTGATGATGGCAGCCTGCTGCTTCTTAAAGGCCCCCATTGTGGCATCTGAGTGATGATGTTTTTGTAAAATATCACAGGATCACAGGAAGGACATGGTTTTGGGCTGCTATTTGATTGATGTTTAAAGAAAAAAAAACATCAATGCACCAAATGTGCTTGGTGTTATTGATTTAACAAACTCCTTCCCACTTGCCCCTAAACAAATCAGTGTGCCCAGACTTATCCGTTGATGTTTCCTGGGTATGGAAGGGTGTTTGTGATGGTGTATCTCAATGTGGATGTTAATTTGAATAGATAAGGCTAAATGTAGCTCTTTCTGATATCCTAAAATATAAAATATCGATAGATCATCCAGTTGAGACAAGCAAAGTTTTGCCATATAATAATTGGTATGTTAGCATTTTTCGTGTGTTTTCCAAGGATTGCCCGCTAACACAAATGTCCGCTCAGTTTTCAAAAGGAAATTTTGTTTTCACAGGAAATGGCATGCTAGGAAGCATGCAAGGCAACAAAACTACTTATGTTTTGGAAAAAAAAAAAAAATCAAGGTTTTGGTTAAAAATAACTTCAGAAGTGGTGCAACTTTAGTATGGAAGTTACAACAAATAAATCAACGTTCCCTTGTGTGTATCCCAATTAAATTAGAACAGATCAGGGTAAATATGTGTCAGCTTCCACTCCATTCTTTTCAAAATAAACATTCATATTCACAGGAAACAGCTTAGTTAGGTTCAGGCAACAAAACTACTTATGTTTAGGAAAAATCATGGTTTGGGTTAAAACAGCACTGTAAATTGCATAACTTAAGTATGGAAGTTACGTGGTTAAACATTTCAGTAGGTTTAGGAAAAAATGATGGTTTGGGGTGAAATAGCACCATAAATGATGTAACTTAAGTATGGAAGTTGCCTGACAAAAACTGCTCTGCTAGGTTTAGCAAAAGATTGTAATTTAGGTTAAAATATCTTTAGAATTGGTGCAAATTAAGTATGGAGGTTACGACAAATTAATCAGTGCTGACGTCCGATTAGATTTTCAATCCACCCCAACCTCCTGCCTACATGATATTTGTCGCACTTTATACTTCCTGGTTAACAATTATGTGAATAACATACAAATTAATTTTGTGGGATATATACTGTATATAAATTACATCACTTTTCATAGGTATAGCTATCAGCGATGTATGAGAACAGCCTAAGACACGACATGGATGAAATATGCAACTGCAAATGAAAGTGCATTATGATTTACAGTGTTGTGTAGGCTGTACAGCATGTTTTCAGATGTCTTTACATGCTGTGGCTTTGGGAACGTCCGGACTTCAAAGACAGCAACTCAACAAGCGTCCTTCAAGCTTTCAACTAACCTTTTACCCCGGCCTGTCCGACATATTGACTTTCCATCGCTGCTGGTGGACGATATTAAATACTGAACGCTGAGGATTTCTGACAGGGCAGATGATCCAACACGAATGAAATGAGGCTGATATCAAGTTAGACAACACAATTGACCCCAGGGCACGCCTCCCTGCATCCCCTACTGGGTTTGAATCTCTGTTAATGCAGATGAAGAGATGAAGCGGCTGCTCCCGAACCCCCACCAAGCTGCTGTCAGAGAACATGGCTTTTGCAGGCATCTATGATTGATGAGTGAGATGCCTTTGGAGCAGCAGGACAGGAATTCCTCTCCATCGCCCCGTTTAGCCAGGAAAGGCACTTCTGCTCTGGTACTTTTAGTATTGCATGCAGTGTGCAGGCTGAGCTGATGGCAGATGCAGTCCACTTATGGTATCTCAACAAAGTCATGTCTGGTTGAAACCTTAAAAACTGTCTAATAACGCTACTATGCTGTTGGTGCTACAGTTTAAACTCTGACTTCTATCACGAAACCTTCGCTTGATTCAGTCCAGCTCAGGGTGTGACAATCATTCAGTAGTATCTGAGCGTGCTCCCTTACGAAGCATTATGAAGAAACATATTTCACGTTCTTGTTGCTGGAAGCCAAGGCTGTATTGCTAGGCTTGTTGGAGGGAAGGGAGGCAAGGGAGAACCAGAACCAGGACTGCGTGAGGCAGATTCTCAAACCATGCTTCAGTAAAATGAGAGGTTTTCTAAAGGGAATCTGGTGCTCAGAAACATTTGTCCATAGAAACCACCAAAAATCAGCACAAATTGAAAGTAGCGTTAACTAGTAGAAACTTTTATACTCTAAACCACTGCTTTAGAATACTGATAATGGACATAGATACTTGGTTTTAAGCATTTACTTCTTTTTAGATAAATGAACAGCCAGTTCTTGTTTCGTGACTGTGCTGACAACTTATTTCTTCTTTGATATTATAAGTCCAGACAGCACATGTCAGCACCCATCAGTAAAGACATACAGTGGCAGCACAGCCAGTAAAGTCTTTAGTCATATGCACACATGCTCGGCTGTCTCACTTTACACAGTGGCTCCTGTGTTCCTCTGGGAATTAGCCTTGTCATCCATGTCTTCAAAGCCCTCTGATTTATGCCTACATTTAGAGGTAGAGAGAAATATACCCACCTCCATCTCCTCCACTTGCCTGTGGCTTCTTATGCCACTCGTAATTGGTCAAGTATTTCTTTTCAGCTAATGGTGATGGTTTACCAACAGGTGCCCACTTTATCTGTCAGGGCTGATGAATAATAACCAGGCTCACTGTCAGGAACAGAAAGTGTTTTACTTACCTTGGGAAGGTAGATAAAACCTGTGAAAAACAGGGGTAATGAAACAGAGCGGCCATTCAGCAATTCCTATCACAGTATACCAGCAGGAAGTAATAAAATCTGTCAAAACAATGTCCTCTTGCTATCCTGCTACCAAAATCCAGATGATATAAGATTCAGATTTTTCCCAATACTTAAAAACACCTCCAAACTAATGACATTCCCATTAACCTCAGTTGTACTTTATGTTTGATGCTACTCAGCAAATGTTGGTGTGCTAACTCACTAAACTATGATGTGGTAGTATGATAAATATACCTGCTACACATCAGAACGTTAGCACTGTCATTTAAGCATGTTAGCATGCTGACATTAGCATTTAGCTGAAGTCCAGCCTCACAGAGCTGACTGAACCTGGTTTTTGGTAACTATCATCATTATGTAAAGTATGATAACCAATTTTTTTGTAATTTGTTATTTACTACATTGATATACATGCATCTCAATGAAAGAAAGAATATTCACATTTTTAAATTATTGTGCCCCCTCTCAAACTAGGGGTGTAAGAAAGTATTGTTACACATGAGTACTGCTATGATATGTTGTGTGATACTGTATTTATGCAATTTGATTTTTAAGTGACATTAAAAATGTGATTACCCACCGTCGGGCTTTTCAATATTTCGGTGGTTGTATTGATTTTAAAGTTACAGTGCAGTTAGTTAAGCTAAGGAATCCATTGGTACCAAGCATGTCGTACTAGCTTGTTGAGAAGGAGGCTAAATAAGGCTCAAAAGTTATGCAAAGTTTTTGTGAATGAATGAATGTAAATGGGTTCTCTGGGTACCCACGAGTCTCTTCTTTACAGACATGCCCACTTTATGATAATCACATGCAGTAGACACTGCACTGTGCAGTTTTTTGCCTGCAGTAAAAATGTGGTATTTTTGCCAATTCTAAAATGGTTTATTTCTGTATTTGACAGTTTTCCTAAAAATAATAAAAAAAAACATAAAAAAATTATAAAATAAATATATCACCTTGCTTACAGTATTGCAATAGATTGAATCATCACCCCTGTATCATGATATGATCCATATCGCCAGACTCTTGCCGATACACAGCCCTAAACCTACGCCCTTGCAAATAAGAGAGATGCATTTTAATGACCTACTGTTTTCCTTTATGTTCAATGCCTTCAGTGTTGCTGAAGTTTTTACATCCACAGGGATGTAATTTATATTTATATCTAAACACCTGTTAATATAATTACAAACTGAAAAAAAAGCTTTGCCTGCATGTAGATAAAATATAATCCTTTCAAACTCCTGCCTTTTAGCTGTTTTCTCAATTATTTGCCAGCTGACAAGATTATAGTTGATGTCCAGTAAAGTGTGTTTGGGTGATATTGAGTGCCAGACAGGTTTGCGGGATACGTGTCTTCAGATTTCACACTTTGATGGGGGAGTTTACGACTTCCCTAATGGAGTTCGGGCTCACCCCTACCCTCCTCCTCCCTTCATCCCATTCCAGCTTCCTCCTCTTATGCCTTCAAGAGCTAAATCCTTTTCATAGGCAGGCCAATGAAATGGACCTACGCCACCCTTATGAAAAGCTTTACTCACTTCCTGTAGTAGTGGCTCAAGGTTCAGGGGTGACTGGGCTGCGCTAATGTCAACACTGCAGAGCGAGTGATTCTTTAGTCCAAAGCCCCTTAGGAAAACAAGAGCAGGCAGAATATTACGTTCCCTAAACGGGTTTGCATAGTTCATGGTCCATGGGAATCAGGCCCTGCAGTAAAAAACAAAGGAGTCTAGAGGATTCATTTAATCTGGTAGTTCATATGGGAACTGGGATATCTTATGTAGGTAGATAGGCGGTATATAGAAACAAAGAGGCCCCATTGTGCTATTTTGTATTTATTGTAATTAAACTGGCCTTACTATAGCTTTGCATTATTGGACAACTATATTGAAAATACATTAAGTTTCATTATTGTCTTCCTCTTCTCTATTGTTTTTTTCTTATAGGGTATTATGATATTGTTTAGTGTGTTGACCTGAGCAAGGTAATCTTCACTGTCTGTCTTATGCATCTGGAGAAACACAATTAGCCTGCATGGTAATACTGGGAACTATGAGGATGTGTATACACACACAGGGAGGAGGTACTGTTTATTTATCTTCGGAAATGGCTTTGTGGGAATATCAGATCTGTCCCTAACTGGCACACAGACTGACATCACTTCCTGTACCCAAGACTTGGCTCAGTGCCGCAGTGTGGACGGCAACAAAGTGCTTTCTTTGGAAACAGAGGAGTTTATCTCTAGTGTAGATAGGAAAAGACTGCATTGATAAATGAACACAACAGGGAGGAGACAATATAAAGATAAGAGGTCCATTTTCCAGTTTTATATCCTGAATAAAGTATGTTTAAAGTTGGTGTTCACAAGATTTGATGATACAGTGGTTGCATCCGAGAGTCCACACTAACATGCTATTTAGTCCAGGAAAACAACATGAGTTGTGAGTCAAAAACCTTAGTATGAAACCAATAGTACGTTAATCGCATACTCTTTCCATTGAAATATTACAGTATGCAAAAGCTGGACACCATGGCCTCTGGCTCAGAGGTAGAGGAGGTGGTCCACCAATCCGCAGGTCGTGGTTTGATCCCCTGAACCTCCAGTCACATATCAAAGTGTCCTTGAGCAAGGCACTTAACTTCAAATTGCTCCCAAAGGCTGTGCCATCAGTGTGTGAATGAGTATTTAAATTGACGGGCAGGTTGGCACCTCGTATGGCAGCCTCGGCCATCAGTGTATGAATGTGTGTGAATGCTGACATTAGTTTAAAGCGCTTTGAGGGTTCGAAAGACTAGAAAAGCGCTATATAAACACAAATCGGTTTACCATTTACGGCGGCATAAATATCCCACAATGCAGTGACGACAGTGCTCATAACAGACGGTGACGGACGCCTCTGTAACATCAGTTACGCTTCAGTAAGTGTAAGATTTTACTTTGTGAGGCTTGCCTTATATTTTTTTAATTAGTTCAGACTTTCTCCCAAATTCTCCCAAATCATCGTTTGATCACATGAGGTTGGCGCGGGTTACCATGGTTACGCATCTCCAACCAAGGAGGATCTCAGGAAGTGACGACGTATATTACAGCTCACTGTGTCTGAAACGAACACAAAAATCTGATTTTGGATGCAGCCAGTATAAAAAAAGGTGCATATTCTTTTAGATCTGAAATGATTCATTATTTGTAAAGTACGCAAGTATTATAATAATTGCTCAGTTGTTATGTATTTTAATTTTTTAAGCATAATGCTAAACATTGCCTTTGTCGTTTTTGCTTCATATATTTAGGTTTTTGACTATTGATCAGGCAAAACAAGACATTTGAAAATGGGTTTTTGTGCATTTTATGTCATTCTATATTCTGTAGATCAAACAGTAGCAATGCCAATTTTTTTATCAATATTTTAGTATCTAACAATACATGTATACATTTTTTATTTTTTCTAAATATTTTTTGGTAATTTTCTTAGAGAAATAATTTCTGTTCCATCCATTACTGTGGTGGAAATGTCACAGATACTGCCTGATTGATATCAAATATGTGATAATATGACACCAGCGTACATGAGAGCAAAGTATTCATTTCAATAGTGTTAGTGCTCATGTGGATATATTCAATGGAAATACAAACACAGAACGATTAGGAAATTCATTACAGCATTATATCATTTCCGGTTCCAGACTCCTCTACTTCCCTGCTCTCATTCCCCAAAGTTCTCGTAATTCTTGTCTCATCCAATTTTACAATTATTGAAAATAACTGGTTCAGACAGATTTTACTGCAACTGCAAGACCACCGGTAGTCTGCATAATGTAAATTTACATAATGATTGGCTTCTCCCCTTGAAATATGACGTGGTTGTACTTTGAAGAGCTTGTAATCAGGTGAAAGGTGAAAAAATGAAAGGAAAACTTTTATTCACCTTTATTTTCATGTATGATATTGTGGAGTACAACATTATCTGGAAGAGATATTCAATCATAAAAGAGGCAGAGAGCCTGCCAAAGAATGTGCAAAGTGTCTGGCGTCACATTATTTAAATATATCAAAAGTGAGTATTTATAGTCTCTCTCGCCTTAGCTTGGATTTATATTGACTTCCTGTCTTACCTTCAGCACCATCACAGTCAAGCCTAAATGCACTTTAGGCAATGTAAAATAATAAGACTATAATTAGTGTCCTTTTACAGAAAATGATTTCTTCTTGCACGTGGTTTTGTAGTGAAATATCCAGTGTTGCTCTTAGAATCAGTCTGTGTATATTGAGGGCTAATGCCCCAAAAAGGCATAACTGAAGAAATAAACTTTTAACTGTGGGTGGTAAGGGGAAAAGAGGTAGATGAAGGTGCATGCAAGTCACTGCGGGGAACCAGGTCATGACCTGTTCAGAGATGAACCACCAATAAAGCAAATGTAACGGGTGCAGTGCCGCTGTTTTCTCAATAATTCAAACCGATGTGCAGTTATCAGGTCTTACACTTCAACTGCTTACAGTGTACACATTGAAATAGTCTCCAGTGATCCCACTTTGACTGAAATTACCACTTAAACATCACCTAACATGTCAACTGCTTTCATCTCTTACTCTTTAACTGATATTTCAGCTGCGTTCATCTGACTCTTCAAAAGGCATTTCAGTTGCTTTCAACACTTACATGTGTCAGCTGACAGCTCGACTGATTTTAGGGGTGGCCTATATGGCCAAAATCTTCTTCACGGTATTTGTGATTTTATATCACAACACAGTAACTGTTCTGTAAATTCAATTAAGAAATGGTTTTAAAATAACCATACAATACTTAATCACGTTTGATTGTTTTCCTCTTTTATTTTGAATTTCCATATAAACAGAAAAATAACAACTGCTTCACTCGGGACAAACGCTTGAATTAAAAACCAAAAGTGCGACAGTGGGCAAATGTCTGGTAATCATGGAGCAGAGTTTGTCTCATCTTGGGTTGGTTGGGATGATTTCAGTGATTACACTTACATTTCTTGTTCTTCTTTCTTACATATCTTCTTTCTTCTCAACTTTGGGCACCGTCACTTCGACTGATACTCCAACGTTATTCAGTCAACTAAAACTTCAGCTTCTTCCAGCACTTCATTTCACTTCACGCCACTTTAGTAACTCTAGTTTGACTCTCACTCCTGCTTCCATTTTCCAGTATTTCAACTATTTCAAATGTTTCGGCTACAAATTTTCAGCCTCAGACACATAATTTTGCTCTGAAAATGAAGCCTTTCCTAGTTTATTTATTCCTGGTCAGATCCCCACACCAAGCTGTTGTGTACTGTGATGCCTAACTGTAGTATTGTATTCTATTATGCTATCTGTGTGGCATAATAATCTTGATGAAGTGTGGGTTTACTAGGGTCCTTTGTAACAATGTGTGACAGCATTCAATACTTCGAGACTTTCGTCAAGCAGCTATTATTTGATGTGTGATATGTTTTAGCTAAATATTTATGTTGATGATGGTAACCAGAAATAAGATTAAGAGTGGTTTGGGCACACTGTAGTGGAAATGAAAGTGGTGATGAAATTCATTTTTTCCACCGTCTAACTTCTCACTTTCACAACTGAAACCACAAACTCCGCTTACACTTTTACATGTGTTTTTTTTATACCTGATAATTATTGAACTGCTGCCTGCTGACTTCAATGAAGACAGTCCTCGCTCTTTGTAAGAGCAAATTTTTGTTGATTGTGGACATGCAGAGATGCCCCGAGCTGATCAGCAGGGTTCTGGATGGCGGCAGATAACAAGCATCTTTTGATACCATAGGCCCTGTTGGCTAAATAAAGTCTGATCGATTTCTGATCATTTGTTTGCTGCAGCTATGCCAGCTCTCAGAAACACCCCACTTAGCTCTGTTACATCTCCTAAAGTGTCTAGTTCAGATCGTTTTCAATGTTTTTTTTTCTCCTTTCTGAGTTTCAGCTGGTTAAAATGGCAAAAATCCCAGCATGCAATGCGGAAAGAGCAAAGTGTCTTGAATCTCAACAAAACAGATATTTACAGACAGTAAATATCAGTTCCAACTTGTTTTAAATCAAAGTCTTACTTAATGAATTGTGAATGTGACTTGACCTTGCAGCTGGGCAGGGGGGTGGGACTGGGGCGATGATGAGATGTTGATGTTGAGTCTTTTGGGCTGGATCAGGATCTGGCTGTCTAGTCCATGTTAGCTTTTCTTAAAGCCTCACTGTTGCTGATTTAACATGACACACAGTTCTATGAGAACTAGTCTCCACTTCCATGAATGTAAGCAAAATTAATCAGGATTCAAAACTAAGAAATAGGTAGGTGGGGTTTTGCTGCTGTTTGTTGTAGTTTGGCTGCAGCATGCCTTGGTTGACCAGACTGAGACTGATGTACGGTATAATGAAGGTATAGGATCGTTCATCTTTATGCCACGAGCAGTTGGAAATCACGGATCAGATTTTGCCTGATCGTGGCGAAATGAACCCATCTCACCACTTTATTCCAGTGTATAAAAGTGCACTGCAATTACATCCTGGTAATAGATCATTTTCATGCAATTATCTGAGGTTTGGAGATATCACTTTGTAGCTTACCACAATGCAGTTATAGAGTTACAATTTACCACAATAATTTGGTATTGAGGTACCAAAGCTGCAAGCTACAATGGGGTCTAGATGGACACAACAGATTTTTAGTTTTTGCATATTTCATTGTAGTTTGGGTTACACTCTTTTACAGTTGGTGCTCTCATCTGTCTGAAGACCTTCAATAAACTGTAGAGATTACTGTTACAGCTGGAGTATCAGATTTAACACCAGATTTTGCTCTATCTGTTGGGTTAAGGCAGTATTTGTGGTATAGTCTGCACAGTGTCTGGCTGGACTTGTTTTTCAGGCAGATCGAACAACAGCTTCTCTCATTCCTCTGCTGTGGGCGTTTGGCCTGGCCAGCTAAAAGGCAGCAGTAGCAGCTGGACAGGACATACTCTGTACTCCATCGATGACCAGTTAAACATGGCTGGAGAGGAGGGGGAGACAGGCGGACAGACAAGGTGACAGAAGACACAAAGCTGTGGCCAACAGCGTTGCTTTTTCCTTTAAAACTTTTTTCTGTCCATTGAGATTGTGGACTGATGGTAAAAGCATATGTGAATTAGAAGTGGATGGAAGAGTTGAATGAGTCACGAAGGCCTTTGTCTGCTATGTGTCATCTTAAAGGTTTATTTTAAAGGTTTATAGGTTATAAGTTCATAGATTATCATAGTGAAACTCTATGGCCTTATAGCTCATGATTGAGTCATTTGCAGTGAAAGATGCGTGTGAGACCTCTGTCAACCTGATCCAATAAAATATGCATAAATTAGTGAATTTATTGATTCTAAAAGACTATTTGACAAAAGTCTAAATCCTCTCTTTAGTTGCTCCGACAGGTTGCATTGATCACTGCACCCTACAAGCCTGAATGTTTGGATGGACTGAACCAAATACTATGATATTCTTATGGGATTGCCTGTAGTTAAAGCTATAATCAACATTTTTATTATAACAAAGGATCAAATGACTAATATATAAGTCTGTAGTTTCCCTCAGCTCTATGGCTGTCCTAGACCCAAGAAATTGTTGGTTGACCATTTGATTTTGTCAACTAATTGATTCGTTGAATTAATCGACAGATCTGTAAATTTAATTAATTTTAAATTCAATCAAATTTTTAATTTTTTCCACTAAAAAACACAAAAGCACCACTTTAAATCTTGTGTTTACCAGAGATGTGCTCAGCAGTCTCTTGGAAACAAGTCATTCAGCATGAAAAAGCATAAAAAATGACTAGTTGACTAAATAAATCATAGTTGACTAAGACCAAAATGACGCTTCGTCATCTGTTTGACTAAATGTGCATTCCAATATACATACACCAAATATACATTATGTGTTTTTAGACTTGATGAGTAGTCGTATTAACTATACGATTTTTTAGAACTTAACGACTGTTCAAATAATTGAAAACCATGACTCATCCGGACTAAAAGGAGGCAGCCATACTCAGCTCTGTGGAGTTTTTCATTGTTGTTCAGCCTTTTTGTTTTGGTTTAATTGCCCACAACTATGAACGCCCCACTCATGTGGCACTCACAACTTCGTAACAGGAAAGTTTCTGAAAGCTCCGACTTCACGAGTTGTGGTGTGTTTTTAGACATTGTCAGAAAGATGCATTTTTACTGTATAATAAGTGAATGAGTTTTATGTTTTTTTGTAATTTTATAATAGGTCTGTTCATATTCCCAACCTCCTCATCTCTTTCGTCTGCCTTTGCACTTACTGCATTATGTTACCTACTTACTAGCTTGCTAAACTGTTAGCCTCTGTGGCGTCTAGATGTCAACAGTAACGTTAATATTACCGTTGCTTAGCAACGGTGTTCTCGCGACTTATCCACTTGAACGCCACGCATCTCCTGTCCACGACTTCGTAGGTTGTAAAAACGAGCTCACGAGTTTCATTTGACGGCACCTAAACACAATGAATGCTTCCTGTCTGGCACTAAATGGCAGACAAAGTCAGTGACTAGCTGAACATATTTCCATCAGGAACTGGTGGAGACCAAACCAGAGGTAAAATGAGAGTGAACACAGAACTTAACATCCATCAGATGGCCAGAACCATGATGCCAAATGAATGCTAATGTTCTGTATCTGTTGGATGTATGAACAACTGTTTGCTTAAAAAAACATTAGCCACATCAACATAGAGGTGACAAAGAATCATAGGGGCTGTTTTCTTCTTCCTCTTGTCCACAACATAGTGCTCAGTGGGAGCAAAATCATCAGGAATCATCTTCTGTGGACAATATGTATCTATGAAAAATATCATAAAAGAAGCCTAGCCTGTATTGGTTGAGATGTCTTGATTTTCTGAAGTAGCAGACAGACTCACCTCTCTCAGCAAAAACAATACCACAAATCTTTGAATGCCCTTCTTCTCTATTCACACGGTACCTTTTTGCTCTCCTTGTCTGTTGTATTTTTAAGCACATTTAAAACAAAAAAATCAGACCACTGCCCAGCGTATACTGTAATCTTTTGGCAGTCTCCCAGAACTACGTTTTTCTTTGTTTGTCTGGCAGTTGTTTGTTATTCTCCATGTGTGAGGGGAAAAAGTGAGTTGGAGTTGCCCTCAGACGTGTTTGTGGGAGTGAGGTTTGATGACATGGTTAGGCTTCGGTCCTTTGGGAGGAAAAGGGAGGGGGGGGTTGAGCGGGGGTTGAAATATTGATGCACCACAGGTTTTTGCCATTAAGCCTGGTCCTTTTATCGCCATAGAAAGACCTTGCCATGCTTTACTATATGTATGCTCCCAATAAGAGTTAATCTATGGGGGCTTGGGGTGATTCACAAGCAACAAGAGACACTAGAAAGATCAGGTTGAGACATCTGTCAAGGGTTTGGGATTTGTCTCAAGACACAAATATGGTATCAATAAAGCCTGTTTTATTGAGAGGGGAGTTATGCCATACATAATCTCTGGCTTTATGCTGATGGAACATAAGCTTATTGGACAGCACGGAAAAAGAAAACAATAGCTATGTGTTCTGAACAAAAAAAAAAAAAGTTTTCCCCCCGAGCTGCGCCCCGCTGTTGAGGCACCGTGTTCTTGGAGTCAGTTCGGAGAGAATTTAACTTTGTTATCTGACTGTCTTTCACTCAGACTTTAATGATTTCCAAATGCTCCATCTGATTGCTATTGGCAACATTTGCGTGTTTAGCGCGATGTGTTTGAAATGTGAGCAGGCCTTGGCTGGCACAAGGCTGTTGGGTAAAACACAAGGTCTGACCCCGAGAAAAACCCTGGCTGGCCGTGGATGTTCTCATAGTCCACATGACACCCTAATGGAAACGAGCTGTTAGGTACCTCACTCAAACCTCAGTGCTGGGGTTTTGTACCACCCTGACTTCATCTCGTTTATGTACAAGTTACACCCTGAATGTGATTAAGTGGGTCATAAAAATGTAAAACATACAGGAAGTTTATACCGTAGCTTTAACCACCTGACTATGGCTGAGAAGGAAGCTTCGTATCATGCAAGAGCAAATGTGAATGCTAAGTGCCATCCTGTAAACATCAGTGAATCTTTGTTGAAGTCAAGTAGCCCAGACGTTCACAGATCACTGAACTATTCATTGCAGGCTGGCTGTGCAGTAGACACAACACTGACAGAGACCCGACTGACTGAACTTCAGTGTCCGTACGCCCTGCTGAGGGCTGCTTTGCCTGATTGACTGGGCTCACTTATTGTTTTTTTTTTCTTTTGCAGTCGTGGCTGTTGTGACTGAAATGAGAACACCCGCTAGTGTAGGACTGTAACTAACAATTATTATCATTGTCAATTAATCCATTGATAGTTTTCTCGATAAATCAATCAGTAGTTTGGGTTATAAAATGTCAGGAAATTGTGAAAAATGTCCAAAAAGCCCAAGATGACATCCTCACATGTCTTGTTTGTCCACAACTCAAAGACATTGTCTACTGTCATAGAGGAGTAAAGAGACCAGAAAAAAATCCTATTTAAGAAGCTGGGATCAGAGAAAAAATACTTAACCAATTAATCAAATATCAAAATAGTGATAAATTTAATAGTTGACAACTAATCAATTAATCATTACAGCTCTATAGAGTGAAAGAGAGATAATAAGTAATAAGTAATCCCTTTATGCAAGTAATGCACCAATATGGAATTTAATGGCTGATAAATATAACTGATAATTACCAGTTATCAGTAATATTGTTCATACATTCACCAATTTGCCAAGTTGAAGTTTTTGAAGTTATCGGAAAGAAAGTTTTTTTTCCCACATTGTTCTTTATATTTTCTCCTCTGCACCAATTTGGCGTTTCATGTCTTTAACATTGTCAGACTGTCTTTTTTTATTCCATAAATTCCTCTTCCTTGTCAAAATCTGGCGCATACATTACCCACAATGCAACGGGGCTGCTGACAGTCCGGCTGGAGATTTGGGGTGTGTTTTGATAGTAGCAGCTAATGTAGCCTTGAGTCGCTAGTCACTGTCCTTGTGACCAGAAAGACAAAAAATGACTTCTTATGTGATCTTTGTAGAGCTTTGTAGAGCCTTGCAAAGGCTATTTGCTCATTGAAGTTTTGTGATACCAATCAGAAACACTGAGATGCTCTGTGCAGTATTTATGTAGTTGGACAGTGTGAACTGGATCTTTACTGTAGTGTAGGCTGTGCTTTGTCCAGGGTCTTGTCACATCGCCAAGGCAACTAGTGAAGGCCACAGCTAATGGTTAGTTTCAGTCTTTACAAGACAGTGAGTGTAAAGTCTGGTTCTCCTCTTAAACGATTAAAGAAGGTCAAATTTGACCATTCAAGGAAAATAAAAACAGTTGAAATTGCCTGAAGAGAATTATAATTGGACTGCTGTGTGTTGATTATATGTCTCACATGTTACTCAGCTTATAGGTGGTCAGACTGAGACACGCTACATTATCCAGAGGAAAAAAGTACATTATAGAGGGCTGAGAAACTGCTGAATTGTTCTGTTTATGTCCAGTGTGCTGTTAGTAGTTGTTTTTCAGAGTGAGGATTTACTGAACTTACAACATAAACCTCATCAAATGTGAATTTACCGTTAAATGTTATAGTGAGACCATCATCGCAGACGCCACGCATCAATACGGATTACATCAAAAATAGTCAATGTCTCAGAAAGATTAAAATGTTGTATTGAAAAGACGACGAAAGCCTGGGCCAGATCGGTCACGTGCACAGCGCGTGGCAGCTGCGTTTCCTGTTGTTTTTCATTTCGGCGTCCATGTTAGCAGTTTAGAGCTGCCACACCTGCTGTGTCTCTTCTGGAGATTTGAGGTCTCGCCTATTTTTGATGCGAGCCGTGTGCAGTTCATGGCAGCGACAGACAGTGAAAGTGATTTTTTTTGACAGTATATTGACACCATATCAGCAACATTACTACAGTTTCAATGTCTGTATCTCTAGAAAATGTCACAAACATGAAAAAAGTCAAGATTATTTTTAAATCACACATTTCTTGACCTTTCTGTGTGTAAAATAAATATAAATGACATTTCTAATGACATGAAATGGCCATTATGAAAGTTAAACTGTGTGTAGAAAGAGCAGCAGCAGCAGAAACGCTGCAGCTGGCGTGAACAACGGACGCCACGCGCTGTTCACGCGGCCGGTCTGGCCCTGGGCTGACTCTTATCTGGAGCAGACCATTACAGCCATGGGACATTACTGTGTACACTAAGAAAGAGCCTATACATGATTTATATAAATCACCATCATGTGAGACACGATGTTTGACTCTGTACATGCTAGTTACTGGAGCATTTGATTCATACAGCATTCTTCTCCTCACTGCAGGGCCGTTGTCTCGCAGCCCATGTGAGCTGCTGCCGGTGGGGATGGGACACCCGGTACAGGCCATGTTGAGAAGCTTCACCGCCCTGTCAGGCTGTGCAAGCAGGGGCACCACCAGCCTCCCTCAGGAGGTCCACATCATCAACCTGAGAGGACTTGTTCCAGAGGAACCCGACAACACCCCGGCTGAAGTGAGTCATTCTCAGTAAAACTTGAGTTATATCGTCTACCACCATAACTTACCCTTCAATAAAAACAGTCAAGATTAGTCTTTGAACCAAAATAGTACATTCAACAATTATCTCAACCCATTTCTACAGCATAGGCATAGTTGTGTGTTGTTGTTTCATCGTGAGAGAATAACGTTCAACTTGATAGTGCAAGATCTGCTGCACTTGCTATTTCCACTGCCCTTGTTTGCTCTATTTTTAACCCGTGACTGTGATAATGGCTGCCAGTCCTTTTCCCTTTAGCTTAGAGGAAGCTTCTTGGCCAAAGCTAGGTGGTAAAAGCCCAGTCACACTTGAGTGGCTTGTTTGCTACTGATTATTGCAGGGCTAATTGGTAATAAGGCTGTGTATTGGCAAGAATCTGGCAATACAACACGTATCGTGATGCAAGTGTAACGATTAAATACATTGCAGTACACTACCATATGTATAAAATCTGGCTATTGTGGGGACTAACATCATTACATATGAATACAATTTGACTCATATCTAATGTATGTAATTCCAAGACTGTTTACAGACCCCAGAATGCATATTGAAAATAACACATTTGTACTGCATTAAAAAACTGCATTGTTTTTGGCCCAAACTGAATGTAATCAGTATGAAGTGGGTGTCTCTGTAAAGGGGAGACTTGTGGGTACCTATTGAACCCATTTGCATTCACATATCTTGAGATCAGAGGTCAAGGGACTCCTTTGAAATTGGCCAGTATCAGTTTTTCCTTGCTAAAATGTGGTGTAACTTGTTATTTAACCTTCTTCACAATATGCAAGTATGTTTCTAAATTCATATGATACCAGTATCTTCACTCCAGCTTTAAAACTGAGGCCGCTACAACCTTTGAAAGACTGAATAGCAGCCTAGTATGCTGAGGTTGATTAAAAATTGATATAGCCTTTTGGAAAATCAATACAGTATTGTAAAACCTAGTATCGCTATACTTGTGTATCGATAATAGTGTATTCAGTGAGCTTATGGCTTATATGCTTGCAAGATAGCAACATGCTGATGTTTACTCCAAGGTTCTTTCTATTTTCATTATACTACACCTTACTCCCCCCACACGGCCAATACTAGCTGACATGAAAAAAACAATTACCGTATTTTCCGGACCATTAGGCACACCGGATTATAAGGCGCACTATCAGTAAATATCAATATCGCTGTCTTTTTTCATATATAAGGGGCACCGAATTATAAAATGCACGGGATTAGAAGCGAAACACAACGGTCGATAGGTCAAACTTGATTCTATTAATTTAACAACTCAATAACTTCAATAACTCAACATTTTTCAGTTGGAACACACAAAATACAAAACATTACACTTACTTTCAGTTTTTTTCAGTTCATTCCTCGTCCACAAATCCATCAAATCCTTCATCATCAGTGTCTGAGTGAAACAGTTGGGCGACTGCGGCATCAAGCACGCCCAAATCTGTTTCGTCATTATCTGAGTCAGTCTCGTTGCTGTTACTTAGCTGTTCAGTGATGATTCCTGCCTTCGTGATCCATCGGCAGATAGTGGACTAACTCGCCCGGCGTTGCCTCCCTGTCATTGTCCTCCGTCTGTGTGTTCGCCTTCTGTCATCCAACGCTCCCACGCAGCTCGCAGTTTAACTCTGAACGACCTGTTGACACCAATATCTAGCGGTTTGAGTTCTTTAGTTACGGAATGACGGCAATCTCTGAAGTAGTTTTCTTCACTTTCGTTTTGACAGTGTCGGTGAGATGGGCAGCATGGAGTCGCAGATCAATAGGAACGGAGAGTTGTGGAAAAAGCCGTTCGGTCTTTTGATTTCTCCTCCTCGAAAGTCGCTGATTTTCATGTCCAGCGCTACCGCTGCTGCCTTGAGTCGAATAGAAATTGTAGAGACGCTTCTACCTGCTGCTCTCTGTTGAATAACCCACTGTTCTTTGTTCCCTCGGAAACTCTGGTCATCTTTACGTGGTGCAGGTCATCTTCTTGCTTCCTCCACTTTCGTACCATTCATTCATTAATATTAAATTGTCTCGCCGCTGCTCTATTCCCATGTTCTGCTGCGTGACTGACAGCCTTAAGCTTGTAATCCGTGTGCCATTTTGGGCTCCTTATACACACATGATAATGTTTCGGTGCCCATCCGTCGAAGCACAGTAACCGTAGTATTACTCCGCGAGGTGCCTGACTACTGTCAGTAGTATTACTCCGCGAGGTGCCTGACTACTGTCAGTAATATTACTCTGCCAGGTGCCTGACTACTGTTACCATAATGCTCCTACAATCCACCCAGCGGTGTGGCTTCGAAGGTTACCAAACTCATAATAAAACATTTTGACGTGACACATAAATACCACACATACCACATAAAATTGGTTCGAGGAGGTCAGTAAGCACAACCAGAATTCATATATAAGCCTCACCGTATTATAAGGCGCACTGTTGATTTTTGAAAAATTTAAGGATTTTAAGTGCGCCTTATAGTCCGGAAAATAAAGTACAAGTTGCAAAATTGAAGCAAACTCCTGACGACATCTTTCCATTTTTCATTTGTACGTGGGTTAGATGGCCAAGGCACTTCTTTCCAGTTTTCAACCTCTGTCTTCTACTGTTTACTGGCTGATTACAACCATGCGTACCCTATAGTGCCAACTTTTGACCAAACTACTCAGCCTAGTTTATTTACTCCATTTTGCAGCATTTCAAAAATTCACTTGCGAGACAGTTGAACAGAAACACGGTTATTGTTGGAGGCTCCACTAGTAAAATAGACCTTTTCTAATCCTCACGATCAAATGGGCTTGGTTTACCTGACACACAACTTTCTAGAGAGTGAACAACAACACAGTGATTAGTGAGTCGTTAAAATGTCTGTACAGAGAGATTTTTCCAACCGCTTATTTGTTTTGAGCAGATCTCTTTAGTGTGCTCATTCAAACTGTCAGCACATCTGCTAATAGTGTTCCAAAGGGTGATGGCAGTTTCTAAATCACTCCCTGTCTTCAGGTGCTGTATAGCATGCCTCATGGCAGGACTCCTCAGAGTAACAGCCATAGTTTGAAGATGAATCATGGGCCCACGGCCTTCGAAAAAGCTGTCCCACGTTCCCACCCCCCTCAGTCACAGTGGTGTGAAAAGCTGCATGTATAGACTTGCTGTTGCAGTTTTGCTGCCGATGTAGGCTTAATTGTTGCCAAGGTCAAATATACAGAATGTGTGAGTATGCTGCATCAGCAGTTAATTAACGAAATGACTCTCCGGTTTGTGTTTCTGGGCTTGTTCTGAAGCTTTAAGAAGTTAAATGATAAACTCCTGCGATCATAGCAATGAGATTGATTTCGTCTTTTGTCGTAATCGCTCATGTTTACTCCACACAAGGTAATGTCGATAAGTTAAAGCAGCTACAGGGCTTGAGATTAGACCGATGTTTTTGATTACAGTCTTTGGCATTATGGGGCTGAGGAGGTGGTTGTTTCTAGAGGTCGACCGATTAATCAGGCCAATTATTATATAGACTTTTTTTTTCATAATCGGCATCGGCCGATGTCTTAGCATATTGAGCCGATTATCAAGCAGGCGCATGTTTGCAGCCCATTGTTGTTTCTGTAGAACTTACTCTTGTCAACGAGCAGCGGGCGTTGCTCTAAAATATCTAAAATATATAAATGCACTGTTGTGCAGACACAAAATGTAGATTGGAGAGACAGACCATAGGTGTTCTTCAATAAATGTTTACTGAGGTTGAGAAATTTTGTGTATCATTTGTTATTATTAAGCTGTTATATTTTATCAGATGGAGGGAAAAAAAACACCTAAATATATCGGCCCCCAAAAGATCGGCATCATGTTTAAAAAAAAAAAAAAAAAAAATGAAAACAAACAACAAAATAACAACAACAAAAAAAACCCATACTGGTCAACCTCTAGTTGTTTCATAATTGAAATGAAAAAAAAAAAGTTGCACGGCATGCAAAGTAATAAGGCAAATTGGGCCTAATATTTAAACCATTTTGCCCTGTAGGTTTATGCTTTTGCATGCATGCCCTGTCAGCACACTGAGTAACCAGTTGCCTTTTATGGGACAGACTGTTGAATGCAAGACAAAGTCCATACAACAAGGATTTTTGACATAAAGATTTTTTTTTTTATATGTTTTTAAACTTGTTCCAACAAGGACACTTCAGAAAGTCAAACAATCTCAACTGCTGTTGAAGCTGTCACAACCCTTGAGACTGGCCGTCTGAATCTTATTTTCACTTGCTCTCAAGAGACCCTTTTGCTGGTAGTGGACCAAACAATGGTTCAAGAATACAGTCAACTGACAAGGTCTGATGGTAAAAGGGATTCTTATATGCTCTTGTTTCTTTTTACAGAGTTTATTTATGAGGATTTAAAGCAGAGGGATACGTGCATGAACTAAATTGAACAAATCTGGACACCTGAAGTCCGAATTTTTGTGTCTGTGCTTGCATCTAAAATAATGCCACATTTATTTTACAGTAATTGTATTTTTTCTTACCAGATGGACTGTATAGAATAATTAG
Source organism: Pterois miles (assembly GCA_947000775.1). Taxonomy (NCBI): domain Eukaryota; kingdom Metazoa; phylum Chordata; class Actinopteri; order Perciformes; family Scorpaenidae; genus Pterois; species Pterois miles. The sequence continues at coordinate 6,131,776 of CAMQGK010000005.1, read as the reverse complement.
CAAATGACCACTCACATCATAACTGTAATAGATAGTCCAGTAAAGCCTTCTGTGAAATCCATCTCTTCACGTCAATTTATCCAGCTGCTGGTAACCCGTCACCTCCATGGTCAAGTGAGGACTTTTGCGGAGGAGTCAGACATCCAGCTGTCTGTTCCCCTGCGTACAGCCTTGGCTGCTGAAGGTCACTCCAGCTCTGGTTGAGATTAGGTGGCCTGGCAGAAGCTTGTTCCGTGAGTGATAAGATAAGATCCCCACTCCCACTCTGGTCCTTGATTGCATTTCCACCTGGGTTGTTGGCACAGATTGACCTGTTGCTTAACCTTCAACAAGACTGTGTTGGAGGGCACACGGTGCGTCAGACTGTGGTCTCATCCTGAACCTGATCTGTGTTTTTTCGTGACAGGAGGAGGTGATGCTCTCCCCTAAGAGGCTGTGAAAAAGGACCTTGTTTATCCTATGCCAGCCCAAAGCATCAAACATACAGTATTCGTCATTTTTGAAGCAAAGTGAAAGCTATTCCAGTGGGAAGGAAGGATGTTTATCTTTTCCAGTGGAAGGTTTCTTGAGCATATTTCCTACAAACAAGCCATAGACCTCCACAACCACTTCTCTAAAATGGATACTCCATTTAAAGTCAGTTTTGAATATCAAGCAGTAACACCTTTAGGCTTGCAAGGTAGCTTTGAAAAGTTTAGAGCTCGCTCTTTTGCATAGGAAAAGTTTGATTTCTCAAGAGTTAACAGTGGATTCCAACAGCATCCCTGTTACATGGTGAAACGTGAACCCACATAAACTGAAACCACTCTTGCAAAATAATCCACTTCTTCTCTGTCCCATGCTCAGTTTGTGCCAACCACTCCTATTTTTGGTAAGATATGGCTAAGTATAGAGCTGAATTTGTTGCCAGTGTATATTTTGTTGTTTTGGGATTAAGATGTTTTTGGGAAAGTGGGCCCAGGACCATGAACATTAACCTCTTTTGTGAATTTAATGAATTCAAACTTGAATGTTAAAGTAAAGTTAGCCTCTGAGGCCTCCAAAGGGCACCTTCTTAAAGGGATAGTTTAACATTTTGGGAAATTTGTTTATTCACTGCTGTTGTTAAGAGTTAAGTGAGAAGACAAAAACAAAAACATGTTAAACAAATGATGCATCCTCATACAAGAGTTCATGTGATATCTTATGAAAAGTTATTCCTCATTCGTGCATTTTCTTGCAGCATGTGTCGCACATGTCATTTACCTCTCCAGTCTTTTCAAGCAACAAAATTACTTGGTTAAGTTTAGGCAACAAAACTACTTGGTTAGGCTTAGGCAGCAAAACTACTTAGTAAGGTTTAGGCAACAAAACCACTTAGTTATGGTTAGGCAACAAAACAACTCCGGTTTAGGCAACAAAACTACTTGGTTAGGTTTAGGCAACGAACAACTCAGGTTTAGGCGACAAAACTACTTGGTTAGGTTTAGGCAACAAAACAACTCAGTTAGGTTTCGGCAACAAAACTCCTTGGTTAGGTTTAGGCAACAAATCCACTCAGGTTTAGGCAACAAAATTACTTGGTTAGGTTTTGGTAGGAAAACTAGCCTCACAGCAAGAGGGTCGCAGGTTCGAATCCGGCTTGGGGCTCTTCTGTGTGGAGTTTGCATGTTCTCCCTGTGTTAGCGTGGGTTTTCTCTGGGTACTCCGGCTTCCTCCCGCAGTCCAAAGACATGTAGTTTAAGTTAATTGATGACTCTAAATTGCCCGTAGGTGTGGATGTGAGTGTGAATGGTTGTCTGTCTCTATGTGCCCTGTGATGGACTGGCGACCTGTCCGGGGTGAACCCCGCCTTCGCCCAATGCCAGCTGGGATCGGCTCCAGCCCCCCCATGACCCCAAATGGGATAAGCAGTTGAAGATGGTTGGATGAACTACTTTGTTAGGTTTAGTCACCAAAACTACTCAGTGCGGTTTAGGCAGCAAAACTACTCAGTTAGGTTTAAGTAACAAAACTAGTGATGACTCTTTTTCCGTGTTTGCATCCTTTGTTTATTTAAAGTCAGCAGAGAGGTGCCTGGTCAGTCTATGAGTTTATTTTCTCCTCCTCACCTCTGCTGATGGGGAGAGGAAGTGGTGTCTGGGCCACAGAACAGACTGTATTTGGATGTTTGGAACGACGGCCTGCAGCACAAGAGGTGCCTGTGGCTGAGCTTTGGCTGTGCTGGACTGGCTGTCTGGATTGAGGGGGCTGCTGGAGAACCCGCTATGCCCCAGTGACTCCTTACTAAGTGTCCGCAAAGCCAAGCCTTGACCAGGTCGGGGAATAACTGTGCTATTGCACATGGTGCGTATGCGGACGAATGCTGACAAAGGGGATCACGTAGTCTATTTGAGACAGTTTTACACACACAGGCGTTCACGCATCCTGCAGCTACGACGTGTGAGGCCTGCTTCACATCTCTTTCACATCCACGTGTGAAAGTCACGGCTCGCAGTTTGTCCATATTTCCAGTGAAGACTTGAGAGCAATGAATTGTTTCCTGTCTGCACCAGTGAACCCATTCAGTATGGGTATTAACTGAAGGGCTATGAACTGTTATCCACAGAAAGAAATGCACAGCTGGACCTGACTCAGAATACACACTTTGGCTCCCGGCCAATCTACACACACCACAGCTGAGTTATTAAGTGCAACAGAACACCTCAGTAGTGACTGCGCATAGTGCTTCATCTGCTCGCATTCACAGGGCTGGCAGTCAGCGCAGAATAACACCAACACAAGAAAAAATATGCTAATCATTCATTCAAGTAGCCTGAAGTTAGAAATACCAACAATAATCTTTTGGATAGTATTGTACAAGCCATGTGCTCAGATCTGCTGTGGTGAAAGTGTAGAAGTCCGTGCTTGATTGAAAGAAGTTTATTGCCATATGATTGAATTTTCTTTTATTGCTCTCGATGCACCTCCAATAAAAGTGTGATCTTTAGAACCACTTTTATTTAAACAGGTGTTGCTTATTTAAGATAACGAAAAACAGCTGTTAGACTCTTGAATCAACATGAAATAATGAATTTGGAAATTGGTTCAGCCTATTGAATCACTTTAGTCATGCAAAACCGTGATAAAGTTGGAAATTCAGATCATCATCAATTGTAATGGTCATGATGGGCCCTGTTTCCCTTCACTTTTGCCTCTACCGTAGTATATTCGCCATGCCTATACTCGCCATGTCTAAACTCGCATATCTCATTCCTAAAATTGGCTTTCTATTGCACTTCATTTATATTTAGAGCTGGCACATGTGTAGCGGCACGCATTGAAGAAGACTCAACAGTCTGATCAATTATTATTATCTATATAGCTGAAGATGACAAATTTGTCTCAGAGGTCATAATAAAGCTTTCAAAGGCAGCCTAAAACATACAGCTCAGTTTTTAGTAAAATACACTTGCTAGCACATGTTAGCAACATGGCTCAAGAGATGGCAATGTTGGTCTGAACAGAGTGGTGCAAGAATGAGTCCTAAAATCCAGAAAGAGTTTTAGCACTTCCAGTTCCCTTGTCTGGGAGGCCCCAGGTATTTTGAATGGGTTTTGTTTAGATGGCTGAAATATGGTCTGTGGTTAACACAAGCTTAGGAGATTTTAACACTTCTACGATGTATAATACATTTGAAAATACCCTACTGGGGAATTTTGAAGCTGTTATGTGTCTTAATGTGTCCATTAACTTTTCGTCTAGTGCAATTATCAGGTTAGAAATTTTACTTGTCTAATATTTGGAAAATATCACATTCCCATCAGCTTCAACTGCATGTTAACATGCTACACTAAAGCATGACAAACTTTATACTTGCTCAATGTCAGCATGTTTGTCATCAGAGAGTGTAGAAGCAAAGGGACAAAACTTGACGAAAACACTTATCATATTTATATTTTATCATTTAACACAGGCTATTTCGGCAGAATATGACAATAGAAATCATGTAGTTTTATTTTTGTATGGCACTTTTTAGGCGGATGTTTTGTTGGCATCCAGTCGTGCCTTTCAGTCCAAAATGGCAGCTCTGCTTCGGGTGCTCATGTTGCAATGGAACGAGCTAATGCCTTTCACTTCCTGGCAATATACTGTACGTTCTTCATCATTGTGAGCATGCTAGCATGCCAACATTAGCATTTAGATTAAGGCCTAATTACAGTATCACAGAGCTTAGCTTGGCTGCAGACTCTTGCTAGAAAATGCACCTTAGAAACTGATATAAGAGATGAAACTTTATTAATCCCCGTAGGGAGTAGTTCAGGAGAAATGTAATGTTTCTGCTAGTTTTTCTTGGTTCATCGGTCCATTTGCATGAAATGAGCGCACTTGTTTTTTTGTTTTTTTTTTAAATCCCGAAATGAAACCCACCCCAGACAATGCCCACTAAGTATTGCCAGAATACTATGATTTAGATTTGTGGGCTGCCTTTATTTGGCTGGTTTGCTATTTCAAACCAGCAATTTTGTCTTTTCTATCATACATACTCTGGATTTTTACTTAACGACTTTTAGACAGTGGGCTGTTTGTTTCATAGATCCATAACTCTCCTTTTCCATGAAATGACCAGTACTGACACTGGCTCGCGTGGACAGTCTTTTTTTTTTGTTATTCACATTTGTCTGAAAAAAGAGTGATGATTTCCTCAGATCAAGTGGTCCTGATCAAAGTAACAGAAGCCACTTTTCTCTCTTATACCCATGTGGGTCTCTAAATAAAAGACAGGCCAGGCTAACAGCCAGTATGCTGGGATAGGACTAGTAAAGAGTAAAAAGTCACAGGTGCCAGGTTGGGGCTTTGTTTGTAATAGTGGTAGACTCATTTTCAAAAATTCAATTACATTTTATAAAAAAACATCTAATTTCATGACGAGGAGGACAAATGAGAGTTACAGTCAGAGAGAGCTCTGCTGTAGACTAGACCTCCTGCTGAAATTTTATCCAACCTTTAAAACCCTCGGGATTTTGAAGCAAAATATCTTCTTGGCAGTTGACTGTTGACCTGAAGGTGTTGGTGTTTTGCCACTTAAGTTCTACCAAAACAATGACTTCATACTGAAGTGTTTTTTTCTGCTCCCCCAGCTTTGGTTCAACCATGTAGGTATCAAGTTTGAACATTTTTCCACATGTTCCTTCTGTCACATGTTAAAGTGGCCTTTTGCACCCTGCGAACAAATCACCCCCACCACATGTGCACTGCTGCAGAGCTCTGCAATATGGCAGACGCACAGTCGTCCCCCAGTCGCTGCAAACTGTAGAGCACAAAGCAAGCAACTCAAAACAAGAGGCCTGTCTGGGTACAGTCGGGTAGAAAATAAACATAAGGGGCTGGTAATATCTCCAATCGGCCATCTTTCTCTAATCAGCTTACAAAGGCAAACATCAAACAGCCACTGGCTCTGAATCAGGGTGAGGCAGAGCAGATGATTGTTTTATCAGCTGGAGTTCACAGATATCTTTGACTGTATGAGTGACTAGCTGGAGGAGCTCACCAGGCACAAACAGCTGGCGAGAGCACAGCGTCAGATAAGAGGAGAGCTCACACAGGACAAACTGCACACAAGAAGCTAGCAGTATTTTTATGATGTCGTAACAGTCATAGAGTTTTTGCTCACTAGAACATTTTTTTCCTGGGAGTTCTTCTGATGTAAATACATTTTATAATAAAGGTGGAGCATCCAAAGTCACAGAGTAACATAGGAAGTACACAAATCACAATTGTGACTTAGCAAGGTTTAAAAACATCAGCAAATTAACTGTCTGTGTGGCATTTGAAGTTGAAGTGATGTTACGAACCATTATTTGTACACAGATATTACCAGTGAAACCACAGTACCGACATTGTCAGTTGGAACCAGATATTCTCACTCAGGAGTAGGGGTGTCACAAGAAGCGACACAAGTCGATGCCAAAATTCTTAAAAATGTGGTAATACTCGTTTTTTAATAGTACAGTACTGTAACATAGGTATCAGGAATCAGGGCTTGAGACTAACGGTGTCTCATGATAGAAAATTTCCTTGATAATGCTTCATTGTGAACAACAACAGCAGCAGGGGGGCACCACAGTCCTGCTCAACTCAACAGATAGATCATGTTATCTGAGGTTGCATTGAGTGCATTATGATGCATTCAAGCTCTAATCATTAAAAAGTATTGGTTGGAGGAAAAAGGGGTTAATAATACATTTACAATAAAACAGAATGCAGCAGTGTATGTTGAAGCACATGGGCTTTATTTATTTATTTATTTAATATTTTGTACCATGGTATTGATTTGGGTATTGAGAATCGTGTAATTTCACTGGTGTTGGTATCAGTTGCTAAATTTCTGTTATTGTGACATCCCTACTCTGGAGAACACTGATGTAGGGGGCACTATCAATACATATAAATAAAATAAATAAGACTTCTTTTGGAAATTTTGTTTTGAAAAACTACGATTTAATTTCCGTTCGTCTTTAATCTAGGGTGTTATCTCGGTCTATCCTCCTGACCCCGTCCCCCTGCCTCGGCGCCGTATTATTCTCCTCAGCATGTCCTGCCACTCTGCCATATCTCTCAGAGATCACTATCCAGAGGTCCCGCCTCACTCTGACATCTTTCCTGGCTGCTTTTCTTGCAGTTCGGTGTTGAGCCGAGTGCAGACTGATTACCATCAGGCTCCAGGTAGCATCCCCATCGTGCTCAAGTATGTGGGTGGCACTGATAAGAGCGGTCAACAGGTTTTGGTCCGGCTCCCCCCTTCCCTCTGTACACCCTCAGTGATCCAGAAAGAACCAAGATCCAGACAGACAACACACACGCACATACGCACACATCAGATAACACAGTAGGATTGCTCCCAGGCAGTGTGACTTTTCAGTTCATAGCCAGAGCTGTTTGTTTTCAGCTTTTGCAGTGTTCCAGGGTTTGGCATGCAGAAGTTTATCCACCCATTTTAGTGCTTTTTTTTCTTATAATCTTAGATATCAATCTATTTTAACTGTCTCCCATTTAAAGCTCCCCTCCAGCCAGTGTTACTTCCTGTTTTTCTTTTCTTTCTCAAACAGAGAATGGGGGCCAGGGCATGTGGTTAACAGTCAGATGTAATTCATTACCATGATAACCAGGTTGCATCAATTTTGAACCCAGTTTAGATTAAACCTGCTACAGTAGCTTGGAAAACAGCTAGCTGTATGACACTTAATTAGATGAATTTACTGTTGATCAGACCACAAAGGAGACAAAAATATTGTGTCCTCCTGGCGACACGGCCGCTGCTGCACGGAGGAGCCACAATACCGCACCTCGGCCACACCGCCGGACAGCTGGACATGTTGCCAAGGTACACCGTTTGAAATGTAGTTCGGAGACGTTTTTAAGGTGCACCGTCTACCGCTCTCACCTCAGCTCCCAGCACCGACACCACTCTGGGCTGCACTGTGATTCATTTATTTCTCTAACAGGACTTTTCTCTTGTTTTCTGTGGAGCTGAAAGTTGTGCACTTCCTGGTGTCCAGACCTTAGAGGCCGGCAAACCTCCAAAACATCCCGAAACTGCATCTCAAATGGTGGGCAACATGTCTGTGATCCGTCCTGCTTTGCACTGTGGCCAGACACAGCACTGGCATACGGCATCAGCTAATATCCGTTAATTTAACTGTAGTAGGAGACAGTAAAGAAGAGATTGAGTGAGAGAGAAAGTATGTTGGGCTATTTTGTGTAATCCATTGCGTTGATTGCACCCATTCACCACACAAACAAATGCCATTGCGAAGACAAACACACTAAACCAAGGTAGAGGAAACTAGAAAATAAAATGGAAACGCTCAGTTAGCTAATGCAATATGTGAGGCTAGCCAACTACACTTAAGTTAGCTGACGAACTAAAACACGTCAAGGTCAAGGCCCGTGGGCCAAATTAGGCCCGCCACCTCATTTTATGTGGCCCGCGAGGGCTTGCAAGGTATATATTATGCTTATTATACATTTCTATGCCGCTTTACAGAAGTGCGGTGTCCTTAAATTACATGTCCCACAATGCATCTCGATTTTGTTACATGCGCACTGAAGCGTCTCAATATCACTGGTTTCCAGCAGCGCTCTAGCCGAGTGATGGGGTCGTAAAAACAATATGAGTAGTACCTAAATGAAGAAAAGAAAAGTTGATGCAGAGGAAAGGAAATTTAATGAGAGATGCAGAGAGAAAGAGAGAGAGAAAGCAAATACATGTTTGAGAGATGAGACAAGCCGGTACGTCTCCTTTGCTACGAGGCAGTGGCAGCGTCCAAGAAATACAATTTACAGCAACATTTCTACACCAAACACGGAGCTAAGTATGTCTCACCACTGTCGTCTACCACACATGATGAAAAAAGACTTTTACTATTGGCTTGGGAATTATTTTAATCCTTGATGGATGAGTAATGATGAGGGTTTCTTAATCTCATAAATTCATGGGATTTATGTTATAATAACTCATAGAAATGTGAGTGTGTGCCCACATACAGTATTTTTGTGTCTATGTGCATCCATATATATTGATGCACAAGCGTGTGTTTTTGTTACTGAACTAATTTTTAAAATAAATTGTACGATATTTCTGCTTGCAATTATTTTTCCTAGACTTCTGCTTTCAGAGCTAGTTATTGAATGAATTATTACTAAAACTAATAATAATCAAATGCAGAGGTAATATGATCAAGAGTTGATATATTTATTTAGTCTTACAATCACAGCCGGCCCTTTGAGGGCAACAACGATGCTGATGTGGCCCAGGATGAAACTGAGTTTGACACCCCTGAACTAAAAAGACAAACCGACAGACAGACTGAGCACAAAATTAAGTTATTCGTTGGCAGTCTGGCTAATCAGCATTGTCAGGAAATGATTAAATATGAAATATCATAGAAATGTTAAAATACACTGGAGGGGGCTTTCAAATATGCAAGTTGTTATTCTGACATTGTTCAGCATGTCTGTGCTTCATGTCATAATACACTGTGCTTTCTTTGATTATTATTTCCTGGGAGGGAGAGTGTGTTCCTAGATTAGTCCTACTTTCTTTGGCTAATTAAAGGATGTTTTGGGTTTTCTCTGAATCAGCAGGGATCATCAGGTGCTTAATCAGCTCTGTCAATACAGGAAACTGAGTCGTGCTGATACTGAGCTCTGACTGCAGGGCAGTATCGCATTACAACGTTGATGCACGGTGTTTATGAAGCGCACTTGAAACTCAGTGTGATTTAGTTGGTTTGAAAGGTCATGAAATTGCTACCACATGCTCAAGACAAGACAAACAAATCACCCGTTACAATTACAGTGTCACGGACATCAGTGCCTTCTAAATCTAACCATGTGGCTTTGTTATACAATAAAGGCTTGAGTGGGATTCATCATTCAGGTTCCAGTTGGCGCTATTTTTGTTGTTGAAGCTGATTTAGAGCTGTATTGTTTCTTTTTTAACATTTCCATTGTTTACACATGCTACCACCACCACTACTGGTATGCTCAGTGACGGGCCTCCCGCTACAGCTGTCGTCCCTTGTGTGGAGTGTAATTTCAGTAACGCGATAGGTCTAGACAAGCCTCCGTCCGCGGGTGCTGGCAAATGCGTCCCATGTACTGTAATGGACACTGGATCCCCAAATCCCTGTGCCAGCCTCCTGATAATCAATCAGGCGTAGCCTCCTGTTCCCGGCAAACCCCTCTCCACAGGGTCCCATGAAGGTAGCTGAAAGAGGGACAACTCAGTGCCACCTGATCCTTGCGAACACCATTATAAGAAGCACTGGGGTGCCTGGTGTCTCTGCACCCCTTCTCTCCACACCCTGGCTGTGTGACAGGGTCTGTTGCCGACCTTACCAAACCTCTGTGGGCAGAGATGCACGCCAGCTGCTGCCGATCGTCGCTTATATTGTGCAACCTCGCTCTGGTCAGATCTGAGGCCTGTACTATGAAGCGAGTTCAACATACCCAGGGTATCTTCTTGTTATCTGACTTAACTAACCCTAACAACCACGATCTCGCTAAGCGGTCCCATGACAGTGGTTATCAACTCAGTAAATCAAACCAGGGTATCTCAATCTGGCTATGAGCGTGTTCACATAAAGAGGTGGTGTTTACAGCGTATGACCAATCACAAATATGGACAAGTCTACTGTCAGCAGAGTGGCATTTTATACAACAGAAGACAGAAGTTAAACACATAAACCAGGCTAAAAGTAACACAGTTGAAGCTGCCAAATGCAGAAAGGACAGCTGGCTAAAGAAAAAATACCAATGTGTGAATGAGTAAATTACCAGACTTTAACAGAACACTCAAGTCAGATATATGAGTCTAGATGGAGCAGCTTTCACAATAGAATAAATAAATGTATCACACAGCATTATGCCCTTTGATAACGTTGGGGCATGTTTGACTATTTCAGCCTTCTTTCAGCTGCGTTCCCTACTCCAGCGGTGTGAAACAGACTTGAACGAAAGTAAAAAATTAATATAAAAACAGAATTCAAAGTGGTAAGCACCCACAGCATATAGCCAGCTGTGCTTTCTGCACTCGGCATTTAAAACTGTTGCTTTCCATGACTTAAATATCGTCATATTTGTGTAATATTAATCATATGGTCTGTGCACTGAGCTCTGATTGGTCAGGAGGTGGTGCTTTTATACGAGTTGATCTCTTATCTGGAACAGAGCCTGCTCTGAAGCAGGTTAAGTGTAAGTTAGCACGGCAGTCTACCGCAATAAGAAGTGAACCACCACCGAAGGAATGAAAACCCAGGGTTAACCCAAATCCTGCTTCGTGGTGCAGTACTCAGATCTAGCTTATCACTATTTACTTGCTAAAGCTTGAATAACAGCAGATAATTATTACCACCGTTTTCTCTTTTTCACCATCAGCACCTCTTGGCACTTCCTCACCTCAGCGCTCTGTTTATGCCTGTGTTTTCAGGTGACTCACGTCTTCTGGAGATGTTTCTGTCTGGGTTTAAAATTACTCTTTCGTTTACAACTCTCTCTCCTTTACTCTCATTCTTCTTCTAACCTCTCTTTTCCTTCTCTCAAAGCTGCCAGGGCCTCAAAGCCAAGCCAGGTATGATTATATCTTGGTTATTGTTATTCTCAGAGGAGCGATGCACACGCTTTTTCCACAGTCTGGACTAAGGGAGAAGCAAATATGCAAAAAAAAAAAAAAAAAAAAAAAGAGAGCAGTGAGTCTGTGATCTGTTTGTTTGGATCACCATCCAGTTTGCCTCATAGATAACCGTTCAGTAATTTCTTCCATTTTCTTCTCTCGGAGGGACTTTTTAATGATGTGCAGCACTTTCACGGACCACATCGCTAAACACTCGTGTGTGTTGCTCTCCTCCAGGGCTTACATCTGTGGAGGACTGATAATTAGGCTTTGATGCTTCGTGTTCACTCTGCCAGGGCTGTCGGTGTCTCTTGTTAAACGGCTTCATGCGGCATCACAGTGACGAGTCTTTGAACGCGGAGTATCTGCCAGGAGATAAAAATCACACTTTACTGGAAAGAATAGATCTCTTCAAACGGAGACGGGAGTCTAGCAGTTGGCTCGGAGAGAGAGCGAGACAGACATAGAGCTGTATTTTTCACATCTTGACAAGATGATTTCAAATTGACCAATATGGAAATTTGAAAGGTGATTATTGTTTATGAATTAAAAACTCCAGGCCTGTATTTATGGTCTGCATAGCACTGAACAAGATAGTGTAGGATTGATTAGACTTAGATAGGTTATTAATTAAATGTTTTCAACTGCCAATTATGCAGTTTGTCAACATCTGTTTTATCTAATAAGATCCAGTTTTCACTCATCTATATCATATCTTGAGGTCAGAGGTCAAGGGGTGCCTTTGAATATGGGCAGGCCAGTTTTTCCTCATGCCTCAACTACATCCAAACAAATTATCAGTATTCATATTGGTTACAGTACTCCTAATATTTACTGTCAGCTCATTTTTACAATCACCATCATCATGACAGATCCTGTGTTCCACGATGGGCTGCACGGGGGTGCAGTAGTTAGCGTTGTCACCTCACAGCGAGAGTCACCAGTTTGAATCCGGCTTGGGACTCTTCTGTGTGGAGTTCGCATGTTCTCCCCATGTTAGCATGAGTTCTCTCCGGGTTCTCCGGCTTCCTCTCACAGTCCAAAGACATGCAGGTTAATTGATGACTCTAAATGTCCTGTAGGTGTGAATGTGAGCGTGAATGGTTGTCTGTCTCTATGTGCCCTGCGATGGACTGGCGACCTGTCCAGGGTGAACCCCGCCTTCGCCAAATGCCAGCTGGGATCGGCTCCAGCCCCCCGCGACCCCTAACGGGAACAGTGGTGGAAGATTGATGGATGGATGGATGGATGGATTGTTACACTATTAGCTTCAGTGGAACCCTAAAGGCTTTATCGTATTTATTGAGAAGAGCAAAGGGCAAATGTTTTTGTGTGCTGTGTTTGATTAAGTTACTGTAGGGGTTGTTTTATCAAATAATGTGAATCCTTGTGGGTTGAATTAGTTATTTACAGGCTCCTAGTGCTGACACAGGATGGGGCTAATATGATTAGTCTGGGAATACGGAGGGGAGGAAGTTTAAAGAAGAGTGTCAGACAGACCATCATACCCTCTAGTATCACTTTGCATCAAAGAAAGAGAGAACAATTTAAAAATTTTAACAGCTGTGGTGTAATGGGAATGTTAGCAATTAAGTGAAGTTGTGCTTATCTGTAAAAAGGACAATGGAAAGCCAGATCCTTTACTGAAATGAGTTTGAGTTCAGCCCACGCTCAGGCCAGATTTGGCTCAAATGTTCCAGACAAGTCAAACGCTGGAAAACAAGAAAACAACAATTTAGGTCCCAAAAACATCAGGTTTGTTTTCCCCATCTCACTACCAGACTGTGAAAATCAGTTTTAATGGCAGTCTGAGAACCAACGGCGTAGTTGCATGCTGTAGAGATGGTAACAGGGACCCGCCGCTTACTATTTTTTCCCTCCGCTAACAAAGACTCCACTGTGTGAAAGTTCAGATCCCGCTGAGGCTACATATCAGAGCTAAGCAAGTGCCTTTTAGGGAGAACACAGCACAGTCTCTTTGTGAGTTTATCAGCAGAGTGAGTACATAAACAACCACAAAGCCTGATAAAGAAGAACAATCTACAGCACTGCAATTACACCAGGATAGTAACTATATGTTTCAGTGAACATGAGAAAATCAAAGCTTTGACATTTGAACAGCGTAGCTGCGTGAAACTGGATCACGTGATGTGCTGTGAATTTTCTCTCATCACTTCCTCAGCATACGCTTTGTGTGTTGTTCCTTTGTGTGACTCCAATCCCTTTCTTTTGCCGCAACCAGGTCGAGCTGCATCTGAAGCCGATCCAGTCTCTGCTGCGCCACCAGAAGCCGCTGGTCTTAGTGCTCAACTCCCCCCAACCACTGATCTGGAAGATCAAGTCGGAGAACCTGGCCCTGGGCGTTAAACGTACCTTTCATGTGAGTCCAGCATCACTAAAAGCCTTTAAATCGTACTTCCTAAAACGGTGTATTCATTTCCTCGCGGGCTAAACCGTGCCGCCATTTCAGAGGCCTTCTTCTACGAGTAAAAAGGATTAAATGTGTAGAGGAGGCCTTTCCACACACTGCAAGAGGCTTCCCATGATAGTATATTTTTTTATGTTAACTGCAGTACCTGTGAGGGTTTCTGGACAATTCAAGTAGTAAATATATACATACATTTGCATAAAGCAGCATATTTGCCCTTTCCCTTGTTGATAAGAGTATTAAATACTTGACAAATCTCCCTTTATGGTACATTTTGAAGAGATAAAGTGTGTGATTAATTTGCGATTGATCACAATTAAATATTTTAATCAACTGACAACCCTAATGAATTTGAATACTCTTCGATTCACATAAAATGTGAGTTGTTATTATCTAATAAAACTTTAACCAGTTTCACTCCCTCACATATTAGTGTAAAATGTGTTTATGTAAAAAGATGTAACATGCTTTGTCGGCATTATTCACACTCTATAACCACAGGGTTACCTCCCTCCCTCCCTCCCCCCTGTTAACGGTTCTGCTGATAGCTTGGCAGCTGCTCAAATCAGACAGGGCGTATCCGTATACCACGAAAACCCTAACAGCGGGGAATGTGTGGTAGCGAACACTAAACCACTAAAGCTCTGCTGAGTGAGGAGTTGATCCCTCACCTTCTGATATTTGCTGAAATCCTGAATTATATTGCCAATCTGTTTGTTCATAATGATAATCTTAATAGTTGTATTTGGTGTCCTGATTCTGTGAAACTGATCCATAACACTGGCAAGACACACATGCAACACAGTAGTCTTCATCTCATTAGAGGGAAGGTAAGTGTACAGAAGATGACGGTCGACACGCCCCACAGCTTAGAGCAGAGCAAAGCAATGTAATGCTGTGGACACGGCCAGCAGAGAAACACATTTTAAGCACCTGAAAGAAAGACTCGCCTAAAATAATCAATATCATTTCAAGTGTATACAGTATTAAGAATATTTTCACTGCTTTATCTTACCGTCAGACAGCCCTTTCCTTCTCCTTATCGACGGGGAACTGGCCTAAAAGTGAGACATACATGTATCTATGCTCTCTCCAAATCCAACAGGCTCAGATGACAAAAACAGTTTAGATACATTTCACTGTCTTTTCAGTTAGCCATCAGAAAATACTCTAAATATAGTGTACACCTGGATATCAATTTTTTTAGGAGATGTTTTTCTGCCGTCCCCGTCCACAACACTGTGTTGCTTAGCTTCAGTGTCGGTATTCCTGTCTGTTTCTCGATGCTGGAGGTGTGCCAGCATCATTGACTGTAAGAGATACACCTACTATCGATAAGTACCTCATAAGACCCCACTTCAAAACACCCAAAATATCCCTTTAACGTCAAATTTGTGAACATTAGCTAACATTAGCTGCCATGAGCCACTGGTCATACCAGATCAAGTATTAGTAATGACTTGAGAAGTTGTTTATTTTGTTGTCAATGAATTCAACTTTTCAAAAGAGAGAAAAATATTGTGTTTTTTGCCCTCACTCTGAAAAACACAATATTCCTAGTAAGCTGTTTACATGGCTAATGAAACTGAATATGGCGAGTGGCAGACTCGTCTGACCGTTTGACAGCCTCCCTTGTTTTATCCTTCAACCACCTTCTTGAAAAGGTTGGCGCTGAGATATTTGCATACATCCAAAGACTTAATATCCAAGTCTTTCATAATGTTTAAAAGTAGGTGTGTTTCTCCTTCCGAGCAGAAATGTGGGCTTTTCTTTTGGGCATGCACCTCTGCAAACTGTCGCCTAGCTGGTTTGTGTACAGCAACAGAGCTGGTCGTAAACAGGCAAGAGATAGTGTGTCACAAACTGCCGTAAAAAGAGACACATATTCCCAATGCACTGTATACATGTCTGAATAATATTCAGCATATCCCACACGTCTTAATCGGAAAAGGCCTAATTCAGAATATCCAAACAGAGTATGCTGTTTATATGACCTTTCCGAATATTGTCATGCTCAGAATAATAGTGGAATATTGTTGTGTATGTAGTAATGTAGTCATTGTCTCATTTTAAAATTGTCAACAATATCAAAATAGCTCAACAGAGTTAGGATCAGAGTACACATGGGGGAGGACGAGGGATTATATCTCAGTGTAGTTGGAGCCAGGTCCCCTGGAGAGCCTGCCTTTTTTAGTAAAGGTACCAGCGGGCCGCTGGGAAACTTAATAAAAAATGTAAAAATGGACTGCTTCAGTGCCCATGTTCAAAGCCTGTGTATCACATGAGAAAATCATAGCAAAATGAGACCCACAAGCCTCAGCCTTGGCTTAACTATACTGCCGTATATTACCATGAAAACTTTTTTTTCTTTGCCCTTATATGCTCTGAAGGCTTCTCTGTATTTTTGGCTTCCCAGAAGTAATCATTTTCAATTGTATGTTAACACCACAGCATTCTCCAAGAATGCAGTATCAGGTACACAAATGAGTTCCATATGTAGTCCAGTGTTTTCTTGCTTACCTCTCAGGCGCAAAACGTCCTGCCGTGAAAGCTAATGTGACATTGAGAAAAACATTCACGGATTGCAAAATCCTCGCGTTATGCACCGGCTCATCGATACGCATGCATACAAACACTTGCGTATTATTAGTATTATTACATTTTCTTTGTCCCAGCTCCCTTGTTGTTTGACAGAGAATTAATATCGGTTAATCGAGATCATATGGAACTTTTTTAAGGCTTATCGGACTTGTGACTTCAAATAGATATATTAATAAATCATCACCTCTGCATGAGATTGATTACTGTACACTAAAAATGTTTGCATAGCTAAAGGAGAGTGCTCTAACTGTCACTCATCTTTGCGCCCAAATAAATGTTTTTTTTCAGAGGATACTTAGAAAACCTGTTGCATTTAAAGTTGAGCTGTCAATCGATTCAAATATTTAATCACAATTAATCACTTGTTTGTGTCTAGAGTTAATCGCAATCAACATGGGAGTTGACAAATAAGCTGCTTTATGCAAATGTATGTATATATTGATTATTGGAAATCAATTACAACATAAAACAATGACAAATATTGTCCAAAACCTCTCACAGGTACTGCAGTTAACATAAAAAATATGCTCAAATCATAACATGGTAAACTGCAGCCCAGCTGTCATTGTGTCAGTGTGCTGACTTTACTATGACTTGATCCAAACTGCATGTGATTATCATAAAGTGGGCATGTCTGTAAAGGGGAGACTGGTGGGGACCCAGAGAACCCATTTACATTCACAGAGGTCAGAGGACAAGGGACCCCCTTCCTCCCCCAAGCATATTTAGCCTCCTTCTCAACAAACCAGTATGACATGGTTGATACCAATGGATTCCTCAGGTTTTTCATATGACACCCTTCAGTCATAAACCTGAGTCTGTTACAACCTAAAAATCACAAATTGCATAAATTCATTAAAGAAATTAGTGGCGTTAAAACAAATGTGTGTTATTGTTATTATCGCATTAACTTTGACAGCCCTAATTTAAAGAAATTACAGTATGTAGTCCCTTTTTTTAAAAAAAGTTTTCTTGTGCATGACTAGGATCGCTCTCAGAGAACAGCATGAGGCCCAAGTGCCAAGCACTGCTCTTAATTATTATTTCCTGTTAGTAATGGGAATAAATGCTCTCATGTCAAAGGAAACTGCAGCATTTCATGAGGATGGATGTGCATCTGGCCTGCTTGGATTTCTCTAAGCTGTGATAATGTGGTGAGTGAGAGGGGTGTTTCTGTGGAGAGCAGCAGGTCGACATCACAGTAAATGTCTCCCCTTGTCAGTGGTGGCAGACAGAAAACAGCTGACAATCATCATTAAGGCCCGCAGTCCAGGCAGAGCTGTTGCTGTGGGACAAAGAGAATATACTTTTTACATGATATGATACATTTCAGTTTGGGGAATGAGTGTCTTTTATAGTTATTATTTACAGAGAAGCACATATTTGGTTGTTAATCTGACTGGAGCTGGCCTCTCAGTGTGATACTTGTGTGACGCTTGATGATTTTCAACTGGGGCGAGGAGAGATAAAGGGAATCTTAACAGTGAAGGAGACCTATGCAGTCAGACTAAGCTTAACTAATGGCTTTGACTGACTACAGGGGCCTCCACTGAATGAGGCGTTAAGTATTTTGTGTTTGTGTGACAGCACTGAGCACTCTGGCAGCGCAAGCTGTCGCTATCTTATCCAGCAGCCTGACTGCCCAGAGGAGTCCCAGCCAGTTTCTCAGTTTCTTTCCACAGTGACACCTCCTTAACATGCCACACCACTCAAATACCACAACAACAAACACCAGACTTCTCTCCACTGTTTAGATTCACTCCTTTCATCAGTGAGACATTGCCATCGAACATTCACTAAAGCTAGGTTTATGCTCGCCGTAGTGACCCCAGTGCAAAAGTGTGTAAAAACCTAAAAATTATGTCATCACAACTACAAACTACAACTCTGCTACCTAAGTTGTCGCGATGATTCGTTGTGCACCTCCAATTTTTTGAAACTAGGCACCTGCTGCATGTGTGGCGCTTTTTAGATAAGATTCAATTCAAAAGAAAAATATAAGGAATATAATATGTCTCATCATTTTTAGAAAGACGGCCAGTTGGTACCAGCCTCATGCGACATCAAACAACAAATTTGTGCGAATCATAAAGTCTGAACTAATTTAAAAACTATATTATGCCTATAGCAAAGTGGAATCTTTTTCTTAAGTGTTATTGAAGTTACAGAGCTGTCCGCCATTGTCTGTTATGAGGGTTTTCATTACTGCTGCACTGCATTGTGGGATATTTATTCTGGTGTATTATCCGGTGTTTACATACTGTAGTATTTCACCGGAAATAGTATGCTGTTCCCAATTCTCACTTATTGACATATACAGTATAAATAGCTTGTTAGTATGTAATTTCAGACGTAACCTCGCCTGTGTGAATGACATTAGCTGGCAGGAAGTAAACATCGACCCAAGTGGTTACCTACAAATGCAAACAATAGACTGTTTCAACAGATGTCTGCCAAGCTTCTTGTTCTTGCACAGTTTACATTAATAATGCGTAAATTTGGCCACAAAGTCATATTAACTTTTGAAACAATGGATTATGGCTGTCCCAAATACCGTTTTCTGGGCTTCGAAGCTTCCATGAGAAATATTGTAAAGTATTCAAAGCTTGTCAACGTCATGACATGTTCTTCAGTCTGTCTCCATCTCCCTCATGTCAGTGCCCAGGACAGTGCTGCTGCAGCACTACTGTACACACCTCTACACATGATCAACAGCGATATCCTTCTGAAAATAACTAATAGTAATTTATGTTGAATATGAATAATGTTGTGGGATTATTCCTTATTTCATGGGCTATTTTTGGATTTATACATTCTTACTACATACTTCTATTAAGAAACCAAACAAAAACGAAGCATTCAAATAGTAAATTGGAGGTCCAATACCATAGTAACGATCGAATCTTTGAAGCATTCGGGTCAGCCCTGCAGTAGATTCACGGTTTCTTAATTAGTTAAGTTAATTAAGCTAGCATTAGCTTCATGTGATGGTTGGAAACGACATCTCTGGGCCATTTCAGTGTTTCCAGCTGTCTGGAGAATGAGAACCATGTGAAAGTAAGCGTCCTTACCAATCGCTGCTCAATGTAGAAGACGTATATAGTTAGTTAATGGCGGTAAATCAGGCTCAGTAAACACACTTTTTTATCTAGTCCATACACTTTTGCTCACACCACTCCAACATATGGTCAAATCCAAAGTTTGGCTCTCCTGCCTAGTTATACTTGCTAACATATAATTGGACAATCGTTTGGGGGAGGCGTTTTGCAAGCGGTCAGTTAAAAGTTCGTATGTGCCACGACCACACATGCAGAAATCTGGGTGTATTAGTGGCCATGCCAATTCCCACACTTTCTGATCCGTGCCCCTCAGGTGGAGGAGTTGCTGTGGTGAGATCCTAACAGCAGTAGAGTCAAGAGGAACTGGTTTTGAGCTTAACACTTCAGAAATGAAACCCACAGCCAGACCTCCCTCACTTTGCCTTTCCATTGGAGAGGCTGTTTCCTGGGGCTAATTGGACTCTGATTTGGGCCTGCCAGTCCTTGTTTCCTGGTCCCAGTGCTCTGGGCTCCGTGGACACAGATGGGCTGGCTGGAAAAGCTTCAGAGACGCTGAGCACACTGTTGCTGTTGGCCACTGGACCCTGCCGCCTCTTAAAATGCCTGAATCCAGAGTTTTGTTGTAAAACATGTTCTCCGCAGTGCTCCTTGTCAATCAGCAGCAGGCGGGAACCATCAGGGGTCTAAAATGACATTGAATATGAACACTGGAATCATGCCAAATATTATGTCATTGAGGGACACTGGGAATCCAAGTGAGACATGTGCAGAGTGCATTGTGTTGACTTTGTGGCCAAATGTATATATTTCTTTTTGATGGTTAGGGGAGGAGAGCTGTGTTGCATCTTGGCTTTAAAGACTTGATCTGGATCAAATGCTTTGCAGCTCTGGATGGAACAACACTGTAGCTGTTGGCTTGTGTTGCCTATTGTTTGTTTGCCAAGCTTTGCCTTTTCATTTTAGTGTTTCTTTCGTTAGATTAAGGCTCGTAGTATGAGCTCTCTCGCTCTCACACACTCCCCTCAGTGTACTTGTTAATAGAAACCATGGGTGACCACTATTGGTTATTATCCGGATACAGGAATGGCAGAGGGATGCTCCTGAGTGGCCCTGATACGTATGGTATTGTTTTCTCCAGTTCACAGGAAGATGCGCACATTTGCATTGGCTTCAAGAGAAACAAGATCAAATCAGCCACAGAAGCATTTATCACATCAATATCACCAGAGAGTTATTGCATGCTCATATTATCTATCAACCCTTTCTGCTCTTTCCACCCTCCTCATCTGTTTGCAACACCTCATAATTTCTAAACAGCCCTTTGCAATTTCCCAGGCTCAGGGTGTTGCTCAGTGGAGGGTTACAACTCTGTGATAATTGATCTCAAACATTTGGCATGCCTTTTTTTTTTTTTTTACTGCTCATATGGTCGTAATGTGTTGATGCTTACAGGCAGAAAGGGTTCTTCTAAATGTTCTCGGCCATGTAGATTGCTGACAGATGTGTTTCTGTCACAAAATGTAATGAATAGAGGTGTTATCTTACAATTTAAGAGACAGAATAGTACTTTAACTAGCTATAATACTGAACTAACATACTTGTTTTATATTAGTCAAGGAAACAGATACCATTTGAGTTGTTGAAGTAACATGACTGCCTGCAAAGGCCATTACGAACATAGGTACAGTACATGAGTTTCTACCATTACGGACATGAAAGCATGAGTCTCAGTCCTCATGGTATGTCACTAACTTCTCCTCTACATTCTTTGTTTGCACTCAACCGCCAAGTCTGAATTCCTCTTAAGTCAAGGTTAAATCCACTTTTCATGTATTTCAACTTCAGAACGCATTACAAGGCCTTCACAGCTAACAAAATGTACCTTTAAGACACTTTCTGGCAGTAATAGCAACACATTGCTTAATAAGAGATGAGCTCTATTTTCACATTATGAGGCTATGCTTTAGTTGGCAGAAGAGCTCTCTTCTTGAACCTTTTTGCTTAATGTGAATACATAAGCAACAAAAGTAACAGTGAGTGACAGTTTATGTTAATAGTAAGTACTGTATTATATTTATATATCCTACCTATTTATATTATATATTCCACTGAAGCCCATTTCCTTTCTAGCACTTTAAGGGCTCTCTTTTCCTGCTATGTGGAACAGAGGCTGACTACATTATCACCATAGACTGCATATAAGAAATTGGCATCACCCATTGGTTTCTAGACTATGATTTCAAAGCCTCGAGTTCGGCATTTTAGCTGTCGCCATCTTGTTTTTTTTTTTTTTTCTTGACGCCAGCTTGTATTTTTGCAACCAGAAGAGACAGGAGTTAAGTACATCCAAACTCTGAATGAGACATTTTTAGCTGGCCAAAATGCTATAATTAACTTTCTAAAAATACACTGTGAAAGGGTTATGTTAAATGACAAAAACACAGACAGCTCTCAGACCAGACAACACTAGTAGCGACCTGTCAATCACAAGGTAGCCTCGCCCTAAAGCATACCTGCTTTATGGTCTATTGGACTCTAAATGGGACCATAATTTACTAAATGAGCATCATGCTGAATTGAAGAAGACCTGAAACTGGCAATAGAGAACATAAACTCATGTTTACAATGTTTACTGAGGTAATAAATCAAGTGAGAAGTAGACTCATTTTCTCATAGACTTCTACACAATCAGAAACTAACAAACAAACAAACAAACTTCCTTTTGCAACCAGAGGCGTCGCCCCCTGCTGGCTGTTTGAAAGAACACAAGTTTAAGGCACTTCAGCATTGGCTTCACTTTTCATTTATCTATATTGGAAACTACTGTGCATGTACCTCTGCCAACTAAAACCACCAAAATCAACCTGCATCTGCGATAAGAGGTGGTCTGAACAGGTTTTAACGGCCTCGGCTGCGCCTCTTGTCCCATCTCGGTGCAAACATTTGTTTATTTCCAGGAAACGACTAAATGGGGGCACAGGCAAAAACAAAAGAGTTGAGCTTGAGGAAAGTTTTATAAATACTGCGTTTGCCCTTGTGCCGTCTTTGCCCCGGGGAAATAGAGCCGTGAGTATTTTGAATCTGTCAACTGAGCATGCAGCAGACGAGGCAGAGAGAAGGAGGGGAGAGAGTTTGTTAAAGCCCACAGCGGGTCCCTCACTTCCCTGTTTCAAATTCCTGAGGTTTTCAGTTCTCTGGAAGGCCTGGAGCTAATTTGGCTTTCAGGCTTTCCCCTCTAATTCTATGCGACTAATTACAGTCGTATTCCCGCAATTAAACTGATAAACTCTGCTGAGCTTGGCAAAGATTGCGAAGAAACCCCAACCCCTCCTCACTGGCTCAGGGCACCACCGCTTCGCCATCTTCCTTTCTGCTCCTTCTCGCCGTTAGTAAACACACTAAAAATAAAAAAATTAAAAAATCAACCTGAATTCTTCGACAGAGTCTGTCTCTTAGGCTCCCAGTATTTACTGCCTCTGGAGACGATGCCAGGAACACTGAGAGGAGCGTCCAGAGGTCAGGCAGATGTTGCGCATGAGGGGATTTGAACAGTTTGAAAAAACCAAACACCCCAAAGGGATATTATTCTATTATCATTTAAGCATGATTGCAAGTTAGGGGACAGCTTCATAACATCACCACAGTGAAGTAGTCTTACGTATTCCTCTTGGATCCAAATGGATTTAATGTTTTAATTGGGCCTGCCAGCACTGTCTCAGCTCATGCATGCAGATAGGATACCTAGGGAGAAAGAAAAACAAGCATGGAAATAAAATGAGGTAGGCCGTCTAGACCATTTGCTTGGACTCATTTTGGTTGTCCGGTAGGTTTTTCAGCACATGTGAATGTTTATCTCTCTGAAATGAAGCATGTGAGCCGAGCTCCATTAAGCGCTAAAGGGGTGGTCCCTCCTTCAATTTCCTGTCAAACACAAATCAGCCCTTCTGTGCCCTCCATATTTTTAAAACTTCTCCCTCATATTTTTTTGTATTTTTTGAGATGTCTTGTCTGCATCAAGTGCTTGTATCTTCTCTGTTATGCCGTTGTGGCCATTTTAAAACAGACCTACACATTTGTGATGACGCATTGCGACGTAGCACGCTGTATAAACACTGGAAACCAGACACCTTATTGTGTTGAGGAACATGTGTAAAAATACGGCGGGCATATTTGTAGAAGCTTTGAAATAACGGCTGGGATGTGAGTGTGAAGGATGGGTTTCACCGATGTTTAGAGAGCAGGTTTAATTTTGGAAAGGGCGAGCTCTTTTTTTCAGTCCGCCTGCAGGTTCTTCTTCTTCGGCTGACTTTTATGTGCACATCCTTCTAACAGAGAGGTCACTGTTGGCTGAAGTCTTGAAATGCTAAACTCTGATGTGAAATACAGAATATTTGATCAATTATTGTTTTACTTTAGATGCTGTACATCACTAAAGCAGAGTAGAAAACGTGTAGTTATCTCGTATCTCTGTAGTTATTTCCGCATTCACTATCACATCGCACAGAAGTGAGATAACAGCTCATCAGAGCAGCTCCTTTGTCCTCTAACGCTCCTATGTTTTCCCCTCCTCAAGGTATCCGAGGGCTCGGAGGTCCACTTTCAGCCGGGAAACTTCTCCCTCTCCTGCCAGATCCAGAAGGAGACCCTTCCCCATGGCAACGAGCACCTCCTCAACTGGGCCCAGAAGAAGTACAAGGCAGTCACCTCTTTCTCTGAGCTCAGGATGACTCAAGACATCTACATCAAAGTCGGAGAAGGTGTGTGCTAGATTCCCAAAATTCCCAACATAGCTCTGGGCCCCGGGGCACGCCTCCCTATTCCCCTTCAGCTCCCACAACTTTACTTAGCTTTTTGTGTTTGAACCCTGGCTAGAGGTTTACATGCACTACTCTGGGAAATGAATTTCCTTCCTTCAACAGGCATTCACCCCTTCACACTATTTATCAGGCTACCTGTGGTACGTCTGAGCTGTGGCTGCTTACAGCCTTAAGAAGTACTGGACCCCAGAAATATAAACTAATAATACTATATAGTATTTTGGCTGAATAACAAAACATTTAAATCATTGCGTGCAGTATCACTATATAGTTATACATTTATAAAAATATTTACAATAATTTGCATGACAGTCCATAGTTAATCACAATTAATTGTACATTTCTTATCTGTTCAACATGTACCTTAAAGGGAGATTTGTCGGGTGTTTAATACTCTTAACTTCTTAACATGGGAATGGACAAATATGGTTTCTTTATGCAAATGTGTATATTATATACATACATAATATTAATGGAAATCAATCAACAATGTATGTATATATTTATTATTGTGAATTGATTATCAACACAAAACAATGACAAATATTGTCCAGAAACCCTCACAGGTACTGCATGTAGTCTAAAAAATATGCTCAAATCATAACATGGTAAACTGCAGCCCAACAGACAACAACAGCTGTCAGTGTGTCAGAGTGCTGACTTGACTATGACTTGATCCAAACTGCATGTGATTATCATAAAGTGGGCATGTCTGTAAAGGGGAGACTGGTGGGGACCCACAGAACCGATTTACATTCACATATCTGGAGGTCAGAGGTCAAGGGACCCCTTTGACTATGTCATGCCAGTTTTTCCTCGCCAAAATTTAATGAAAGTTTGGAGCGTTATTTAACTTCCTTCACAACAAGCTAGAATGACATGATTGGTACCAATGGATTCCTTCAGTTTTCTAGGTTCATATGCACAATATCTTCAGTCTAGATTTGAAACTGAGCCTGCTACAACCTAAATATCATAGTTGTGTTGTGTTGATTGACAGAAAATTAATCTGCAGCTATTTATTTATGTATTGTTATTTTTTTAACACTTCATTTCTTCAGGGAAGGTTTACTGAGGGGAAGCCTGCCCTGATCACATTCATACAGTTGTACACAGTCACAGCTGGAAGCTGTCCAGTACAACCACCGTCTGATCTTCTGGCCACTGAGCAGCTCCACTGGAGCGATTGGGGTTAAAGGCCTTGCTCAAGGACATCTCAGTGGTAGTAATGAGGAAGGGTCAAGCGCTGCATTTTTCACTTTCCCCACCCAGATGAATTCTGCTGGTGCAGGGATTTAACTCGCTTTAGCTCGCTTTTCTAACCTTTAGCCCACAAAATTGATTAATCTCATTTTTCAAGTGCAATGCTAAAAATACCCTGGTTCCAGTTTCCCAGATGAGGATTTTCTGCCATTTTGAATACGGAAAATTAGAACTATGTGATATTTTTTACAGACTAAATGTTTAATTGATCAAATGACAAAATAATCTGCTGGTAATTAATAATAAAAATAATTATATGTGGCAGTGTGTCACGTTGTGCTGCATGGCACTTATCTGACACATTTTTATGGACAGAAAAGACCAGAACTGAACATATTAGCTACTTCATAGATACTCCACAGATTTATGTAGTGCTGATGTTGTGGAAGATTTTGAATCATTCAGTATTTATTTACCTTGCACAGCATCTGGATTCTCGCAAGATCACAGAAAAATCACAGGATCACATATCATATGAAAATCAAGCTATGCATTTGTGTCCAGCGAGCCAGTGCACGGATCAGTCATCATCCTGTGAGGAGCTACTGGCAGCTACAGTGTTGTGGCTTAGGTGTGTGTGTGACAACACAGAGTGACTGTTCATTCTCAGCAACGATGCCTCCTGAAGAGGTTAGCGTAGATGCTGCAATAGCAACAGTCAGCAGTCAGAACTGGAGAGTATTTCTTCACTGAAAGAAGAGCAACACTGAAGCCTTTTTTCAATGGAAAAGATATTTCCGCTCTTCTGCTGATTGGCTTCGGTAAGATTTTAATTAACAGATAGCTCATCCAATCACCTGCCAAGTCATTTTTGAGAGTGCCAAACAGTTTCTCATTAAGTTCTATGTAAAGACACCATCTGGCGTGTCAGGTTATATATTTATGTCCATGTTTGCTAAGTGGCTGTCCTCTTTTTGACTGACTTCGCGGGACCATTGCTATAATTATTTGCATGTTATTATGACCAGAAAGTGTGAAACAAGCATAAGGTCTCTGTATCATGTCGCTTGAGTGTTTGTGCACATGCACATGCATCTTTCTGTGCATGCATGATGATGACAAACAAAACAGGGACCCACTGATGAAAAAAACATTGTTCCATAACACTACTAGTGGTCAAAACACCTCAAAACAAAGGGGACCTTTAACATGATGAATGACTGACCAGCTATTTGAGGGTGCAGTCAGTCTTGAGACCATTCAGATTTAGTTTTTGGGCTTTTATTTATGTACTGTATGTGTGATAATGTTTAAGTGGGAGACAAATACAGATGCCAATGTTAC
Source organism: Pterois miles (assembly GCA_947000775.1). Lineage (NCBI taxonomy): Eukaryota > Metazoa > Chordata > Actinopteri > Perciformes > Scorpaenidae > Pterois > Pterois miles. The sequence continues at coordinate 6,105,190 of CAMQGK010000005.1, read as the reverse complement.
AGAAAATAAAATAGGATGTCAGGATTGTGATTTGAACAAAAACTGTAAAATATGCATGTTGCTATTTAAGACTTTGCCGTATGAATTTGGTTTCAGAGAGATTGGCAGATAGTCTCTGAAAATATCTTATCCTTGGATACAAATCCTTGGAAATGTCTGTGATCTGTCTCTTTTGCCAAGTGGTTTTACTTGTAACTATATTTTTCACTCTGATAAGGTTACAAAATGAAACAAACAAAATGTGAAAAAGCAGAGGTAAGCAGGAGATGAATCATCGCTTTCACATTTTCCAATAAATAAGGTGGGGGTGTGGGGGTGAAGTGAGGAAGCACTGCAAGATTTTTCACAGGACACTCTGATTTATCCTCACGCGTTTGAGCCGTGGACTTCTTCTTCTTCATCCTCCACCGGCCGTTCCATACAGTGAACAGACAACACTTCCAACTTCACATTGTATCAGATCTCAGACAGGACGTCTTGATTTTAATGAGCATCTTTCACCACATGGAAATAAAACAAAACTCATGTCTGGAGAGAAATAATGACTCCACTACTGGCGGTGATAAGTTCCCTCTCTATGTTGTTAGTTGCTGTGGAGAACAGAGTGGTTGCTCAGCCTGCAAGCGTTTGGCTTGTGTCATTACGGGGGCTGTGGTTTGGCAAAAGCCCAGGGTGCCATGATGTTTACTTCAAGCAAAGAGCTGTAGATTTCCACTCCTTCACATCATCCGTAGTGTTTCATGAAGACGGACAGATTTTCACTCTGCTTCCAAACTCGAGGTCTCCTCGTAGCTCTTTTAAGTGCCACAAGGGCTCCGGAAAGGAAGGTGCCAACCTTCAGTTTACACTCCGTCCGGGACTGTTTGCCAAATAAGGAAGCAGCTGTCTTGTGTTTTCTCCTAGTGCTGAGAAAGGGTGTAACTTCAGTACTTTCTTAGCATTTAACAAATTTTCGAACAATCGTGAAAGAGGAAAAAACACTTGATAAAATGTGTTTATGAAATTTTTTGCCCTGTTATTGTGGAGGAATTCTGGTAAAAAACAGTGCTTAGTTTTCCCACGTAAAAACCAAATTTCCCTGTTGATAAGAAAAGGTCATGCCAACCAGAGCACACCCAGCATCATCCAGCGCAGGGTCTAGTTAGTGCTGAGACAATGGGAATACCAGCTGCAGGGCTGCGTGGTGAAGTGAGCAGGGAGACTGTATTTCACCTGGAACGACTGGCAAAGCAAACATATCGTCAGAGCAGGACGCTGAACTCCTCCCAGAAGCAGGGGGTGCTGTTCTGTAGCCGACCTTGTGCTCTGACCTCCCCTGAGGCGGAGAGGTAACAAAAAACCTCTTTTGGGGGGGGGGATCAAAATAGCCTCACAGAACCCCAAAGACCAGTAATATAAGCACCTCTCCTCTTTCAGATCCACTGTTTTCTGACATCTGCAAGATTGATACCAAGTTCCTGTCTCTGAACTACCTGGGCGGCTACGTGGAGCCACAGACATCAAGAGGTTGCGTCCTGTCAGGACCCGACAAAGACCAAGAAGTCCACATCATTGAGCTCCAAGCGCCCAACTCCAGCAGGTGAGCGGCCGAAGCTGAGAAAACATGTTGTCATAGTTTATTTTTGAGGTCGAGACACACTCTCTAATCTCTGCGGAGTTTGTTTTGGATGGGAACTCACATGAAAGCAGGTGGGGCTGTTCACTTAGTGGTGTTCTTTTGAGAAAGATATTTCAAAACTGTGTCTCAGCGTCCAGGTTGCCAGATAATCTTCTCACTCCCCCAGTGGAGTGATTATTCTGTTTGCCCAAAAGGCCGCAGATCTGTGTGTTGGTAACTGCGCCGTATCTCACTTCACTGCTATCTGGTCTGTAGCGCATATGTCCGCTTTTTCTTCTGGGAATGCGTCCAGCTCTTTAATTAGTTGGCCAGACACAGAAGGCACGATAACACTACGTAGACTGAGCCATCCCAAATTCTTTTTCTCTCCCTCCCTCTCCACAGCGCTTTCCAGGTGGATGTCATAGTGGATCTACGGCCTCTGGAGGACGATGCCCCGCTGCACCGTGACGTCGTCTTGCTGCTAAAGTGCGCCAAGTCTGTCAACTGGGTCATCAAGGCCCACAGTGTGATCGGAAGGCTGGATGTAGTGGTAAGCTACCGGCGTGACAACACACAAAAGCTCTCCATTCAGGTTTTTCTTTATAGACTCGTGGCTCACGAGTCATGCCGCAAACAGAAATGTCATCACTTGGCACCAGTGACTAAAAAATTGTTCACATCAGAATGTATCTTGAATCGGCGCCTGGTCCCCGCTGCAGGCGAGGGTGGCGATAACAGGTTCGGAAGAACTGTGAAATTTTATTGTGGCAGCTCCGGGGATTGTCATCACAGAGAGCCGGGGGCAGGCGGGAGTTGGTGGGGGTATCACACATTTCATTTCAGAGCCAAGGCTAGTGCAGTACTTCAGCTACACATGAGCTGAGCTGCTTCCCATCAGTCACAATGTGACATACGAGCAGCACTTGCTTTAGGCACTTTCTGAAGCTGCGAGCTGTTAGGACCTCCTCACCACACACGAAAGACAAACACTGGCTAATTACTGCGATATAAGAGAATGCCTTTTACATAGAAATATGGTTTTATACATAACAGCACTGAGTATGAGTACACAGTTTTGGTATTAAATCTTCATCAGTGTTACTCAAGTCTCTCAGGACCCTTGGGAACTATAAGAATATGACACCTACAGTATTTGGAAGTATCTGGAAGTTTAACTGTAGATCATGTCGATGGGGAATTGGCAGTCGTCCAACCAAAGTAATTGCTCAGGTGATGGAATTTTAAACCTTGTCTTTCTTCAGTGCATTAACACTGAAAGAGGCTCACTAATGTTGGGACATTCCTCAAAATATTTCATTTGTCTTGTGACTTTCTGAATTTTTGGTATGATGGACTCATTGCCCATCAGTTTGCTGTTGCTAGCCCTGTACCGATTTCAGCGGAGCTGTGCAAGGGGTTCTGTGTTTCCTCACCGTGTAATGCTGATACTCCTACAGGGCTGCTGCGGCCATGACACTGCACTTTTGCCAGGCGTGGCGTGTTTGTACAGCTGCCTGGTCAGTGCTGTACAGTAAGTCAGTCAGGTTGTGTGAGTGTGATGCCAGGTCAAAGCCTGTGGTACTTACACTAATGGATTGTAATGCCTCTGGTAGATGTTCCCAACCATGCGGTAACCTCTGACTCTGAAAAGTGAAGCCAGTATCTTAAAACTGTATTCTCTCTACCAGCCAGCAGAGGGCGACTCCTCTGGTAGCAAAAAGAAGTCTGATTTTATAGAAGTCTATGAGAAAATGAGCCTACTCCTCACTTGATTTATTACCTCAGTAAACATTGTAAACATAAGTTTATGGTCTTAATCACTAGTTTCACGTCTTCTTCAATACAGCATGATGTTCATTTAGTAAATTATGGTCCTATTAAGAGTCAAATAGACCATAAAGCAGGGGATGCTTTAGGGCGCGGCTACCTTGTGATTGCCAGGTTTACCTTCGTGATGCTCACTCTGGAAGTTGTCCTTTCACAGTGTGTTTTCAGTTCATGAAGGTTGATCGAAACATTTTGGTTGCCTAAAAATGACTTGTTCAGGGTATGGTTGTACTCCATCCTCTCGTGTCACTTCTAGAGATGGAGACAGCCAAATCTCGAGGCTTTAAATCCATGGTTCACAAACCAATACATCACGTCACGGTGGCTACGCCCACTTCTTGTACGCAGTCTGTATGTCCAACAAATTTGTGCTTTTGTATTCCCACTTCGATCTTGTTCAACAATGAAGCAGTTTGGGTCAGGAATTTAGATCATTATTAGCATGGCTCTATGGATGCCAATGTCACTCTGTCCACCACTTTGGTCCAGACTGAAATAAAATATCTCAACAGCGACAGTATTAGATGGAAACTTTTGTTCAGACATTCATGGTCCACAGAGGATGAATCCTATTGACTTCGGCAAGCCCCTGACCTCTAGCACCAATATGAGGCAGACATTTTTGTTTTTTACTGATATAGCTCAACAACTATTGGATAGATTATGATTTGAGGATGAAATGTGGTGAACACAATCAGTGTTCCCCTCATGACGAATTGTTATAACTCTGGTGATTCCTTAACTTTTCTCCTGGCATCAGTCATCAGGTCAGTTTTGTTTATTTATCCAATACTTTGGTTTAAAACCTGCAACACTAATATCATTCCCATCAACCTCAACTGTACTTTGTGTGTAGTGCTAATAGCTAATGTTAGCATGCTAAACTAAGATGGTGACAGTGATAAAAAAAATATACCTGTTAAACATCAACGTACTGTATTAGCATTGTCATTGTGAGCATTTTATTGTATTATGTACAGTAGAGTAATTTTACTACTGTTACTAATGTGCACATTAGGGCTTCTACAAATGATTATTTTAATTGTCGTGTATCGATTATTTTTCCAATTAATTGTTTAGTTTATGAAATGTCAGAAAATACATGCCCATCACTAGTTTCCATAGCTCAGGATGTTTTTTAAAACATAAAACCCAAACGTATTTCTTTTACAATGATATTAAACAGGAAAAATATAATATTTGAGAACCTTTAAACATCAAAATGTGTCCTGTGACTACCGGTAATCCGCTAATTGGATAACTGTTCCAGCTGTAGTGCTCACATCTGCAGCAAACAGTAAAAAAATTGTCCTATAATATCTGGGTAATATGGTCATATTATATTTACATGTTATGTGACGTGAAACCTTTTCAAAACCAGTTACATCAGTTCAATATCGGTGCCATCGGTGGCTGTATCCTGCATACTGTAGACCATAATGTCTGGCAACATGCTGAGAGTAGTGTGCATAGCTGGGTTTAGTCTGATGCAAGCACATTTAACAAAGGAAGACAGTTTATTGTGGAAAACATGGAGACACATACTGAAAGGTAATCACCTAAAACCATGCTAATTTTACTCTGTAGCATCTACTATATTCTTAGCTCAGACGTTTTTCAACATTTATTACATGCACATGTTAACCACTTACCAAAATACACAGTGAATGTGTGTTTAAATGGTTGGTTCGCAGCTGCCACACATTATAGTCAATGTTAAACCCCACAAGGACGGTCAGTCTAAACACAGAACCATTTCTTTGTTCCCAAATAGTTGACATTTTGACTTGTATTTGACAGCAGCAGCACACCGGATGCTGTGCTTGTGCAACCAACGTTTGGGAGAGTGACAACTATTTAAATGACATGATAGCCTCGTAAAAAACAACGAGGCCTCGCTGCTGTCAGGTTCTCTTTGGTGTTGCTCAAGAGACTTGAATGTGTGGGAAATGGCTGTGAGAACGAATCGTTAAATCTCACATCACACAGGGAGTGAATGCAGCAGAGCAGGACACAGATTTTAGAAGCAAACTAACATGTTGGTTTCTTTGGTGACACGCCCATCACCTCACACTCACACATCATCCACATTTGACACCGAGTCTGAGCAGGACTGTACTTGAAGTTGAATGTTTGTTGAACCGTGAATCATGTCTTTGTTTCTGAAGGTCATAAAGAAGCTTGCCTAAATGACAATTTGTTCTTTTTTGATGGAAACATGCAATAAAACAAATTACACCTCTGCTGTCTTTTCCACAGGCCTCTGATACCGTGAGTGTCAGTTCAAATACGGAGAGACTGATGCAAGTGTCAAAATCCCCCAAGCAGCACTTGCCATCGGGGTCACAAGCCTTGATAAAGTGGGCAGGGGAGCATGGCTACAGTCCAGTCATGTCCTACACCAGCACCCCTGTGGCTAACCACTTCAATGTCCGACTCAGAGAGCCGGGTAAGTTGAAACATCCTCTGAATTAAAGGTGCTATTGATAACATTCAGCCACTAGAGGTTGCATTCTCTCTCCCCCGCCCCATTGCATTCACTTCACAACAAGTGGTTGCCAGCTACTTACCGTCAAATCACTTGATTACCACTTGAAACCATGTGATACAAACATTGTAATACCTCTGGCTCACAAGCCTCCAGGGCTGGCGTAAGGCTCAGGTCATGTAGCTGGTTGCCAAGGGTCATACATTTTTTTAATAAAATGCCAGTGGGCACCCTTCCTCATTTTCTGCATAGAGGTCACAAATTAACAGATAGATAAAGTAACTTCTGTTGTAGTGAAACTGACTAAACACTTTTAAGCCAACAATATCACGGACTACTTATTTATATTATAATAAATAAACTTATTTATGAAAATAAACATGTTAATTTTGTCTTAAAACCATTGTGATGTCTGATGTGTGTTGCAGTTTACTGGTGAAGGGTTAAGTTTCTGGAGGGTTGAACTAACCCCAGAGCAGTGGCGGCGGTGGGGGTGGGGTGGATTTCAAATCCGAATTTTGCCTAGGGCACCAAAAGAGCTAGAGCCGGCCCTGCAAGCCTGGGTGGGAGCCACACTTCAGATATCTTCCACAGAGATAAACAAAACACTCATTTTGGAAGCTGTCGTTTTTTTAAGTATTAATTCACAATTGTAATTATTTTAGGAAAAGCCATACTATTAGTTACTATTTTTATATTTGTCAACATAAAAATGTTCAGTATATCAATATAATCTTTAAATTGTGCAGAAGTATAAATAGAAATAGTCTATTCAGTTAAATTATAGCTAGAATACTGTATATGCAAGACATACATTTTAGCAGCCGCGATGATAGTTTTGTGACTAACATTGTGCATTTCTCAGTTTTCATAGAGAAACTAGTGAAATGGTTTCACAGTCATCGTCCTTGTAATTCCCCTGCCGGTAAAATCAGCCTCATGAGGTTCTAACGATGTGTGACCTCCAGATGTGGTGGATCCTTTGGAGACCATGTTGCCTCCAGAACTCTCCATCCTGCGCGACTCCAGTCCTCATCCTAGAACGGGAGCGGCGACCCGACGCTCCGGTCTGCCCTTTCCCTTCCCTCCACCTGTGTCCGACGGTCTGCCCTACCTGCCCTCCGCCCTCGACGACCGGCCCTGGGAGAACGGAGAGCCCGAGGAGCATCAGGGCGTCCTGAGTGTCGGCCTCAGCGTGCAGTGCGAGGACACCAGGATGGTGGTCAGCATCGATAAAGAAAGCCTTCAAGTGAGTGGATGGCATGATTTTATCCATCATGGATCTTACCTAGAAACGTATAGAGCTACAACTAATTGAAATTGATAGTAACAGTTTAGTTTTATTGTATTTTGTCATCATAATTATAGCACACGTCCAAATACATAAAAAAAAATGCAGGAACCCAAAACCAGAAACACAGACGATTTCTATATATCATGTAACATAAGGAACTAGGCATAAAAATAATTTATCAAATATTTGCATTGCCTAAAATGATTTACTACAAAACTATTAATTTGTTATTTTTGTATTCATTTCATAATGTTACAAAATGATGGAGAAGATCAAGAAGATCAGAGCATGCGTAGCTCTAACAAGCAAATTATAGGTATTTTATTAGGAAAAATAGTATTCAATAATTATTTATTCAATCAGCAAATCAATTAAACAATAAGTTGTTACAGCATATAAGCAAACAGTTGAGGAATGATCCCCTCTAATGTTAAACATAATCAATGCTTGATAATACTTTTATTACAGCAAAGAATAAAATCAAACGTTTTGTTTCCCAACCAGAATTAATCCAGCGTCATCTGGGATATGAAAATGCAAATCAATTTGAAAATTGTTTCACGGTCCGATCAGTCACATTTGCTGTTGCGACACAGATTTGATGTGATAAACTGTGACAAGAGGAACAGAAAACAACAAAACGGAGGACACCCAACGAGAATAATAGTGTTAGGACCAATTAGGCAGCTGAATGAATGTCTTCTGCACTGCAATTAGAAAATGCCAACATGAACCTCCATGTTGGTTTTTGACATCTGAAAAGCATCTAAAGTCTGTACATATGTATCATACCACAATGGTCAGTGTGATGATGATAGTAAATGAAGAAAATGTCTTAATAAATCTAAAGGTCACTCATGTGGGCCTCAAATTTACGTCTGCAAAAGTAAAATAACAAGAAATACTTGTAAGTACAATGAGAAACGTTGTCATTATTCTCTTACTTTTTATGTAAATGCCTGTTAAACAGGCTGACATTGAAGCAAGCGGACCGTTTCCCAACATTTGGCGCCTGAGCACAGGGACTGTGCAGTCAGCCCACATCACAGAATGGAAACTGGCATATACTGTAATTAGGAGAAGCTGGGGCTGGAGCGAGACCACCTTGTGGGATTTGTTTATTCCTGGGAACTCAAAGTCTCACACAACCCCTTCGCCTTTTTTTATTCTGAAAATGAGTTAATAAAGGAAAAGTTTTTTTGATCTTTATCCAATGTTGCCATTTTTTGACATTTCCTCAGGCGAATGGGTTTGCTCATGCCAACCTCACGCTCCAAGACCCAGCTTGTAAAGCAACAGTCAATGCCACCCACTACACTCTGGAAACTCCTCTGACTGGCTGTCTGACCGCCGTATATCCCATGCAGGGTAGCCCGATGGCCCTCCACATCAACTCTGTGAGTATTTTAGTTTAAAACCGAACCATGAGAAGTGGAAGTAAAAAGTACATAATGTAAATACAAACAAAGTGAAAATGTATTTCTGTTAGGCACTCAGCATCCATGGTGTGTGTTTTGACGTGTGTATTTATTTGGTTAAATGTGTAATTAGGAAAAAATGAAACAGAAGAAATTCAAGAAGTGTTATGTATTTTTGTGCAGCGATAGCACCCTCTGCATTAGCGCTACTCTTCTCCAGGGAACGCAAATTTTTGATTCTAGATGACCATGTCAGTAATATGATTGGTGTATGCGTCCCAAAAAACTTCCCGAATTACGAGGAGTTGTCCCAAATCCAAAATGTGAATACTGTCCCGTTTGTCCAAAAAAATTAGAATAAACACAAGTTTTAATTAGTTATAGCCTTTCCATCCATCCATCATCTGTCACCGCTTATCCTATTCAGGGTGGTGTGGGGGCAACCATTTACACTCACATTCACACCTACCAGCAATTTAGAGTCAACAATTTACCTGCATGTCTTTGGACTGTGGGAGGAAACCAGAGAACCTGGAGAAAAGCCACATTAACGCGGGGAGAACATGCACCCAGAAGGGCCCAGGCAGGTTTTGAACCTGTGACCCTCTTACTGCCAGGCGTCGTTATAGCCTAATAAAACATAAACTACTGATCGTTAAACGTTACTTTGGTGTTGCCCACAGACGTGCACCGTAGCCCACTTTAATTCTACCTGGTGTTGTGTTGATAAACAGCTATGCATAGGGTGATGCATATCGCTGACATTGTTGAATTAAAACATTCATGGAGGGAAATTAAACCATCTGTCGTTGACTTGGAGCCTGGTGACTTCGTGAACATCCAGCCAAAGAGCAAACACGTTACTTCAGGTACCAGGAGGAGTGGGGAGGGAAATACACCAGGGGATGTGCTTCTCATTCGGTCACATATCTGTGTGGGTGGGCACCAAAATATTCCCAATATGACCTCAATTCCAACACAGTTTTCCAAGTGGGAGCTAGTTAGCACAGCTGGCCAGCTTCCATTTTCCGAATGGAATACAAACATCTTAAATCGCTGATGGTGCATAACGAAGGCTATGTGGACTTGTTGAAAAAGAGAGGGGAAAGGACGTGCTCCAAACAGTAGAGCATCACGGAAGTTGACAACGCGTTTCCTAGAAACTTCAGCTATCAGACACCAACAGCTGATAGGAATAGGAAGCACCCACTTAGAGGCTTCAAGCTGAAACGCTTTTTCCACAAATTGTCTTATCCTCTTTTGTGGATGAATAAAAAATGGAAAAATATGACAGATTCAAAGTACATTTTCATGTAATGGTGAACTGTGGGAGTGTTTTTATGGGCATTCACATCTCAGTTGTCTTCATTATTATGGAATGCATTCATCCAGCGTGTTTGTCCTAACAAGCAAGGATGAATCACTTCCTCCCCGACCTTGTGAGATCTTTTGTGGGGGAAATTTGGAACAACACATTTTCTGTCCAATGCAGATTGAGAACCCGGGCGCACATCCAAGGTTGTCTTTTGTGTTTTCACTTGGATGCAGGGATAACCTCTGACCTCCAGTCAAAGGAGATAAAAAAAAATGTCATTGTCTAGGTCCTTTCACATCAGAGATAATCTATCTTGGCTGTTGTTTCTCCTGTCCTGTGACATGTTGATTTAATCCAGCCGTGGCACCAACAGCAGCTCAACTAACTAATTTGGCGCGGACTCGAGGAAAACACTGTTAGTGTCGTTGAGATTGTTTTCTCACCTCATTAAATCTGAATTTTCTTAAAGCAGCATGTCCTCATGTCAGACCCCTGACATCTTGTGCTCCACTGAGAAATGAAAAGTATGTTTTAATGTTTCTGTCCAGGATGAATCCCACTGCTAAAGCCACTGGACATTCCCACATTTTAAATCCAACTCATTGGTTGCAGAATAGTTTTTTGGCAACTCCTCTCAAAGATTCAAATCTCCATGACTTTGGCTTACTGAACACCCCGAGTTAAGCAACATACTCACAACTGGATCTGTTTCAAAAGTCGCTGAAGGACTTTTGTGAAAGTTTTCCTTTCACTTACTAACCGGTGTGGCCTAGGTAGTGTGAGAAACAGGTTTCTCTGTGGATTGCAGGTTTTGATAAGTCATTCTGAGGCTAAGGATGGGAGTGGTGGGCCCCTGGATTATGAGGATCTGGAATCAGGAGACGTGCTCTTCCCGAGGGACCCGACGGAGTTAGAGAGGACCTTTACGGAGCCCACGGAGCACCAGTCCGTTATAGTGGTAAGACAGTGGAATCATTGTGTTTCTGTCTCTGTGAGAGCTGCATCCCATTGCAGGGCAAAAGTTTGACAAGTCAAGACCAACCAACTCCATCTCTATGTAAATCATGCCGAATTCTGGGGTAACTCCATCTCCCAGGGTCCCCTGGTGCACGTAAAGACTCATCTTGCAATCTCTCCATTATGTCTGTTTTATGAACTTGACCTGACATTTTCCATTTTGAAGTTTCTCCATCTTCTCCCCTCCGCTGACTTATTTTCCTTTTGTCTCATACGTTCCTCGTCTTATTGTTCTTGTTTGCACAGTATGTTCTCATGTTCCTCCCCATTTTCTGATCCATCTTCATGTGGTCAAACCCTGACACAGTCATGTAGGGTGATTGTGCTCGGCAGTAGAATCAGATGTCAGATCCCCGCTGATATTTGTGTTGGCTTTCGTTTCATTTCTCCTCCTAGTTCAATTGCACGTACCGAAAAAAACTGGAAACCTCAGCAACAATTCCCAGGATCGTACCGGGTCCGGGGAGGCAACCGGTCAGCAACATGACGTTTAACATGGAGCTGTACAACACGCTGCCGTTCAACAACCCTTCACGCCAGGCCTTCTACACTGTCACACAAAAGCAGCAAGTCTTTGTGGAGGTATGCTTTGCATTGCTATTACATTATTTCAGAGTACATGTCATGTGATTTTTTTTTGCAGTTAAAAAGCCGTATCTCAGCAGTGTGATGTGAAAATGTGATAATACGGTAACACGGAAATATTTTCATCAGTTAGGCCCAATGAGTTTCCTCCTAAGTAGTGCCCATGTCCACTTCACACAACAAAAAACTCCAGACAGAGAATGTCTAACATTAACTACATAAACTAAGCAGATCCCAAATGTGATGCTAGCATTAGCTGTTGTAGCTAGCCCCATTCCATGACCAACATAACGATCAGCTACATAATCATCTCCATTGTATCCCGGCTGCAGGGTGATCTCAAGTCATATATTGTCCTTCATTGGACTGTTGAGATAGTAGTGTGTCATACATTATTGGGTGTTTTGAAGGGGACGTCCCATTGTTTTTCTAAGACACCATTAATCTAAAAATGTCCCATTGGACCGAAGAAAGCCCATTTGTTTGACAGTCCGTTACCCTGAAAACAAACTTCTGTTGTTCCAAGGCCCGTTGCTCTGAAAATTCACTCTGTGCATACAGAAGCACATGGCTAATTATTATGCACAACGATGGCAGTCAGCTGGGACAAAGGATTTCAGTGGTCAAACATAACCCACAGAATCTGCTTTTTTATTCATTTCCATGCAAATGTTTCGGACGAAAGTCTGTGCTTGGTGTAAAACAGCCGTAATGCAGTATTTTTCTCTTGTAATGTGTGTGTTTTTGTTCCTAATTTAAGACTTTAGTAAGAAAACTGTGGTTAGTGTGCTCTCCGTCTGGGACTTAAGCTCTTCCTGCTTTGATCTCTTCATGCGCCATGCATGAGGTCAATTTTGTCTAGTCTAACACTCACTCTCACCCCCCTCATATTCTTTGTATCTCCTCTCTACGTGTCTCAGTATCCTGTCTGGCTGGCTCTAAAATCCTTGTTTCACAACACAATTTAACAGAGATCATGTAAGAGATGGCAAAGACTCATGTACTCTGAGTCCTTTGACAAGATGATTTCTGATGATATCAGCGGGAGGTGCTCCGCTGACAGCTTGACAGCAGAGCCAGCTGGTTACAAAGGCTTTTCTGTGTAAGACCTTTTCAATGAGGATACCATCACTGACGATGAAGGAGGAATAATAACTCAAGGGATGGTTATGGATGGAAAGATATTATTACCATCCTGACTGAAATACTACTTAAGGATTTTTTTTCCGTTGACATCACTGTCTTAGCAAACAATTGGTACCCATCCAACAAACATAAACATTCATTTTGAATCATTTTTGTCTCCATCTGATGAATAAAAGTCCACCAGTTCACCAGCTCCTGAGGGAAGTATCTGTCTCTTTAGCTGCTAAATGCTCCACTATGTTCACCAGATAGTCTGTAACGGTGTCTGTCTGCTGTTCTGGACAGGTATTGCACAGGTACAGTAGTGTACAGCTCAACCAACCCAAACCAGGTCCTACACGGTGGCGTAGTTACAAAAACAGTTGCAGATGGATGATCTATGTATAGAAGTTCATATCAAACTGTTTTGAAAACATGAGGTCTCCAGTTTTGAGAATCTGTAAACCAACTGCATGTTGTGCAAACTATGTGTTATTACGAAGCATTTTAACAATAATGTCAGAGAAATATAAACTTTGTAGTTACAAACAAGTTGTGTTCAAGAGATCGGGGATAATTTTCTCGTCAGGCTACAATAACATGCTTGATATCGTTGGCAACTAGAAATTCTGAGCTTTCTATTGGTCAACATGGAAATAAATAATGTTTTGAAGTAAAACTCCCAGTAAACTTTCAACATGTAAGCAGTAAGCATGGCCAAAACGCAGAGTGCCTTAGTATATCATTGTAAATTGTATCATAAATGGTGTACTTTAGTGTATTCTCATCAGATTTATAGTCCCAGTTGTAGTCAGTTCATAGGATCTAATGGTGATATTGCCTTTGAAATTACAATTTTATACTAGGTGAGGATAAAAATCTTGTTTTCCCTTTATTGCATCTCCATTTTCTTTTGAATTGTGATATTGTTTAATTTACTTACAATTCATTCATATTCCTTACCTTCTAACCATTCAAAGGAGACCAGATATATGCATCTAAGCATTATGGTTGAGGAGCTATCCCTGATACAGTTTGGGTAGTTATTTTATTTTTTTCTGAGGGATAGGGCGACAACTTCACAGGTTAATGCTTAGTGAACTAAGCATTAAAGTTGCGGCTGTTAAAGCAAACCAATGAGCTGAAAGATGCTTAAAAGCTCCGTAGAGTTGACGAAAACTGAGTTTGTCACCACGAGCAACCACTTCTTCATTACATAATGCCATTTGATCCTTTGTTTGTATATGAATATGACTTAGTGCATCTTTAAAGGAACAGTCTGACACTTGGTAAATGATCTTATTGGCTTTCTTGTGGAGATTTAGATGATACAACTCTAGTATTCAGTGTAAACTGAAGTAAAGGAGATGATGATAAATGATGGTGGTAATACTTAGAGTAGCGCTGCATTCTTACTCATTAACAAGCAATTTCACTCATCAATCAAGACCTTGGGTCTCACGCAAAGAGGCTTGCCATTACAAATGATACACCATCCATGTATTTGAAGAATAAATGTTATTTTTCTTCTCTGTCATGTACTTCAGGTCACATCAGCAGCATCAGATCCAGAGTTGGGGTTCACCATCATCTCGTGCTTCATTTCTCCCAACTCCAACCCCAGCGTGGCCTCAGACTACACCCTCATCGAGACAGTGTGCCCCACCGACGACTCCGTCAAGTACTATCCTCAGAGGGACTTCCCTGACCCTCACACACAGGCGGAGAGGAAAAGCTTCAGCTTCACCTTCAACTCAAAGTTCAACATGTCCCTGCTTTTCCTGCACTGCGAGATGTCTCTGTGCTCCAAGAGATCCCAGAGCAACCAAAGACTACCACCGGTATGCAGTATAATCTTCTCCAAATGGCTTTTATTCTTTTGCATGTTGCATGGTTTTTGCCTCTCTGGAGGTATGTAGTATTGTTTTTGTTTGAGGAAATTTGAAGTCGGTGTAATAGTGTGGACCATCTTTACTCTGGCTGACCTGAGCCATTCAGTATCAGGAAACATGAATCAACGTAAGGTTTGCCAAGTGTCCAGCTGCAGAACAAAATAAGTATTCGTCTCAGTCATCATTTTCATTTTTCTCACTGTGTTATCGGTCCAACTCATACAGTCTCTCGCGAGTACTTTCCTCTACTTTTTTGTCGGTTTTTTTTTACCCCTTTTCACCTCATAAAAGTAGCACTAAAGTTGTGGTTAACTTGTGACAGCGATGGTAGTTGTTATATTCTGGGTCAGGTGTCGGCTCATGAGACTGATGTCCAATAGAGGTCTAAGCAAATATTGAAAATATCATCAAATATTATGTTATGGTAATATTATATTATCACAATATTGTGTTTATTATTATTATGTCACTGTATTGATTTTTAATTAATAGTTTACATGCAGTCATGACTGAAAGAACTGGATCGGAGGTACAAGCCAGAGTCGCTGGCGTCTCCCTAGAGATCGGGTGGGAAGCTCAGCCATCCGTGAGGGACTCGGAGTAGAGATGCTGCTCCTTTGTGTTGAAAGGAGCCAGTGGAGGTTGTTCAGGCATCTGGTAAGGATGCCTCCTGGGCGCCTCCCTAGGGAGGTGTTCCAGGCACAACCAGCTGGGAGGAGGCCCCGGGGAAGACCCAGGACTAGGTGGAGAGATTATATCTCCACACTGGCCTGGGAACGCCTCGGGATCCCCCAGTCAGAGCTGGTTAATGTGGCCTGGGAAAGGGATGTTTAGGGTCCCCTGCTGGAGCTGTTGCTCCCATGACCCGACCCTGAATAAGCGGTTGAAGATGAGTGAGTGATGAGTGAGTGAGATTACATGCAAAGATTGACTATGATTGATAAATGTGACCACAGATCCCACTGTTCTGATTGCATAAAAAGAAGCAACTTTTAACTCTGATTTTATACATATGGTGGTGTTTCTTTATACATAACACTAACCTTGCTTACTGCATTGCAGTATATCACAGTATATTGAATCATAACCCCTGTATCATGATACGAATTGTATCGCCAGTATTTTTGGAAATGCACAGCCCTAATGTCTAAGTTTATACATGGCACAAGACATTTACTTGAGCTTGAGAAATGTGAATGTTTGCATTTGCTCTCACCAAAATTTTCTGCCTTTCTGCCTTTCACAGTGTGACATGTTTCTGTTTTGTTTTGTTGTTTTTTTCACTTTAAATTAGTTTTAAGTCAAAGTAAATTTTGTCCACACAGTGCTTACAACCCAGCAAGACCTGCGATTCTATTTCTCTGGACAATATCCTGGCGATGATGATGAACACCAAGACGTCTACCAAGCCGCTGGTCGTGGTGGATGTACCTGGTCCACCAGCAGAAACAGGTTAGTTAGTTTCACACCTTCTTAGACCTCATGCCAGGACCTCAACATGACTCATCCATGTTTCGGTTTTATCGCCACCACATATGATGCATTATACTCTAGTTTCCGTTGTTTAGAATATAAAGTGTGACAAGGAAACTGGAGTAAAGAGAGCAGCAGGTCTGAGTAAGATCGGTCCGATACTTGGAGATTAGACCAAAACCGCACATCACTTCCCCACATCTGGTCATCATTAACTGAAGTGTGCGTGATTGTGTATGCAGGTGCGTGTGAATGCACATTTGGCGTGTGTCTGTTTACATTAACGTCTGTACACAATTTTTTGGCTGTGTGTGTGTGTACATACTAGCATGTGGTTGAGTGCAGTAAAGGGGAGTGTGCTGCTAACACTGAGGCCCAGTTCGGCTGCTCTGGACCCGTCCATGCTGAGGGAGAGGTGGAAAAGAGGAGTCATACAGCACCGAGCTCCAGTTGTTTTCACTTAGAGCCTTCACTGTGGCCGCCTCCTCTTTCCACTAGAGAGGGGGAGAAGGGAGGAGTGTGGGTGTGTGTGAGGGGAACGGAGGTCCTCTTGTTGGCTTTGGGAGTCCAGCCAGAGCCCAAAGGCCCCTCCATCATCACTTGTTTAGCCGCTCATTCATTCACTCGCTGTGTTGCGGAGTCTCGGGGGTTGGTGAGTGTGATCAGAGGGCGGGAGGGAGCAGCCGGCAGATGTGGGGGGAGGCCTCTCATTTTACTAATTATGATCTAAACTGAGATGGGGTGATATCATGAGTGCCCGATCTCTGGTGGACCGCCAGAGCTTTTCAAATCAGCATCCCCTCTGAGCAATGACATCAACAAGAGAGCTGTGGTCAGTTTGAGTCAATTTCATTGACTCATGGGTTTCATATAAATGGCATCATTTGAATCAGTGCGAGCTGGAGCCTGACTGATATATCAGCATGGCCGATATTGGCCTGTTTAAGCTCATTATATGGATGTTTTATGAGTTTGGACGTAAGCTAGGCAAGCTTAGATTCTCAGCTATCTGAATCTCAGGTATTGGTCACTGACAGATCAGCTGCTAAGGGCAAGGGGTCTATGTTTCTGGGGTTCCTGTGTAGCCAGCGGATATCTTGGCCAAGACTTCCTTTTCCGTGTGCTGTTCATTGTTTACAGTCCGATTACCAACTTTAGATGTGAGACTGGAGTTGAGACGATGTGTACGATTGGATTGTTTCACAAGTAACATTAGCTAGTTAGGCCAATTTTAAACCAATGAAAAGCTAAATCATCGTCAGACATTCCCAAATTGTACTTCAGCCAATGAGTTCTGCCTCTTCTGCTCTCCGTACAGACATTTTACCTGCATTCAACCAAAGCCTGCTCGAACATCATTGGTCAGTACGACTCAGACTACAAATGGAAACCTGCTTCTCATTCCCAATTCTTGTCCTGTTGCCAATAGATTTATTTATTTATTTATTTATTTATTTATTTGATTGATTGATTGATTGATTAGGACAATGCACGTTAATCAACATATCAGCTAAAGCATCAATCTAAATATGCCGGAATTAGCGCAGTTGCTAAATTTCATCCGTTCTCCTAAGGCAGGATTTTAAATGTTAATGCAGAGTCTGTTTCTATAGATTAACTGATTGTGATGGAGAAATGGTAACGATATTGTAGAGGCTAAGCCAAGCTTTAAGCCACTGAGGTCTTGCACCAATTGAGGCACTGCTATAATATACAAGTAACGACTGCAGCAACTTGCTACCTCGGCGGTAAAAAAATGTTTATGCGTCCGGGCAGAGCACCTGATCCAGCCAAGACTGGTTCCTACTTATACATTTCACTTCCAGTTATTCCCACTAGACCCGATGCACGATCTGGCTCCTACACATGTGTTTGTGGTAGTTTAAAAAAAGTGTTGCATTCATAGTTTGAATAAGCAGTAGCAGTCACAGGATTTTTGAAATGATTTGATCTTGATTTAATAATGCATAACACAGCCATACAAAGATATAAATAAGAACAAGTTGGGGGTTCAACGCCCGCCCTGCAAGGAGGCAGGAGAAATGTTGAATGGTGTCTGAGATGACCACTCCGGTTCCATGGTTGACCCCTTGGTTTCCGCCCACGCTGATGAGGATGTTTTTCAACAGTAAAATATCCTACTTAGCTAGAGTTGAAATTATTAGTCAATTGACTGGAACGTTATCAGCAACAATCCTGATAATTGCTTCATTGTTTAAAAATTAAAAATGAGACAGAAATTGACTTGTTCCAGCCTCTCAAATGTGAACATACCGTACTGGTATTCTAGTGATATTATCTGAATACCTCTGAGTTGTAGACGTTGGATGATGAGGCTTCAAAAGACTAAACACTTAATAATACGTAGACTAATCAATAATGGCAAATATTGTTAGTTGCAGCTGTATGCTCAGCACATTATCTTGTCCATTAGGGCCACAACTAACGATTACATTCATTGTCTCTTAATCTTTTAAATATTTTCTGGATTAATCAATTAGTTGTTTGATCCATAAAATGTTAAAAAAAAAAAATGGTGAAAAATACTGATCAGCGTTTCCCAAAGTCCAAGGTGACAATATTTTGATTTGTCCATAGCTTAAAGATAGAGGAGTAAAAAAAACCTTAAAATATTCACATTTAAGAAGCTGGAATCAGACAACTTTTTTTTTTCTGAAAAAAATGACTCAAACTAATTAATCATCGAATCAGTTTATCATTGCAGCTCTACTGGCCAAGTCTTTTTATCAATATGTTTGTTTTTTATGTTTCTATCTTTAACAAAATGAGATTTGTGCACATTTTAAAAACCTCCCTAACATCAATGTATCATATCGGCCTCGAACATCCGGTATCAGCTGGGCTGTAACGCGTGTAGCTGCGGTTATACAGAAAACTGCTGAACCGAGTTGGGTGGATGTATTACATTTTAATTGGACACAGGGTTTCCCAGCTGGGCAGAGATACAGATGCAGTCACTCCTTAGCACAGAAGTTCCAGTGTGGACGTTGGAGAAGCTGCTGAAGATGTCGGTGACCAGAGACTGAAACATGCGGTAATGAGCGAGTGAGCTGAACCAGTCCAGGGTAGGCACTGCCCACACCGCTGTGCCAGTGCAGCGGGGTTATTTTCCATGGAACGCATTGAGTAAACACAAATACGCAGTAAACACAGTGAAAAAAAAAAACAAACACCTCGATTTCAAAGGCCGTGTTTTATAACACAAAGGCATCTCTTATGCTAGCATGGCAAACAAAACAAGCAGCCTTTTCAAGGGCTCGGCTCGGCGCTGGACAGCATCCCAAAGAACTCTACTCAATCTACAAATCAAAGAGGGTCACTTGTGGCCAACTTGGTGCGTGGAAAAACATAACAGCCTCAAAGGCCTGCCATCGCAAGTAGATTTATTGCTGCACAATAAATTTTACTGGACCTGGTAACGTTCAGGAAAAGCTGAAAAATATCATTTATTTGAGAGAGGCAGTGTAGATTGTATTATTACACCATCACAACTTCAGTTTAAGTCTGAAAAGAGTAAAGGAAGAAGATAGAAAACCTATAATAAAGTTGACTTATTTACATTACAATGAATAAATGTAACCGGCTTCAAAAGAAAACTTTCAGTATCAGTGTTATTTTAGTAAAATCTGTTGGACAGGCTGAAACTGCAGTATATAAAATATAGTTGGGAAGTGAATGTGTTCAGACTGATTTCTGTGATGGTTATGGGCTACTGTATTCACTGGCCGGACGGCAAGAAGCTGACATAAGTAATATAACCATGTGGTTTATCACAAAACAAAAAAAATACACGTTAACACAAATTAATTTTAATGGCACTAATTACTTTAATGGAACTTTTTAAACATTTTAAACCTAGAATGAAGATACTGGCATCAGTATCAGAAAACTTAAGGAATACATTGGTACTGTGTTACTGTGTACTGTGTCCCGAATTTCCCTCCGGGGATTAATAAAGGTTCATCTTATCTTATCTTATCTTATACGAGTGAAGGCTAGATAACGCTCCAAACCTAAATTTTGGCGAGGAAAAACTGTCATGGCCATTTTCAAAGGGGTCCCTTGACCTCTGACCTCTAGATGAATGTAAATGGGTTCTATGGGTACCCATGAGTCTCCCATTTACAGACATGCCCACTTTGTGATAATCACACGCAGTTTAGGGGAGATAAAAAAATGTATAATTAATTTGCAATTCATCATGATGAACTATTTTAATCATTTGAGAGCTCTAGTTTATTTACATTTCAATGAAAAAAATGTAATTTTGCTTCAAAAAGAAAACTTTCAATATCAGGGTTATTGTAGTAAAATCTGTTGGACAGGCTGAAACTGCAGTGTATAAAATACAGTATGTAAGTGAATGTGTTGAGATTGCTCGTCTGATTTCTGTGATAGTTATCTGTAATGACGTATCGCCGTAAAACCTGCTCAGTGAGGTCTTCTTGTTGTCTCTATGGGCTACTGGATTCAAAACATATTGTTTTAAAACTAAAAGATAAATAAATGTTTCTACTTACATGAGATTGTATCTGTGATTCAGCAGATTGTGGTCATTAAAAAAGTATAAATCATCCACACCTCCGATTTTTTACAGTTTTTACATTTCAACAAAAACATGCTCTCATTCCATGGCAAGCCAACTTAATTAAAGAAATGATGTTCATGGAGATATCTGAATGTTTCTCTGGCAACAACTTAAAGCTGCAAACGTTAATCATGAGTTGAACTGTCTGGTTCTGTTAAAATAGTGGACAAGAGTCAAGACCTGATAGATGTGCAGCAGGGTATTGGTCCCCATAGACGTCAAGGTATTATTCGAAAAGATGCTCTGAGTTTTCAGCTCGATAATCCAAGAGGAGAGTCATGTAAATTTCCCCACATAAAACATTATTTGAGTGAAGTTTGCAAGACAGCACTACGCCGCTGTCTTTGGCTGGCCTCTGTTTAGCGTTCCCTTTCTCTCCTCTGAGTGTCGGGCTGAAAGCCTTATCTCAGCACAACAAGTCACATGGGACAGATAACACTGGAGCGATGAGGAGGGGTGGAGGGTGTCAGGGAGGACGTCTTCTGGCCATCGTTCCCTCTGAAATAATTAAAGTCATCCCTGATGACCTGTCATCATCCATTACGTGAAATGAAAACTCAAAGCCGTTCTGTCCAAGAATAGCACCCATTGTGCCAGACTCTTGGACACGTACCAGGCTGGCCTCTTGAGTTTTGCCCGTACACAAGCGCCTTTGTGTTGTCTGTTAAGACATCATTACAGCTGAAGTTCACTTTTGAAAGCCGTCCAGATGGCTTAAAATAAAACTGGTCAGATGGAGTCTGTGGATTCATCCTTGAGGACGAAGAGCTGCTCTCTTCCAGCATTTCCCTGGTTCAGGTTTCTGTGTCCCATTCCTCAGAAAATGGCTTATCAGCAGCAGATAATATCACTAATCTGCTGATCCACTGGCCCGGGGCTGACTTTCTCATTAATTAGAGCTCATAATGTATACTGTGCGTCACCATACAGTATGATGGTCATCATACATTAACGTGACATTATTTGTTTTTATTTTGCAGTTAGTCCTTTTCACAAAGCATCCGACCCCACAAAGGGACCCGAGGAGAGTAAGTTATTATACAGCAGTTTCATACTAAATTATTCTCACTGTTGTATGTGAATTGTATGGAGCCCCAAAGTGTTCACAGCATTCACTTCACAACAAATGGTTGCTAGTTCGTTCGTTCACCCACGTCTAAATCCCCCCTGATCACTGGATGTGCACTCCAAGCTAAAATACTATTCGATCATCACTGGGAACTAGTCAGTGATTTTTTTCAGCTTCTACACCCCCATACATCTAACACTATGGATGTTATGATTTGAACATATATATATTTTATGCTAAATGCAGTACCTTTGAGGGTCTCTGGATAATATTTGTCATTGTTTTGTGTTAATAATTGGTTTCCAGTAAAACATATATTCTTACATTCACATAAAGCAGCATAGTTACCCACTCCCATGTTGATAAGAGGGTTAAGTACTTGACAAATAATCTCCCTTTAAGGTACATTTTGAACAGATAAAATATGTATGATTCATTTGCGATTAATAGCGATTAACTGTACAATCATGCAAGTAATCACACTTAAATATTTTAATCAATTGACAGCGCTAATATTAACAAAACATTCTGTACCCATCAAAAAAAAATTTTAATTATTAATGCACAATCATAATATTTTTTTAGCAAGAGCCATACTTTTGTGGACGTATTATATTTTAAAAATGATTCATCGACATAAATTTTTGGCTCATTATTTATACTTTCATGACATTATTCATGTTATTTTTTTATGTGATACTGAACACTTTGGGGCTCCATAGAGTAATGGTTTTAAATATTTTCAAGCTGTGATAATGTATGAACTGTGTGCTGCTTTGTTTCCCAGACACGCTGTACGTGCTGGACACTCCGACCGTGGTGGGGATCGCCTTTGCGGCCTTCGTGATCGGGGCTCTGTTGACCGGAGCCCTGTGGTTTATCTACTCACACACAGGTAGGTGCTTTACCTGCTGCTCCGCAGCCCCGGCTCACCTCTCTACTTTAATGAAAAGATAAGATGTAGAGGAATGTCCGAGCGCCTCTGTGCCAGAAATGTGCCGCTGGGAATGCCAAACATCCTGCCGCTGACAGAGACCAGTTCACAATAACAGATTGACTCCTCTACTGTAAATATATCCTGTTGGTCAGCAGCGAGGGCTCTTCTCTTTCCTGCCTTTGACTGTTTTGGGAGCTGCGGGGTGTTCAGCGAATATTCTCGGTACAATGGCTGGAGACGAGTTGGAAATCCCCCTTGGTGGGTTCAGCGTTCCCCGCAGGAAAAGACACACAATCTATCCATTAGATGCCAAGATCTTCCCCCATCGTCCCCAGCCTGCCGACCTCAGCCGACCCGTGGGAGGAAGTGCGCTCCCAGCAGCCCTCTGGGTTCACCGTTGCATAGAGTTGCCCTGTTCTCATTGGTCTGACTGCTTGACTGGTGATCCGACATGCCATTGACCTATTGACCTGTGGCCGACGTGTTCGCCATCTTTCGTAAATGGGGTCAGGATGTTTGACCTTAGAAGTTGGTGCTTTCAGAATACATGTTTAAGTTTACACTGACTTTAGCTCACAGTCGGACAGTGTTAAAGTGGCAGCAGGCAGAATATTTTTGGCATCACTGTGCAAAAATTCATAATAAACTTTACATATATTGTAATTCAAGTGTTCTGAGAGAAAACTAGACTTCTGCAACTCCTCATGGCTGTTTTCAGGCTTTAATAAAATCTAGCCTGTGACGGGAGACTTTGGACAATCACAGGTCATTTCAGAGAGAGAGCGTTCCCATTGGCTGTTCATTCAATGGAGGCAGCTGTCAGTCACTTGTAATTTCTGATCAAATGGTCAAACTAGGGAGCACTGATCAAATATGAATAATAATCTGTTATTGTAATGCCTATTTATCGCATGAAATGTTTTCAGAAACATCCTGTAGCAAACTGTTTAGCTGTAAAATGAGTATTGCTTCATTTTTGATCAGCACTGCATGATCAGCATGATTCATGCGCTACTGTCAGGATATAGTGACTGTTTTATAAAAATAACTTTTTTAAATCATATTTGCTCTAACCTGCCTCCTGCAGCTTTAAATGGTTGAATGAGTAAATCCTCCCTGATAGTCGTAAATGCAGCAAAGATCCAGACACTTGTCAGATCTAAACTGTTCCAGTCATGCTAAGTCACATCTAGAAGTGTTTACTGAACAGGATTTCATGTAGCAGAAAACATCAGCCGTCATAATTTAGCGCCCTTATCTTTATCAGAATATTGGTTTTGGCTCCTCTTTAGAAAGCCACTTTATTTAGTCTCTAAGGGTTTCCTAGAGTGCCTTTTTGGCTGGTTTTCCAAAAATATTACAAGTAACCATGTACAGAGAAGCAGGTGTAAGGATAATAGCTCCGGACAGACGGTCACAACATGTTCCTGTTGATGTTATTAAAATAGGCCAGAGCTGGGCGTCCTGGCTGAAATGACCTTACATGGCAATATCGGCAGTTCCATGTAAACCCCCAAGTCATGTAAATCCTCCAAAACAACCACCAAAAATATCAGTTCAGGCGGTTTTCAAACAGAAACATGAAAACAGATTTGGGTCCATCCCCTCAAAGTCTGAGACAATGTTACTGGCCTCTTGAGGAAGAAACTTTTTAAGTTACATACTCATTGGCATTGTATTTGAGGTTTTGCACCCATTACAGTTCAAATCCATATAAGGACGTTAAAAGTATAAATGCTTCAAAAAGCAGCCCACAATATACTATTTGACATTTTGCTCATTACCTTGGCATGTACAGTACAGTAGGTCTGCATTCTGCCAGGCCTGCTGTCATGTCTGCCAAGAGATCTGCTCTCAGCTCAGCTCAAATGGTGAAATAACATACGAAGGAAAACTTCTAACAGGCTGAATAAATCACACGAGGTGGCATTTCACGAAACATATTATACATGTTAGAAAACAATCAGATCAAAATTGTAATTTGTTCAAAATCTGCAAAACCAATTAAATTCCCATGAGCCATAACAGCACTTTTTGTGTAGTACTAATTAGCAAATGTTAGCACACTAAAAGGTTAAACTAAGATGGTTATCATGGTAAGCATAGTAAATATCGGGATGTTAGCTTGCTGACATTAGCATTTAGCTCAAAGCACCGCTGTGGCAGCTCACAGACTGCATAGATGGACGACGCGGTGAAGCCAAAATATCCTGGATATGGGAGCAGCCATCTTGAGATTTTGACATCAGCCAGGGTCTGTTGCAGTGATCGTGGGACTGGAGCCGCTGTAACGAGGTCCCGCCCACACTCCCACCTAAGCCAATCACGAATCAAGCACGGCCGCTGCTCGCTAGCGTGAGCCACCTAGCTGCTTGCGTTAGCACCACGGTAGCTGTTTGGTGAGACAGACACAACAATTAACCATAATATCTCTAGAACTACATTTCTGATCAAATTGAAACGTCCTGTTTCACAGACTAGTGATAGTTATGGAAAGTTCAAGTTACATCTCCTCCCTCGTACAATTCCTGAGCCTCCGGCTCCGCGACTTCTTCCCACACAGCAGCTGTCAATTACAGCTGAACAAAATGTACTTGTTAGTTTGTCCCATGTCCCATCCACTAACATGGAGGGGGTGGGATTTATGACCTATACAGCAGCCAGCCACCAGGGGCGATCAAGATGCTTTGATTTCACTTTTGAGGAGCTGTCATGTCGTCCATCTTTATATTCAGTCTATGCTTCAGCCTCACAGAGCAGACTCTTGTCCTCTCAGACATGTTCTATAATCCCTCTTTTTATGTCTCACCTTGTCCATTCACAAGGATCCTTCTTGTAAAACAGGTTAATCTTGTAATTGACTGGACTGATGACTGAGACTGAGGCAAGACAGAGCTAATGCATGCGAATAGACTGTTATCAGGCTATTAAATAGCCATTATTGGTCACTGTAAGCACCACAGATGTGGCTCATTAGGGGCCTACTAGACTTACTACACTGTGAAAGTGAAACTTAAAAGCAACACATTCTAACATGTTGTATAACTGCATGAAACGTCACGTTTTGAATACAAACAAAAAGGCTTCTCTGGGTTAAGGAAACAAAACTACAACTTCTTAGGCAAAAAAAAAAAACAAAACAGTTAAGTCTCCTTGGTGAAAATCGTGTTTTTTGTCCTTTTGATTGTCCCCAACCTCCACTCCTGTCTCTACTACAGCGCCTGACTTCCACTTCTAGCCCTGTCATAATTAGAGGTCGAGTGATTAATCAGTTCGGGCCGATTATTTGACTTTTTCATAATCGGCATCGGCCAATGTCGGAGCATATTAAGCCAGTTGTCAAGCAGGTTCAAGTTGATAAATTTTGTGTATCATTTGATTTTATTAAGCTGTTATATTTTATCAGATGGAGGATATATTTTATCATATTGGCCCCTAAAAAATCGGCATCAGATATCGGCCATCGACTATCCTGATTCTCCAATAAATCGGCATCGGCCATAAAAACCCATATCAGTCGACCTCTAGTCATAATTACTGCGGTCAGTAGAGGTCAACAGAGGTCACTGTCATGTTATTTTATCACTTCTTTCTGTGATCTACCATGTGAATAGATAATAAAACCCACTAGTGGGTGTGTTAGGCCCCTACTGACTCACATCAGTGATGCTTATAGTGACTGCTTACACCTATTTAATGGCCTGATAACAGTCTAATCAGCTGGATAATAGAAAATGTCTCTATATTAGATTATAAAGTCCAGATTTCCACGAGCCTGTCGTAATGGATTCATCTTTTACTAAAGCGTGACAAGGCAATGCTGCTCGTCAACTCTGCACACAGGAGATCTGAGTGTCTCCTGCCTATCTAGGGTTAATAAACTCACACACATATACGTTTTTTCACACTTTAAGACTTTGGCGTGTTGACTGTGCCAAGAGAGGCTGAGAATGTGCTTCTGTCCCTGAGTCAGACATCTTCTGCAGCAACTGCATGCAGAGTTTTCATACACAGTATGTTTCAGTGACATAAAAGCAGCCTTTATCTCTCCAGTCTAGAAAGATAATATTGGACTTGGGAATTTATATTTCCTCAGACAGATGAGGTGAATCCAAGTCCCTTTGTTTTGTAGAGCTCTCGGCCCTGCGAGGAAAGACCGCAGGCAGCTCTGCTCTGGTAAACATCAGCAGAACGAAGGGGCCCCAAAGAGGGAGCGGGATGCAGGATCGCCTGTGGACGCATATGCCTGTCATACTTACAAGCACAACTTTTACTACAAACCAAACTATCGATTGGAAAACCTTTGCCTAAGAGAGAAAAGCTTGGAAGCAATCAGGAAAAAGACTGCAGTAATAAGTGTGCCAAATACTCAAATTCAACACAGACTTGGCTTGATTGCAAAAGCTGCTCATTGTCTTTCAGGGATGTTTTTTCTAAACAAATGTAAGCACATTTATTTGCCTCATCTGAAGCATCGGATCCAGACAGTCTACCAAATGCAATGCTTATTTAGACATAGAACAATAAACCAGTCAGTGGTTTGAGCTGTCCTGTGTTTGCTCTGCTTTATCTGCTAAAGCCAGGCTAATTGAATCCAGATAGCTAAAGAAATGAACCCCATGAACGCGAATCCTCCCTCTTCTATTTTGGTTCAAAATGTCATCTGTCAGATAGGATGTGACTGGTTGTTTCTGGGCCCTCTGAGGTGACAAGTCTTGGGTCCCAGCAGTTGAAAACACTGTGAATCTGTGGCAGATTACGCTGGAAGATGGGAAAAGTTAAGCACAAATGAAGTCCAGAGTTCTTCTTGCATTACTTTGCGAATTTGTCAAGTGCTTTCTGCTTTCAGAGGAACAATGGAGGTTCCAGCCTCTCAGAGGGGTGCAATTTGTGGCTTTAACTGACCTGATTTGTCATGTTCCTGCTGCCTTTCTGTAATATACACACACTTTTTTCTACCTCCCTCTGGTCCAATCCCCTGCTCCCTTCCTCTGCTGCTCTCTCTATGTGTCCAGGTGAGACAGCTGCCACGCAGCAGGTCCAGAAGTCCCAGCCGGCCTCGGAGAACAGCAGCGCGGCCCACAGTATCGGCAGCACGCAGAGCACCCCCTGCTCAAGCAGCAGCACGGCGTAGCCCAGGATGCGACCCGGCGGGACGCAAAGCCCCCGCCGCGGCGCCGGAAGGGTCCGACAGTTCACAGGGACCGGTTTGTTCATCTCCTTCCATGAAAGGATTTAGTTTTAGGGATGTGATAGGAAGGAAAAAAAAAGTATGATGTAAAAAAAAAAAAAAAAAAAACACCTTTGGTCCTTGTGTAAATGCCACTTCAAATGCGTGCAGACGAATACACTGTCCTGGTGTTACTGGTCTGTAATAGTAGTGAGACCCAGCTTCCTGGCAGCCTCTCCTCAGATTTTAGTACAGAAAAAAAAAATACAAGAAACGAACTGAGTCCAAAACAGGCATTTCTTTCCAATCCAAATGCTGATTTTTTTTTTTTTTTTTCTGACCACAACACTGCCTTTTGTTTTGACCTTAAATGGTGTGATGTAGGCTGTTTGCAACAAGCAGGTGTCCTCCGACAGCAAGAAAGGCAATCAGGCTGCAGTGACGTCGTCAGTATTAGTAAGCGAGACGTTCATGGCTGGACTGTAACACGCAACTTCACAATATGCAACCCTGAAGTTGGCAAAGGAGCAAAGCAACCACTATTAACACGCAGACAAAAGTGCAGTATGAACGCAAGTCGTCATCTTGACCCAGAGAAAGAGAGATAACGGCTTTTAAAAGACAGTGTAGGTATTGAATGTATGCAGAAGAGTAAACGCCAAAAAATGTGAAAGAAAAATGTGAAAGACGTGCTGATAAAATGCCGCATTTTGTAATGTACTCATTCTCCCCTCACAATGGATATATACACACAGGTTAGTAGTTGTAGTAATGCACTGCAGTAGACGGGGGTCTGAGTCTCACTTTCATCGATGTTACACAACTTCACAGGGGCATTATGGGTTCCCTTCTACCAGTCGTTAAAGGAATAGCTCAGCATTTGGGGAAATGCTTGTATTTGCTTGTTAGCCAAAAGCTAGATGAGGATATTGACACCTCTCTCACGTCTGTGCTTTGAGTGCTGAGCTGGATGCAGGAGGTGATTAGCCTAGCTTAGCATGAAGACTAGAAGCAGAGGGAAACGGTTAGTTCACAGAAATGGTTTTAAATAGGTATAGAAGTAGTTTACCTTTAAAAATAGGAACATTTTTAAAGGTAGTAAATGCAAGATTGGGAGTATTTCTATTGCCTCCGCACGGCTCTCAACATGGCGACGGTGGAGCTGGCTAACAGCAGCTAACAGTGCAAACAACAGCAACAGTGCTGACAGAGCTAACAGCGTTGGAGGGAGGTTGCTACGCATCCGCGCCGCCGCCGCCGGCCGGGACAGCATCATCAGCTGTAACGGCCGTGAGCTAGCCAGTGGGGAACGCTCACATGCACAAAAATGCACTGAAACCACGCATGGCCGACCCGGCGACGTAAACGAAGGACAGAGAAGCTCAGTTTGCAACTCACACAGAGGGAGAGTGACTTCATTCTCTGCTCAAGTACACAGTACTCCTCTATATTTAAAAAAAAAGTGGTTACTGTTACAGAAGAAAACCTATTACTCCAGTTTTTGACTGGACCACAGAGGGAACAGCCCTGCAAACGCCAAAAATCTGTTAATGAGTGACTGACTGAGTGATGAAGTTACACGATTGGTCATCAGAGTGTTTCCTCACTGGCCGTTGCTCTTTCCAAATGAAAAGGCAAGGAACAGTCCTTTATGTAAAATGAGCCCGTCCAGCGCGGCGCGTCCGTCATACAAAACTTGGACCAAGCTGTGAAACTAGGCGATCTGGTTTGAAAATGAAACAAGGTTCATCTGTAGCATAGTGGTATTAATCACTTGAAATGTTTTCAGAGGTAGATTTTGGTGCATTGTTTATACGGAATAACAAAGTTTCGGATCAGGCCGCCATGTTGTTTCCAGTTTGAAACGGCAAACAGTAAACCAGGGACCGATCAGGTGCAATCTACGATCGGGTACCTCACCTGTCCACTTGGTGGGCCGGGTTTAATTTCTCGTCCCTTTCTCGTTTTCCGTCTTTTTCTATAGGCTAATACCTCTTGGCTCCACTCCTAAACACCAGAGTGTTATCAATCTTCATATCTCACTCTCGGAAATTAAGCAAATATTTCCCCAAATGCCAAACTATTCTTTTAACACCTGTATATTTTTGTTGATATTGTAAATACTCGCAAAATGTTATGAGGCAGAGTGTGAGCTAATTCTGTTCTTGTACTTCTGGGTTAGACAAGATTTATCAGTGTGAGACGCACACTAATACCATCCCTCATTTTAAAAGAGATGAAATAAGAATTATGGTATTGAATGACAGGTTCAGATGAATATAATTTAAGATATGGATTCAAAATCATGGTTTAGTAGAGCTGATGTAGTTTACTGTCTGTCCTTTACACCAGGGCTGCGCCTAAGAGTGTTTTCATCTACGGAAAGATCTGAATATTTGGCATTTTCACTTGATAAATAACTTAAACGACGATTATTGTTCTGTCAGTGTTTCTGCACACACTGAGCTGACTGTCCTCGTATCAGTCAGAGTACATTTCTAACGTTATACAGCCAGTCAGTGTGGATTTTCTGATCTTTTTGTATACATCTTGGCACTGACTGTGTTGAATAAGCTGTAGCCGAGGCTCATTGTTATCGATATATATATTCATGTTTTGTTTTTGTTTTTAATACTGCAACACCACGACTTCCCCACCGTCTCAGAATAATATGAATGTTTGCTGTAGTGCCTTCCTTTAACCTGTGTGTGTGTTTATCAGTCTGTGTGGGACAAACTGGGCCCTTTAAA
This sequence comes from Pterois miles, assembly GCA_947000775.1. Classification (NCBI taxonomy): domain Eukaryota; kingdom Metazoa; phylum Chordata; class Actinopteri; order Perciformes; family Scorpaenidae; genus Pterois; species Pterois miles. The sequence goes on along the minus strand of CAMQGK010000005.1, from coordinate 6,074,621 downwards.
TCCGAGAAGGGAACTCGTTTCCCTGCTATCATTTAACCATAACAAGAGAAACAGAATGTATATTATCTCAAAGCTGTTTTTTTATGTAAACATGTGTAAAGCTTTCTACAGAGGGAACAGAGTCTAAATATATATTTGTGTATAAAATTATATTTTGGAATATATTTACCAAGAGAAATTTATTGTCTTCTATGTGTGTAAGTACTGTGAAATGTGGATGTGCGCTTACAAAACACACATCTGTGGGGGATTTATTCAGTTTATCCAGAAAAGCCTCGTGGCGTGTTTTGTGACACTTTAACTGATGAAAATAAAATACTCCCATTTCTGATAGAAAATTATTATTCAGCTATATCTAGATATCAATATCTATAAGCAATACTATGATCAACAAACACTTTGACATTTGTGTCATGTTTCTTTACATCTGAAACTTTTATTTCATTTTTTGTGTCATAAAACATGTTACAATACATAAATGCTTCTCAAACAAAGCATCACCTGCAGGTGGTTTCTCCATCTCATGTTTTGTTTGAACATCAGTGTAGTTTTTCTTTATCTGATTTTGTATTGAAATATTTTCATATGAAGTAAAGAAATCACATTGTAACCTTGCAAAATTAGCATATCTTAAGTACAAATGTCACATCATTGACGACAAGCTGTAGCAATGAATATTAAACTATATTTTTAACATAGTAAATAAGGGAGTCAGTTCTAATCAGTGTTGATGGTAAATACAGTCAATTGAAGCAAAGTTTCTCAGTGAGTGACATATTAACTCAGAAGGAGGCGTGCCGGCAGCGTCCACATGTACCAGGATGAAAATAATTATCCGCTGAGTTACAGACATCTCTCTCAATGTAAGTCTATGCGAAAAAGTGTTTTTGGGCCTAATGACATCACGCCACAGACATGGAAGTTGTAGTACCACCATTTCACCACTACGAACACTGGGATCAGCGACCGGCACTCTTCCTGTAGACCTGGTCGGGAGGAGGTTGTGGTGGATGGGTGGGTCAAAAAAAGAGCAACAGACTTTTACCCACAAAACCAATGGTGGTGTCCCAGGTGAAACCAGAAGTCAATGTTGATTTATTTGTCACGTAACTTCTGTACTTAACTTACACCACTTTCAGAGCTTTTTCAACCCAATCCACAATATTATCCTAAACCTAAGTATTTTTTTTTTTGCTTTGAGCTAACCAAGTTGATCTTTTCCTGAACCTAAGTAGTTTTGTTGCATAAATCTAACCAAGTCAATCTTTTCCTAAACTTAACTAAGCTAAGTAGTTTTGTTGCCTTAACGTAACCCAGTTGAGCTTCTCCTAAACTTAACTAAGTAGTTTTGTTGCCTTAACCTAACCAGTGTGTTTCCAATCAAGACAGAAGTTTATTTTGAAAAGACTATATGCATGTAACGAGGGGAAATTGACACGCGTTACCGATCACAGAAAATGAGTGATTACTTTTTGTACGATCCATGGTATGATGATGAAATGATGGGGCTGGATGCAGGAAGAACAACAGATTTTGCAGCTTCAGTTTAGCCCACACTGAGGAACCAGACATTCACCATCAACACTGATTGGACTTCCACATAAAGTAGCGAATTCTTCCTTTAATTTTCCTCCTCAGTTGTCATATAACATAACCCACATAACGACCATGCTTGGGTCCTGTTGTCACAACAATCCCCGTAAATAATAACGAAAAGTGAAATCAGCGCTAAAGATGACAAGTGTGCATCTCTTAGAATGGAGGGTGGAGAAAATCCTTTATTATATTTATTATTATTTTGTGTCTGGAAACTCAACTGTTTTTAATAATACCTGAGAAATAATTATTGACAATTAGAGCCACTTGGATTTAGGGCAATATTAGAAGTTGTTTGTTGTCAAGTGTATGCTCATGCCAAAACCTCAGTCATACAGTAAATATGCAGCAGTGATATGTTGCTGATATCCAGCAGTGTTATTGTGAACAACAACACCGTGTCCTGCTCTGTACAGAGTAGTGAAAGATCCATGTCTTGCAGCCTGTAATCAGCGGTCATTGTGGGATTAAGGCTTTCTGACATTCCTGTAGCTTTGTGGTTTCTCTTATCATCTGCGGTAAATCCATCTCCCACATGTAATTACCTCCTCCGCCCCCCTTGTGTCACGCTGTTACAGTACGTGGTCGGGCCTCAACTTATGTTCTGGATCTAATCTTCTCATTTCAGATCATTTGGGGATATTGTTTCACTCAAACTAACCATACGATTCATGAGCGATGCTGTCCAAATATCAACATTCCTCCCTGCCTTTTGCCCCAGTGCATGCTGGGGAAAACGCTCCACCACTCCCTCCCCTTGACAGTGAATGTGTACAAGTAAGATAATATGAAATAATGATGCTCTATCAGATAAAAGGAGCATTATTATAGTAATAAATTGCTAATGCTGTGCTGAGAACAGCTGTAATTGGAGCACACATCCATATATCTAGTTATTGATTGTATTTTTTTAACCATTTGACTACCTCATGTTTTTCTATGAATGTGTAATTTGTGTGTGTGTGTTTTCTGTGCCGAGCTCAAGAAAACTTCTTATACTGCAGTTGGAGGATTTGGGGCCCTTTGTGTGGTTTTATTGCAGTTTCACATTTATTTTTCAGTTTCAAAGCAAACAAAGATGAAGAGTTTAAACTTTCCCATGATGCCAAGATCACTTTTTTTATGGGCGTTGTAAATGTGTAAAACTTTGGTAAGCCTTTACTGTTTCCTTTGGTTTCTGAAACTTTTTATATGCTGTAAATACGCATGATATCTGTATACCCATTATGCCCAATAAAGTTTCTATATTAATGTAGAACAGTGCTGTTTGATGATTTCTGTGGCGTTCTGAGGGCCGTACGCGTGGATACCTCCTGAGTGGAACAACGAGCTGTAATGATGATGTGTTGGGTCTTGGCTCTGTCGCGGTGAAGTCATGATTCATCTCTGGTGAGCTCACAGGGTGATACAGACCATGTGGACTTGTGACTGGTGGTTTTCATGGAATGGAGAGGGGGGTGCGCTGAGATGAGTGCAATGCATGAGTCCTTACCTCTCTCCCCTCCCCCTCCATCTTTGTTTTTGATTAGAGCTCCATGGAGACGGCTGTAAGCAGCGTGATTATAGGGGCCAAGGGCGAACGGTAAAGCAGCCTGTGGTTATGCCGGGTCAGGTTCGGGTCTTCTGGTCCACATGACCCCTCTGAGACCTCTGTGATGTCACATCTGTATCTCTTTTCCCACACCGCCCTCACCGAGGCCTCCTCGCACTGCGACGCTCTTGTCCAACAGATGACTAATATTGAATCGTGAAGCGAACGATCACCTCTCATCGAGCCAGAGCGCAGTGTGATGTCATCATTTTCATTTCCAGCTTTCCCCTTTGGGTACCTGGAACACGAGTTTGTTGTTTGGCTTTTGCACTCTGCAGCTAATCTGTTTAGTCACTGATTGCGTGCGCCCCAGACAATAGTGCATGACAAATACAGGATCAAATTAAGTTTTTTTTTTAGCTGACAGGACTCCAAACGCTGACGCTGGGGAGGCTGGACTAATTTAGACCAGACCTTTGCTCCTAAACGCAATTAGTTGAATTAAGTTAAGTGAGACGTTTTGGAAATATCTGGCTGGTTTACAGCATTGGGGGGGGGGGGGGGGGGATTAACAGACTGTGTGTACCCTCACTGCTCCTCTTCCTGTCCCCTGGCACATAACTGTAATGAGGTTGGAGCAAAAACAACATCTAAGAAAAACTATAAAAATTTAATGAAACAAACCTTTCACAGCATTATTATAAATGAAATACTTCATATCATGTTGCCTTCTTAAACAATGTTCTCATTTGTTCTCATCAGTGAAAATATAATTGTTATCATACAGTATTATATCTGTATTATAGCAATAAAAAAACTAATATCATAGTGCTGTATTCTGTCAGCCTGCCCAGAGGGTTAAGTCTCCCACATCCTGTTTGTTGATATGATAGATATATATGATTGATAAATAAAATTAACACCTTGCAGCTGTATGTCTGCATCAACCACTTCAGTTGCAGTTTAAATCCATGTCTGGGCAAACCCAGACCCCTTCATTAGATCCTGTTATGTGAAATTGTCATAATTAGCATGAATGTGTCTTGTGAGGTCACAATGACCTTGTATAATAACTAGGGCTGTCAATCAATTAAAATATTTAACTAATCACATGATTGTCCGTAATTAATTGTGATTAATTGCAAATTAATCACACATTTTTTATCCATTCAGTATATATATATATATATATATATATATATATATATATATATATATATATATATATATATATATATGCAGTGGTTAGCATTCTCGCCCCACATCAAGAGGGTCGCAGGTTCGAATCCGGCTTGGGACTCTTCTGTGTGGAGTTTGCATGTTCTCCCCGTGTTAGCATCAGCTTTCTTCGGGTTCTTCGGGTTCCTCCCACAGTCCAAAGACACGCAGTTTATGTTAATTGGTGACTCTAAATTGTCTGTGAGCTTGAATAATTGAGAGAGATAAATAGATATTTATTACTGGAAAATCAATTAACACAAAACAAATATAGTCTAGAAACACAGGTGGTATATTTAGCATAAAAATATGCTCCAATCATAACATGGCAAACAAGCGACAACAGCTGTCAGTGTGTCAGTGTGCTGACTTGACTATGACTTGATCCAGACTGACTGTGATTATCATAAAGTGGGCATGTCTGTAAAGGGGAGACTGGTGGGACCCAGAGAACCCATTTACATTCACACATCTGGAGGTCAGAGGTTAAGGGACCCCTCTGAAAATGGCAGTTTTTCACGGCCAAAATTCAGCATAAGTTTGGAGCGTTATTTGGCCTCCATTGCTGAGCTGCTGCTAGCTATGGTTGGTAGCAATGAATTTCTGAAGTTTTACAGTTTCATATGATACCAGTATCTTCGTTCGAGCTTTAAAACAACCCGTTATGATCTAAAAAGTTGCGTCAATACGTTAAAAAAGTTGGTGGCATTAAAACGCACTATTATCATACTAACTCTAATAAATACATAAATAAATTCATACATTTAATTATATAAAATAAATACATAATAAATGCAAAGATAAAAAAATAAAATAAATAAAAATAACTGCATTTCTTAAAGTGAATAAAATATAAATACATAAATAGATGAAAGGCTAAATTAAGCAGAAATAAAGTAAATAAATACGAGAAATAATGCAGAGAAATAAATAAAGAAGCAAATTAAAACAGAAATATCAAATTATGTCACATTTGGTGACTTCATTAATGCAGAGATCTATTTTTTTAAATAATTTTTGTTATGTTCAATGACATTTTTTCATTTATTTATCTATTCTTTTATTCTGGATTTTGACAGGCTCTGTCCTCCATACTCAGCTATGTGAACAAAGCGAGGAGAAGCTGTGATATCTTTACATAGACAATAGTTGTTTGCTGCTATATTGGTGCTCTGGGTATCAAATTTAGCACCTTTAAGCAATTAAAGTGCTTATCAGCTCCAGTTAGCATCTGTTTCCTGTTGGGGGTTTTCTTTTTCAGCCATGCTGAAACCGTAGCCTCTGACTGAGCCACGCTAACTTTAGCCTCCATCACAGCTGGTTCTTATGCTGCACCAAAATATGACTATGCTACGTTTAATATTGCTGCCAAAATCCATAAAGCAGTCTCATTTTGCTGAATTGCAAACTGTGTTTTCGTTGTGGCACATGGGTACAGCATGTGTGTATTTTTTTAGACATCTGAGGCCCTCGTACTTACTGCTGGAAAACACCAGTGTTTCCAGTGGGAAGAAAAAGAAAAAAATAAAAGTCTGTGGCCTAAAATTACATTGCTCATAATGAAAAGCTCGATCATAACTAGCTTTCTACCACAAACATCTCCCTCTAAATTAATGTTAAGGTCTTTTTTTTCTCTGAACCCCTTTTTTCTTCATATCCGAGCGAAGCCTTTGCATGCATGTGCGTCCGTGCACACACACACTCACAACTGTACTGACTGATTTGCTGCCCACGCCACAAATCTAAACTGAAAACAAACTGGAGAAAATGAAGCAGCATTCACTCCGGCTGCACTGTTTGTCCTCTCTGTGAAAGCTGTTTGTACGTCTGCTTTTCAAATGGACGATTTCAGGCACCAAAAATTACAAAAAAGACGCGCAACTCCCAAAGATTCACTCAAAAACTCACTATCAGACCCATCATCCAGATCCACACACACCTGGCCACATCCTCCCTCACAGGGCAGAAGTGTGATTGCATAGACCCAGCAGTTTTCCTGTTCTCCTCTGAGGTGGTTGGGAGTTTATGTTTCCGCTGGTGCGGTTGAAGTCGTAACTTTTTAGGAGGAGCAGAGCGGCGCACGTGGCCTGTGCAGACACATCATTCATTTACACTCGACCAACCTGTGGCCTCAACCCCAAAGTGTCTCAAACCACCTTGGTAGGCGGTTTTTAACGTATATAACAGATAAACAGATGCAATATGTACATTTGTATACATACTTGTTATCTGATTCATAGACCCAAGAGGTATAAATGAGCTGATTTAATAAAACATTAAATTTCAACTTTAGGGTTTAACCATTCTGGCTGTTATCACTCTCAAACTCATCCAGAGGACGGCTGCTGTGTATTTTTAATAGAAGGAACTTTTATAGTGCTCATTTGGATTTGAGCCAACACAAGCATATCAGCTGCAGAGCAGATGACATTCATGCTGCAGACGGTGTTGCTGGTGTAAAAAGGGTTTGAATGCACATCAGAGCTTTGAAAAAAAGTGCCAGAATACAAATAAAAGTCATATTTATTTCTACCAAACCAGCCCAGATTGAGTTAGGAAATGTTTGTTAACCTCTGATGCTAAGTGTGCAAATACATTTAATTATCTATGTAAAAATCTATTTATTGGAGGAGACATTACATATTCAATGTGCAATACATGTCATTCAACTAATTCTTATAATTTTGCAGAAATAAAAAAGAGTGAAACAACAAATATTAAATATTCAGAACACAGAAAAGTAAGAAAGCAGCAAAGTAAAGTAACAAATCCCAACCTCACATAATACATTTCTCCTATGAATGTGATTATAATGAAGATAAAGTATAGCGAATAGGTCATAAATTAGTTACTGAACAGATTTATATTTAAAGAGGAACATGTGTTAATGAAATAAAGTGGACTAGATAAATTCACTGAGAACAACAACACATTTGATTGATTAGAGGCTCTGAATCAATAAAAGGCCTAAATCTTCCTGAAAAATGACATTGTTTTTTGAAACATGCTATTGGAGAGAAGCTGATTTCCAGTTCGCTAACATATATTTTCCTGAGTACCGGCAAGTAAAATAAACATATTTAACAAAACGGGTTACAGTCAATGAGCTCAGGTTACTTAAAGAAGGAAGAATCCACTCTTATCCTGTGGTATGATCTATAATATCAGCTGTTTGTTCACCACAGTAAAGTCAAAAAATGCTCAAAGATTGAAGTTCGACCCCTTGAGGAACTCAACAATAACATCCTCTGGCTGGCTAACAACATCGTCTCTGAACCCAGCCACGTCCTGAACAGTGAATACAAATTGCTGGCATCAAACTGGAGACACAGGGTTCCAGCATTCAACGGGCCCTTTACACAGCAGCCATTTTGGCATCACAGAGTAAACGCAGGTGTAAGTGATGAAATGAATTATGGTCCTGTTTGTGTCACTGCCATTCCAGTGAGCCAGCATGCACAATACCAGAGCCCTGGCACACCTAAATGGAACAGGGCCATGTTATAATTATACCTGTGTTTACCTGCAACGGCTGCTGTGAAAAGGGCCTATAGGGTTACAGTGGAGCACCCTTTTGTGCACCAGTCAATCTTAAAATTAAATATGGAGCCTTGAGTTGACAAAACACATCATCATCATCATCATTATTGGTAATTTTACATTTTTGGCACAAGGGTTAGATGTTAAATTTATGCAGCCTTAATGGGTTTTCATCAAGGGTGTATATTATGTTCTCTACATCACACTGTATTGGATTAGATTGTGTATTGAGATTAAATAAAGCTGAAAATATCTTGACAAAATCCAGATGAGTGTTGTTTAATTTGGTGTGTTGAAGTTTGCCAACAGGAAGTAATATTTGCTGTTAATTACTCATTCTGGTTTATCCAGTAACACATATTGTAGTGCATGTTTGTGTGATTTATGAATATTGTTATAGAGTATGAAGGTCTGAAGCATTTATTATGAAAGGCAGTTACTGATGTCAGAATAAATGGACGGTATTAGGCCCGTGGTAATAGTTGTTTCTCCAGAGAAGAATCTCCTGGCAGAGATCCGTCCATCTTTGAGATAAAGTAACATGAAGTATATGCTTCAAAAAGCACAAAAATAACAAACCGTTCTTTTCCATTTAACCACACACAATGTGATTTCTGGTAAATTCCTGATGAAAACACAACTCCTTCCTCTGTCAGGGCCCGCAAAGCGACACAAGGCACAAGATGCAGGAGGGAGAGAAGGCCAGACTTCATTAAGATTTGTTTTTCCATCCAGGATCCTGCGTGGAGAGCGGCCTCACCAGGCCTCCAGAGTGCAAAACTGCACTGCAACCAAACCAAATAAGCCAGATCCAAGTACCCGCTCCTAAATGCAACCAGATGTCTGCCCTCAACTAATAATCAGAGAAAAATACAGACCTTTTCTACCATTGGTCTAACGAAAGCCCCAGCTGATCAGTGAAATCTGTCATCCAGAAAACAGATGTGCAGACTGAGCGTAGAAATTACGCTCGCAGCCCGAGGCAGCACCGAAAGGTGAATGGAGCAGAGGTGTAGTTAAAGAAAATAGTAAAATATAGCGTGGAAAGGAAAGCTGCAGTAGGCTGGGCTGCAAATATCTGCAGCTGATATTGACCCTGACAGAAGAGGAACAGAACTTTTAGAAATCAGGTTTGGTTAGAAAAGCTCTGCTTGATGGACTGATTGGTTAAATCTAACAAAACTCTTTAGTCTGGTATTTTTTGAACCACCCATCCACCCTGACCCCCTCCCTATGTGGAGATACTATGTTTTCATTATTGTATAATCACCTGAAACTAGGAATCAATGTGTTTTCATTAGCTTAGAAGGAGCCCTTCATGCATTATCTATATAGGGAGCGGGTCCTCTTCATGGAGTCCATCATGTTTCTACAGTAGTCCAGAATGGACAAACCAAACAGTGGCTCTAGAACAGGGGTGGGCAATTAATTTGGGCCACATGAGAAACCCACATTGTTGCCGGGGGCCAAACAAATACTGTCAGAAGTAATTTATTTATTTATCTATTTTATCACTATAGGAAACATACTGGGCATTTATTTTACAGCATTTATTATACTGAAAATCACTCCAAACAGCATATTATTATGATTATTATCATTATTATTATTATTATTATTATTATCATTATTATTATTGTTATTATTATTATAAGTTGTAAACCAATCGGAAGGTCGGTGGTTTGATCCCTGGCTGCTCCAGCCACATGTCGATGTGTCCTTGAGCAAGACACTTAACCCCAAATTGCTCCAGAAGGCAAAGCCATCGGTGTGTGAATGAGATGAATATTTAGATTAGATCCTGCAGGATAAAACTGGCATCCTCTGCCATCAGTGTATGAATGTGTGTGTGAATGGGTGAATGTGACATATAGTGTAAAGCTCTTTGAGTGGTCAGAAGACTACAAAAACGCAATATAAATGCAAGTCCACTTACCATTTATCAAGAAAATGAGCTTATATGCAGGAGTCTTTGAACCGTACAGGACTGACAGTTTTGGGTAGTAATGTTTCCATTAACAAAACTTCACATTTAACTTAACATTAACACTTACATTTACCATTTAACGTAACATTAATACTTACATTTCCTCCTTTCAGCCCCTCAGCTGTCCTCTCCTCATATCCAGACAGGTTTCTGTGTTTTTCTGCATGTTTTGTCTCAAAATGGCAGCTCAAGTTGTATTCTTTGAATACAGCCACATTTTTGTTGCAAACTAAGGGCACAGCTTTAATATAAACGATACTTAGCAGTCTATGACTTATTATAGACGTACTGCCTCAGCAGGTGACGCTACGTCAAACATCACTCACGTTAATTTACATCAATGTCAAGTGTGGCAGGAAGAAACACATTAACGATACACAAGCATTTCAAAACAAAAGCTATTTACTGTTTTCTTTTTTAGCTTTATCAGTAAAATTGTGTCATTTGTCTGAAACCTCCCGGGCCGGGCAGGACCATCATGAGGGCTGTATAATGCCCAAGTCTGCTCTAGAGAGAGACTGTCATATTACTTTACCTGAAGACCACCGTAGTTCTCCAACACTCCAAAACCGTGGTACCATCAGCCGCCACTTGACTTCCATTGCTCCTAAAATCGTGTTATTATTGTGAGGATGGCCATCTACCACTAGGTGCCGCCAAATCGCACACACTGTACCTTTAAACACACACTTCAACACTGAGCACTGAGGTTCCAGACAGAATCAGTCCATCCATCTGCAGCTGCTTATCCCGTTAGGGGTCGCGGGGGTCTGGAGCTGATCCCAGCTCACATTGGGTGAAGGCGGGATACACTCTGGCGAAGTCGCCAGTCTATCACAGGGCTGACACATACAGACAGACAACCATTCACACCCACAAACACATCTACGGGACATTTTAGAGTATTCAGTCAAGCTAACATACATGTCGTTGGACTGGGGGGGGAACCGGAGACCCTGGAAAACATGCAAACTCCGCACAGAAGAGCCTCAGGTCGGATTTGAACCTGCAACCCTCTTCCTGTAAGACGACAGTGCTAACCCTCAGACTGGACACCTGAGTGCACATGATTAACTTTTAATTACTGTATACAGGAGCAGAGTACTACATATCATCTATAGACGTGATGTCTGATAGATAATTTGCACTTGCACAAGAATAGCCTCTAGCCGATCTCTACAAAACAGAGTTAATGGTTAAAGGGTTGTTTCACCCAAACCACAGAGAGGCATATGTTCTTAATGAGCTTTCTCTTAATCTTTGTTACTGGAAAGTCACACTGCTGTTAAAGTGAGTTGTGAATCTGAGTCAGATGACTTGGACACAAGTCAGAGTCAAATGACAAAATGAAATAATAATAAAAAAAAAACTTGCAACTCAATTTTCACATTTTTTCTCATTTTAACACCAATGACTCACATCACCTTTGACTTTCAATGACTTGATATGCACACCAATGAATGAAAAACTGTAATAAAAAAATGATAATTATAGAAAAGTATGCAGTAAATTAACTTTCCTAACAGCAGATATACTTTGAATCATTCCAACAGCAGCCAGATTATCACATTCAGATGTGAAGAAATATCAGATTCAAAAACAGTCACATGAAAAATATTTGGCTCAGAAATTACATATGATTATAATCATTTATTTATTTACGATGAAAACACTGAAGCCAATGCTGTGTCTTAAACCTGCATTCTCTCTAACAGTCAGCAGGGGGCGACTTGCAAAAACAAGCTAGATTGTATAGACGTCTATGAGAAAATGAGCCTACTTCTCCCTTCATTTATCACCTCAGTAAACATTGTAAACATGAGTTTATGGTCTCAGTCGCTAGTTTCAAGTCTTCTTCAATACAGCATGATGTTCATTTAGTAAATTATGGTCCCATTTAGAGTCAAATACACCATAAAGCAGGGGATGCAACAACACAAATCATGGCATTGTCCAGCTGTTTGTGTTTTTGTTTTGAACTTTAACCCTATCACAGTGCATTTTCAATTTATGACAGTGAATTACACCATTTGGTCACCTAAAAATGTCTTATTCAGGGTTTGGTTATCTCCACCCTCTTATGTCAGTTCTGGTACTAAAAAAAACAAAACAAAACAAGATTGCGACAGCCAAAATGACGAACTCAAAGCTTCAGACTGGCAGTCACAGTGACGTCCATCCACTTCTTATACAGTCTATGCTTGCAAAACAGTGACTTCGACCCACTTCAGGAGGATAATATCTGTGATAAAAGAGCGAGGGGGAAAATGACTCTGAAATGTCATTTCACCAAAAAAAGACAATCTCTCATATTGCTCATATTTTGGCATTAAAAGCAGCTGGTAGCAGCTTGCAGCAAGTGGTACCAATCAAAGGGGAAAGCTGACGTCTGTTTTTGGGGTAGCTCAAGGACAAATGTGGAATGTTTTTTTCCTAATATTGGTCACGTGCCAGGCAAAGAAAAATATCGGAGTACAACCGTCAAAGGTATCCCTTGAAGGGGCCCACTGTGCTGGCTGCACTGAGCTGAGCTCCACAGACACGTTACCATAAAGACTCCCCGAGGAGTTTTCATCTCAATCTTAATAACAGACTCTTCCATGCAGCCCAGTCATAGTAAGGTCAGACCTGGCTATGATCCGTCTCCTCTTCTCTCCTCCGTCTGCTATTCGAAGCCCTCCCTCTCTCCTACTAAACACAATATCCAACCGGCTGCATTTGTATGGCGTTATGTCGTTTTAACATTTATAGTCTTAGCTTGACTATCCAGAATTAACATTAGAGATATCCACGACTGCGTTTTGACTGGTTGTAATTAAACAAATGACAGTTAGAGATATGTGTAATTCAGTTATGATTATCCTAAATCACAGCTACTGATATCTCAAACATCATTATGACTAGTCAGAACTGTTGTACATGACGTTGCTCATAAAAGGCCTCATCTGAATCAGTGTTAGCAGAAGCTTTTGCTATTTTGGTTTGGTAAAGTTGGAAAGATATTCACAGATTCAAATTTCCCGGATCAATAACTCATAAGAGAAATGTTAAAACACAATCGATGGCTCTTTCTAAACGTAGTAAGGTTGATAATGAGCTACAACTTCATTTTAAATGAGCCGTCCTTCGAGCTGGACGTATAGTCTCCATGTGCAGCCGCCTGTAAGACGAGTGGTCAGGGACCATTGATCAGATCATTAGAAAATGCCATGAAATAGAAAGAGCTGATCAATGATTTTGTGGCAAACGAAAGTTTTGCTCACTAGAGAGTTGTGGTAGATATTCACAGCGTATTGTAGATTTGTTGTTTCCGGACACACTTTATAAATTTACATCCCATTCCACCTCCTTCTGACGTAACTACGGATATCTGCAACGTCATGTCGCCTGGTCAAAACTCTCATTCAAGATATCTGTAATTACATTTTGACCATCCATAACTACAGTCTGAGATATCTACAATGTCATGCTGACTCGTCAAAATTTAATCTGAAAAGGACAATGTAGATATCTTCAGATGAAGGGGAATTAAAGATATTTTGAATTCGGACTTGTCAGAATTAAATTGTACATATCTGAAACTGGAATTACGATTAGTCGTAATTTAGTTGTGGATATCCATAATTCACATTGTGGATATCTGCAAGTGAATTCTAGATATCTGTAATGAGAGGGGGCGGCAGTAGTTCAGTCCATAGGGACTTGGCCTGGGAACCGAAGGGTCGTGAGTGTGAACTGGTAGCTGGAGAGGTGCCAGTTTGCCTCTTGGGCACTGCCGAGGTGCCGTTGAACAAGGCACCAACTGCTTGGGGTGCTTGTCAGAAGCAGCCCCCTCGATCTGCCATCTGTCCGTTAATACATTCATATAAGTCCTGTTTGTGCATGTATGTATTTCAGGTCTGCGTACGGTGTAAAAAATAACAACAGTGTGAAAAAATGTAATTACACCGCAGAGGATCAATAGAGTGTGTCTTCTTCTTCTTCTTTTCTTCTTCTTCTTCATCTTCTTCTTCTTCTTCTTCAAAGCCCATATACATGAGTGGCAAAGGTAGTTTGAACAGATATATAAAATTAGAGATTTGTCTAGTCAAAATAGAGTTAGTAATATACTGAACATGAGTTGTTATTAGGCTAAATGACATGACAGACATCTCTAATAAATATCCTGTCTCGTTATTAAATGTTAAAACAGATTGCCATCACATTTGTCCTCCAGGATTGGTACAAAGATTGTGACTGTTTTTGAAACGAGTCGTGCAAAACACGAAGAGCTCCTCATTACGAATCTACTGGTCTATACAGCCAGACAGCTGGGCTTGACTCACTCTTGAGTTCCCCTGTAGATCAATAATATCCAGCAGCATTGGTGGGATTACATAATCAGCTCTCGTGATGAGGGCGCCATACACAGCATCAGGACTCTGTGAGCGTTGGAGACACAGCCCCCCTTTCACAGCGAGATATCTGCTTCTTCTACTCTGGAAGCTGTCAGGAGCAGAGGGGCAGCAGGCATGCTAATTTATTAGAAGAAACCCACTGATTCTTATAAAAGTCCTGCCGGCCTGATTGCTCTGGTGTAAACAGTGCTGTCCCTGCTCTGCAGATCCAGCCACGCTCCGCTGCCCCGCAGAGAGTCCACACCCTATATGGCCAGCATAGTAAAAACACTTGGGGTTAGGACCCAAAACAAATTATTCACAGGGACCTCTGTTTATGGAAGTGTCACCGTCTTGAAGTTTCACATTTTTCTGAAGGTTTCTGTCCTCTGCTAGAGCCCAGCTGTCCCGAATTTCACCCTGAAAACAAAAGAAAATGAATCATTAAACCCTGTGCATGGTAGTACGCGTGCATTTACATTTAACAGCAACATTTCAATGTCATAAATCCCTTATGATCAATTTGTGACACACATAGGAATAAAGCTGACGTCCCCGAATGCGCCACGCGCTCTTCAGCACCTGCGAGACCTCCTCAGGCCGGCAGATGTTGCTCACATCAGCTGTTTAGTTTGTGTTGAAATGTTTCAGCATTTTCCCGTAATGAGGGGAGTTTACTGGCGAGCTAACGCCTCGGCGCCGGCATAAATCAGACGTGGACGTGATGCAGAGCAGAGCGTTGCGACCTTGCCGGGCCGTGGTGAGAGCTACTAGACACACAGACAGTGTTTCTGCTAATGCGTTACCCAGCTGCTCCCACCCCCGCTCTGTCTTAGTATGGAGGTCTTGAAGAAGTGGCCCTGGATGGTTGGCCTTATCAACATTGCTCCTGTGGAGTAAGTATCCAAATTCAATTATAAATTTACATATCAGTTTCTGCGTTTTTGGAATATATTAAAGTTAATATGTGTTGAGTTTTGGCCTTTCACTTTCTATCTCTATCTATTTATTCTGATGGCTTAGATTTTGTCTGCCGCCATGTCATTCATGGTGCTACCACCAGATGGAGCTAAAGTAAGATTGTCTATGTAAAGATATAGTGATGTCTACCTGAGCAGAGAATGAAGTCACTCTCCCTCTGTGGGTGTTGCAATCAGAGCTTCTCTGTGCTTTGTTGACATCGCCGGGCCGGCAGCACATGCGTTTTAGTGCACTAGAGCGTGCTCCACAGGCTAGCTCATGGTTGCTCTGCACTGCGCTCATACAGTGGTTACAGCTCATAACATCGTCCTGACATTGCAGAGGCGCAGCAGCCATCCTCTGGTTCTCCCTCAGATAACTCTGTTAGCTCTGTCAGAACCTTTTCCACTGCTTGCACTCTTAGTGCTGCTAGCACCATTAGCTGCTAGCCGCCGACTCAGCTGTCTCCATGTTGGGAGCCGTGTGGAGGCGAAAGCTACGCTGAAGTGAGCACCTTTAAGCAATTAAAGTGCTTAACTGCATCAGTTAGCATCCGTTTCCTGTTGCAGGTTTTCTTTTTCAGCCATGCTGAAACTGTATACAGAGGCATGCTAACTTTAGCCTCTCATCACGTTAGCAAGTTGCTGGCTCAGGTGTCGCCATGCTGAGAGCCGAAAAGAAATGCTCCCAATCTCACATTCAGCACCTTTAACAATAAATTAAACAAATTAACATTCACTCGTAATTGTATAATATGAACAATTTGAATACTCTTTTATATGTTTTTTTTGTGTGTGTTTGTATTAGGAGTATTATATTAGCAAAGAGAAACACACAAATATGTATTAAAGGTGAAGTACCATAGGGTTATGGTAACCATAGAGAGCAGCATGTCTGTCTTTATTTTCTTTATTTTGTTTTGTCTTCCCCTCAGTTTGTCTCCAGCCCCTTCCCACTATGCATTGCCATTCTCCATCCATCCACCAGATGTCTCTCCACCCGTCCCAGTCACCTGACTCTCACTGCCACCTGCTCACCTGTTTCTACCTCCCCTCATCAGCCCTGCAGTATATAATCAGCCCGTTTCCACTCATTGCTTTGCTTTCCAGCCACCTGTACCTGTACCCTGATCATTCATCTGTATTCTCTCCAGACCAGCGACTCATGTCAGTAAGCGTTTGTATTTTCATCTTGTAACTGAACTCTTCTTGTCTGCATTTGGGTTCTTGTTGCCGTCTGCTTGACATATAATGATCAGCCGTGCTATAATCCAGGGCAAGAAAGCTAAGTTAGGTGTACAAATAAGCATACTAACCCACTAATGGTTGCTGTGGAATAATGAATTAAATGTAGTTATGTCAATTAAATATTAGTTATACAGTTCTGAGGTACTTTACAACTGTTTGAATCTCAAACATTTAATTAAAAACCAAATATGACATATCTAGAGAGAGAAAAGATCAAAATATTAATAGAAATTTGTGCAGCAGAACCCGATTATTCATCTCACGAACCCTCAGATTTATATTGTGACGCTGTGGAGTCCCAGGGTTGGGATCCACTGAATTAAACTGATAGAAAACTTCTACTACTGATACTTTAAGTACATTTTGATTATAATACTTTTGTACTTCCACACTGAGTGTTATCAAACATAGAGCTCATACTTAAAAAGAGACTTAAGACTCACTAGTGACACAATCCCCTTGACCCAAAGCACAACTAGAGTTGTTTGGCCCAGCAGTTAGAAAAGGTTTCTATGTGTGACCACCCAGGCTTTACTGTATAAGCATTGCCCTGCTCAAAGATTTCCATATTTTAGGCCCAAACTGACACCATTTCCTTCAGCCACAGCTACTCACTGGCTCTCAAACATCAACTTTACTGCTTGCTAAACTGTTCCATCTCTACTGCCAGCTCACTATAGGCTATGTTAGCATTAGGCTTTTATACGCCTCATGTGACTGTGACTGAAATCTTATGATCCTCTGTGATTTCTCTCTCAAGCAACATGACACTGCATCCGTAATGAATCCCAGTCAGCTTTACCTCCTCTAGCTTTACGTTTCTATCCAGTGGCCCTGTATTGTTAGAGGGGCAGCCTTGACACACCTTGGCCCTTCCTCTCAGAGATATATTTACTCTACAACCCTGACTGAGCAGCCGTACTGTTTGAAGGCTGCCATATTTCTGGCAGTGAGACTCCTTTTATTTGCTGTATCCTCATCCCTACTGTCTGTGCACTGACTGACTGACTGGGTCTCTTGAGTTATATTTCTGCCTCGCTGCTATCTATCTATTGCAGGCACAGCTCTCAACAAGGTTAGCTGCACCCTGTCAGCATCTTCTCCAGCTCTGTATATTTACCACAACACTGACATGAAGGATTCAAACTTCCTGTTGACCTCTGAGCATGCACACTATGTTTGTTTTATTTTATTTTCAGTGCTCAAAACTGGAAGAGTTTTTAATTCTGCTGTCTCCTAGACTCTTAGTGTGACCTTTGTATATTGTTCATGAAAATCTTTAGTACTATTTTACAAACCTGACCTGAATCTGATTATATTTAACGTGGCTATATTTTTAATGATTGCCATTGTGGAAGAAAAGCTGTGGTTTGTTTGTCTGATGCAGATGTGGAACTGCCAGCACTTTCACCGTTGTTTGCACTGTTTAGCATTGTTAGCACCGTTAGCTGCGAACTGTGGCTCGCCGTCACCACGCTGAGAGCCGTGCAGAGGCGACAGAAATGCTCCCAATCCCGTATTTAGCACCTATGGGGGCGGCAGTAGCTCAGTAGCTCAGTCTGTAGGGAGTTGGCTTGGGAACCGGAGGGTCACCGGTTCAAGTCCCGACATGGACCAAAACCTGAGTGTGAACTGGTAGCTGGAGAGGTGCCAGTTTACCTCTTGGGCACTGCCGAGGTGCCCCTGAGCAAGGCACCAAACCCCCAACTGCTCGGGGCGCTTGTCAGGAGCAGCCCCCTCACTCTGACATCTCTCCATTAATGCATGTATGTGTGTGTTTGTGTGCATGTACCATGTATAAGTTAAACAGAGTGTAAATTGAATTTCCCCACTGTGGGACTAATAAAGGCAGATCTTCTTCTTCTTCTTCTTTTAAAGAGAAAATACCAGTGCACTTCTGAAAAAGGTGGCCAACACTCTTCAAATATAATCTGTAACCCAGAAGCTTCCCTTCCTTGAACACAACCCAAGTGCTTTTATTCTTCCAACTACAAGAACTCATCAGAAATAATGGACATATTACTGAAAAATAGAAATCACCATATAATTAGCTATAAAACATCAGTTTAACTAAAATTAAACATCAAATAAAGGAAAAAAATCAAACCCACTTGCTTCTATATCTAATGTTGTGATGATTTTCTCATAAGTGTCTGTACTATATATATATATATATATATATATATATATATATATATATATATATATATATATATATATATACTATTATTGATACTCCGATTATGTAGGTCTATTCTTATTTTTTTTTTTAGCACTTTAGGAATTTCTTATCTTATTTATTTATTTTTTGCCTTTTTTAAATGTATAATTATTGAAATCAGCAGTTATGATCTTAATGAATATCCTTTGTTATCCTTCTGTTGTCAGATAAACCAGCTGCAGAACTCTGTAAAATTAAAAGATTGTAGTGGATCTCCTGCCTTTGCTCATCTGTCTTAACGGCCGAGCCATCAAGTTGGTAATAATCTTATAACCAGACTATCCTGAGGCAAAATCAGTGCTCCTTCAAATGAAATATTCTTCGTCAGGAGTCATCAACTGGGTCACCAGTCAACATGTTAATGAGGCCCACACTGTGACCTTTCCTGATTGATGTGTATGACGTACACTTGAGAAATCAAAGCAGCCCTTTGAGGCAAACACGCAGAGCTGAAAATGAGGAGCTGTAGTGTGGTGGTCTCTGTTGTCCATGTCACCCGGGACCTGGACGGTAGTCCTTCAAGAGCTCCAGCGGTGCCCTGCAGGAGCTTTATCTCTCGCTCCGCTGTTGATCCAGAGACTTCAGTGGTCAGTTACTCACAGATGCAAAAGTCTCTTTCATGGATGGCATCAAACATTCAGCAACTATCCCCCATATTCCCTCTAATCCATATGAACTATGGACTCCTTTTTTGACACTTTGTTGCTAGTCCTTAAAAGTAAGTGTCCCCTTTAATAAATGTCTTTACACAGTCCCTGAACAGAAACAGGTCTTGATGTGCATACACCATTCATAGTTATGCCAACTTAAAATAATGCACTGTAGTTTGAATATATCTCACAACATTAGTTTGTATGTAGTCCACGTAATGTGAACCAGGAAGTATAAAGAGGACGAGGTCAAGGTGGATGGGCGGGTCAAAAAACACAAAACTGTCACATAACTTCAATTCTTAAGTTACAGCACTTCCATAGTTACTTTAACTAAAACCACAATCTTTTCCTAAACCTAACAAAGTAGAATTGTTGCCTAAACATAATCAAATTGTTTCCTGTGAAGTTTATTTTGAAAAGACAGTATGCATGTAAGGAGCAGAAATTGACACGTGTTGCTGGACATTTGTAGGAAAACAAAAAATATCAAACCGTTGGATGAGGTTATGCTGATACCAACCCGTTCTCACGCCTAACTCGCCAAATACCGCCGTGCCCCTCAGGATCAGATACCAACACACAGAGGCGCCCTTTAACATCTGAAAATGACAAATCAGGCTTTCAACTAACGCCAATATAAACTGACCCGCGGCATTATCCACCAGTCAGAGCACATGACGTAGTATTAAGAGTGTCAGAGTCCGCTAAGGGAGGGCGGGAAGGGAGGTGGCCAACAACCACAAGACTTACACCCAGGAGACAAGCTGTTCATGACTTCTTTGTCATGTTGTAATGTGAGTCATGTGATCGCTAGCCGAGAGCAAGGACCGTTTCCTAACCCTACATAAGTGGTTGTGTTGCCTAAACGGTTCAGGCAACACAACCACTCAGTTCATAATAATAATAAACAAATTATTATCATTTAATAATCCCCGTTTTCTATCCAAGCTGTAAGAATATACTGTAAACCTACAATTTGCAGTAGTTTTATTGCCATGGACATGAAATGTTCAGTGGACTTGCTGGCAGATATTAACTCTACATTGGAATCAATATATATCTAGATCTCAGGATTTGATCCACCATGAGATAAATTAATATCATAGACATTTTACATTCATTCCAGCTAAACATAATGTAAAATACATTAACATAAAGTCTTTGTATCATTTGTTTTTGTTATCTTCATTTTATATTTTCATGTCATAATTAATAGTAGTCATGTCATATAGCCATCATTGTGTGTCGGCAACATGGCCTTGAATTTCTCCACTGTGGGACCAATAAAGGAATATCTTATCTTATCTTATCTTATAAACCTTTAATATGTTGAATTTTCATGTGACACTGGGCTCTTGCTGCTATTTGTATTGCCTTTTTTCATTATTGCCATGTGTGGTCCCTTAGTCCTATTGAAGGGTGTATCGTCTCTGATGCTGAAGGGCACTGACCAAACAGCAATATTTGATGAGTTGGGAGTGAGAATGTGTTGATACTGTACATAATGCATTAATGTCTGCAGAAACTGCATTGCCCACCTCAAATAATTCAATCCCATGGATTTAAAAAAAAAAAAAAAAAAAACCCTGCTGAGACGAATAAGTCAAGTGTTATTTTTTGTTATTTGCACGGCTGCAGGATACTGAGCTAAGAAATGAAACTAGATGCTGTCTGCAGTCAGATTCTGAAATAAACAGGCTTTGAGTTGATATATTTAAGTGGGACTTTGATACCGATAAAAGTAATTCATGAAGGATTTGGCGTAAAACCTTCACATTATGCCAGTTCAGTCCAGATCTGCATCACAGGCTGATTACTGTGGTGCCAAGGAAATGTAGTGTGTCGTGTAAAAATGCAGACCGCGTGCTTGTGGTGGGCTCAGAGCGGATAGGGACCTTCTTTACTATAAACTGCATTGTTAATAACGCCGGAGTAGCTCTTGTGGTAGCCGGGCCGCACCAAATCTCCGTTCCCAGGGGGAAACGTAATCACGTAGGCAATCATTAAAATTCAGACTCTGTTGTGATCAAAACTGCGGCGTCCGCACAAAAAGCTCCCCCTGCTCTTATAAAGCATGTTTGGACCATTAGATAAGCCACAACTGACAATTAGGCCGTTGGCTGCCTCTCCCACACACAGTTTCCTGAGCCTGGTTCACATTTTAAATGCGATCCTTGCACGGAGCGAGCCAGTGTCTGCCTTATCAAAGTCTCTCCGTTTTTATAGCTCTTCAAAATGTTGATTCTGTGTAGCTCTATGGGGAGTTAATCCTGTCACAATAAATTGTGCAGTTCTATAGGGTTTCTCCGTGGTGCGTGGTGATTTGAATGTGCATGTGTATAGTCCATCTTATCTGAGCCAGATGTTTCCAGGTTGAGGCCATTTTTGTTCATGTGACCTGAAGGGTGTTAAGTAAAGGAAATTACATCAACTGTCTTCAGTTTCACAGACAGACTACTGTCACATGTATGCTCACATTCAGCCCTGTAAACAGGAAATTGCCTAAAGGAATAACAAATCCTTTGAATGAGCGCCACGAGTAGCAGAAAACTAAACACAGGTGTATTATTTTTTTAAACCAGGTATAAGTTTCCGTTTTTGTAAGTGTGGTGTCTATTGTTGAGCTCTTTGAAACGATGCATGCCATTTTCCCAGACTGCCCCTCTTCTGGAAGCTGTGGTCGTAGCCGATACCTGCAGCCCGGCAGCCGCCTGCTATTCCCCACAGAGCGGCAAAAAACATCTGTGACCTGCAGAGACTTGGCTGCCTGGTGTAAGCCCAGTGAGCAGACACCAAATCATAGAGGGCAGAGGGAGGGAAAAATATGTTGAAATAAAGAGGGACTCACAGATGTTGCATTGCAGATTAATGCTAATGACCCTAGCGCAAGGACAGGAGAGGGAAAAAAAGATGCTCAGTGATCCAGATGTATGGAGGGAGCGACTCCCAGATGAGTGGTGTCAGGACAGAGAGGAATAATTCATCCTCTCATGAACACTGCAAGCATTTTGGGCCAAAAGGTCGCTGTGGATGTCTGGTGATCGGTCTCAGACAAACTTAGCTCCATCCATCCACCGTCTTATCAAGAACAAAAGGGACAAATTAAAGAAAATAATTTTCCAACTTTCGCCTTTCTAAAACCAGAAGCACAAATGTGTCAGGAATGGACTGAACAGCATGTTTATCTGCTCTAATGTAAACCCTTAGCATGTGTCGCTAACTAGCTCTTTACCTACAGCAGCAGACTTCCATGGTCATTAAAGCTGCAGTTGGTAGCTTTAAAAAAAAAAAAAAAAAAAATCAAACTTTTTATCGTATTTGTTCAAACTGTCATAGTAGTGAGACAGATAATACAGGTTCCTCTGCCTCCTTTTAGTGACTCCTTATTGCATTCACAAGATGCCACTGCGCCCAAAGGAAAACAACCAATCAGAGCTGAGGAGTCTCTAATGCAGCTGTCAATCACTTCTTTTGCACGCCATTCAAATGGTCAAACTAGGCAGTGCTGATCAAATATGAAGCAATCTGTCACTTAAATGCCTATTTCTCGCCTCTAATGTTTTCACTTAGTGTTCAGCTGTAAAATTACATTTGTGCCACTGTTGTTGAAAACATGGATGTGTGAAGAGAACTGGATACAGTGTCGGAGGCGGGACCCCGATCGTTCCTATCAAAGCTGCTCGATGTGCAAGAAGTAAACAAAACTTTACATTTAAGTAGAAAATTGCCCAGATCATCCAAAGATCTTCTGCATCCTTTGGGCCCATAGATACTGAAGCAGTAGCATTTCCTCTAACTCCGCCACTTCATTCACATGAGCGGAGAAAGGAAAATAACTCTGGATTCAGCTATTAGTACACAACTTTTAGGACCTAATGATTTAAATGAGGGCTATTCAAGTGTTCATACTGGGAAGTTGATTTACCTAATTAAACTGATAAAAAAATTTTTACAGATGTCTTTTTCCCAATCTAAATGTATGGGAAAATGCCCAATTGCATCATTTTATGGACACGGAAGTTGTAATTCCATCGTTTAGCCGCAGTGTAAAATTTGCTTCAAAGCCTGGCGCTCTTCCTGGGGGCTTTGTTGAAAACAGTCAAAACCAGTAACCACAAGATGTTTCTGAAAACGTTTGAGACTAGAAATATGCATTACAGTAACAGAATTGATTCATACTTGATCAGCGCCGCCTAGTTCGACAGATAGATCAGAACTTACGAGCTTCACAAGCTTCGCGAGCAGCAATTGACAGCTGAATTAGAGACTGCTTGGCTCTGATTCATTGTTTTCATCAGGTCATGGTGGAACCATGTAAATGCCATTAGGAGCATTTAAAAGGAGCCAGTGGAACCAGACTTTTTCACAGATTACTGGTCTCATGTATTACTGTGTCAGGGACACTTTGGGAAAATGTGATTAGTTATTTTTAATAAAAGTTCCCAACTGCAGCGTTAATTAACTACTTTAGTTTATGGGGTAACAGGTTACATTAAAACTAAAAGCCTAAAGTATATCCAGGTTTCTAAAACCATAATAAGATGTTTACATGCAAAATACATAACTGGGATACGGACTCTGGGTGTGAAAAGTGAAGCCAATGCCAATGCCAAGTGCCTTAAATTTGCATTCTTCCTAACAGCCAGCAGGAGGCGACTCCTCTGGTTGCAAAAAGAAGTCTGATTGTTTAGAAGTCTATGAGAAAATGAGTCTACTTCTCACTTGATTTAATATCTCTGTAAACATTATAAACATGAGTTTATGGTCTCACTTGTGATCAAAGTTTCTAGTCTTCTTCAATACAGCATGATGTTCATTTAGTAAATTATGGACCCATTTAGAGTCAGTTAGGAGGGTATAGTTAAGGGCGGGGCTACATTGTGATTGACAGGTCACTGCCACGGTTGTCTAGTCTGGGAGTTGTCTGTGTTTTTGTCTAAGAACTTTAACTCTTTCATAGTGTGTTTTCAGGTCATGAAAGTGACCTTAAAATGTCTATTCAGCGTTCAGTTGTGCTAAACTTTATCGTGTCACTTCTGGTTGCCAAAAACCAAGATGGCGCCGACAAAAATGCAGAACTTGAGACTTCAAAAAGGCAGTCCTCAAACTAACGGGTGACGTCACAGCGACTACGTCCACTTTTTATACACAATCTATGGATACTCCAAAAAGGCTGATCATAACAAGGCTACAGAGGCAAAAAAAAAAAAAAAAACCCAAACAAATCAGTATTCAAAACCAGTAACCAGTATTTCTCCTCTAGCTTCCTTCAGCTGCTCCGAAAGGCTCAGAACCAGCATTTCCATCCAGCCAGTTGTGTTTGGTATGCCTCCAAAAAGATGTGTGGCATCATTCAACACCTCAGCTGATCCAATAATTATTCCATAATACCACAGCCGGTGATCACGATTCAACAGCATAATGAAAGGTCACAGAGGAGTGCAGCTCGGGTTCCAACACAAACAAACATACGTCCTGTTTATCGATCATCTAAATCTGGTCTTTAAAGGGGGGCAGTGAAGCCATCGCTTGTTCTTACTCGCTCAGAGAAACCTCCCCGGGATTACAGATGGCACAGCGTGTAGTTTCTGCTGCAGCACTGAGATGTGTTCATTGGCACCGCAGAGGGCCGTGGCAACACACTGTAGAGGCAGAAAAGGTTTGTGTTGGACGAGAACCAGCAGAGAGGGTTGCGCAACGTCAGGCTGAGCTCACCCTGCGTAATATCTGGGATGGGGGGGAGCAGACTAACCTTCAGAGTGGAGCTCGGAGAGGAAGGGAAGGGGAGCCAAGCTGTCCCAGAGGACGACCAGGTCCAAACCCTCTCCTAATAAAAGGTGATGAGTGGAGTGGAGCTCAGACTTTGTCATACGGACTTTGTCAGAATAAACCAGAACCAGGACTCCAAGTGTGTATACACGTGTCAGGAGAACAAGCGAAGTTGCGTACAAGAGAAAGAGAGATTGTCAGGAGGTGAAGCTGTTATGATGAGATCATTCAGGACACAGTGTGAGATAAAATAACACACAACATCATATTTCTCTCTGCACTGATTTCAGTGTAGCTACGCTATCAAACTTTGTCCTGTCATCACAAAATTCAGGTGTATGCACATACACACACACTGGCATCGACCCAGCTCTTTGTAGTTACACACACACATGCTCGCCAGATGCACATATAAAGCATACATTTGGGCATGTATGCATACGGTGAACCAACAGACTTGCACACGTATGCATATATTCAGAGATGCATATGTTATTGTATATCATACACAGTCTAGATATAATACATGTTACAAGTATTAGCCTATACATATGTAATGCAGATTCAGTAAAGGCAACTTGGCTCTATGTATATTATTGCTCAGTTAGCTGCTAAATGGACGGGTAGCAAAGGGAAGTCACTGGGAGGAATTAGCTCATCTGCAGCATCCTCTAGTGGAAATAAAATGCCATTAGAGTTTACAGCAGGATGATAGAAAATGCTTCAGCTGCTTAAATCTGTGGGAAATAATACACAATAACAGATAGCATTTGAATTATTAGTGTGAGCTACGCTAAGAGGACAGTTATCCATATCAACATAACACTGAAGAATACATCCTCTGGCAACAAAAGGGGAGGTAGGAAGTGTTTGGGTGTGTTTGGTGGATTATTTCTCTGTTGTGCCAGTGCAAATTGGCATTGTAATTTCCATTGTTGGAAAGCATGTTTGTTTACCTTCACAATGATGTCGAACCCATCATGCATTTGTGGCACGAGACAAGATCACAGGATCACAAAGTGAGCCTGGTTCAACAAACAAAACTCCCCATCTCTTCTCTGACATGATTTTGACATCAGATGATTTGTTGATTTGCAGGTGCCTGACTGGCAGCATCTGGAGCCCAAAACAAGAGTCGGTACCAACAGGAGAATACACTGTCTAGCATTGGCAGAGAGTTTTTGCAAATTTTACTTTAACGCTACCCACATATAATCAGCTGTGCTGCTCATCCCACAAATCCATGATCCTTAAACAGGCTCTACAACAATTAGCATTGTAACTACCAGAGAAATAATTGACCAAACACAAGTTTCTCTGTATTTGCATATAGGGGAGAGTAGGCTCAGCTGGGACAGTATTGTTTAGGGTTCCTGCCTTTTCCTAATTGAATTAGACCCACTGTAAAGTCACTGACTGAATGTTTACTGGCAGCCAGTCAGAAACACTTTTTTTGCTATATTTCTTCATTATTTATGAAAATGTTTTTTAAATATATATATTTTTTAAGTTTTTAGTTTTTGTTTTCACAAAGAAATGTGAACAAGTGGCATTGTAAATACAAGGTGTTCAAATTTAGACCAATTTTTCAATTTAAATTCAGTTTTTTTTAGTACAGAACAAAGTGTCCCAACTGACCCGGGGAGGCAGAAATTTGGGAAAACTCCTCGTACATTTTACAAAAATGTTCCTTCACATTTAGGTTAGACACTAAAGGACTTGATAGATTATGGCTGTATCTGTTCAGGGATAAATTATTTCTATTACTATTCAAGCAATCTGTGAGTAATGGAGGGTTATTTGGTGTTGATATGAAAGTGTCCCAGTGACCCTGCTCTCCCCTACATCTATTGCATGGATGGTCCAGATAACAATGTTGGTAATACCTGTTATAAGGGGCACGAGGGACTTATAAGTTTATAGTTTTAGTGACTGATAAATTTGTGTTTTGGCAAATTGAAAATCATTTAAAGTGCAGAGGTGGCCTCATCTCAGATTTATTTTCTTATTATATTTGGCTTGGTATTTTTTTTCTAGATCTTGTACACATCCACCTACCCTGGCTGTTTCTCTTTAACTAGTGTTTCACAAACCAAACCATCACAGCCTTATCTATAAATTGTAAGAAGTGTGAATTTTCATCATTTTTTTCTGCCATTTCACGGTATATCATCCTGAATCAGTAAACCAGCCATTTTGAATATGCATATGCATTTTATAAATCACAACTTTGACAAGACAAGACTGAATGTGATTGAGAGTTAAAATCACAATATCGCTATACAGTATATTTCACATGCTTGGTGGTAATGTTAGCTCACTAAACGAAGCTCCCTCCATGAATGGAAAGCCTGCCCGATGTTAGCTAGTGTTAACGTTCCCTGCTTCAGCCTTCTGAGTGGTCAGAGGGAACAGACGAGACCGTGGTTTTGGTCTCCTTGGACAGAGTCAGTGTTACTTGTTCCACTCAGCAGCAGGGAAACAAGACACGGGAAACCTCTGCTGGTCTGGAGGAGCTGCAGCATTCATTTCAGCACAAACTGCAACTTCCACTGTAAATTCACTGGATATTCTAAAAGCTAAACTCGCATCTGTTCTGCTGCTCACTCATTTTGCCGCTGCTCACACTCTCTTGCTTCACCACTCACTTCCCACGGACACACACCACTAGTTTTCCTCTGACGTCGGTTCGTGTTTTGAAAATCCTGCTTGCTTCCGTGGAGTTTGTGTTGGAGTCTGAGCTGTGGTGGGGGCTGGGCGTTTGTTGGCGTTAGCGGACTCTATTTTTAACTGAACGTTAGCTATAGTTACACATGCGAGGGCACATTACATCACAGGATTTTCACGGAAAAACTAGCCTGCATTCTTCACATTAAAAGGAGGATACAGGCTGATAGAGGAAACCTAAAAAGTCGTAGAAGCTCTTTTTTTTTTTTTAGTTTAGGTTACGACCTGTTCACACATTGGCAGTGAAAACAATTAAAACATTTATATGTGTAAAAAGTTACATACAGTCCTTTTTGAATACTTCACAGATGAGACCAAATACAACTTGTTTTTTTTTTCCCTCATTAGTAAAACAAATGTACGCTAGCCTTTCAGATTAGATTCAATATTAGCAGTGGGCTTCAATTATCAGAACAATATGAACATTCAGGCTCCCTCATGTGGCATAAAAGTGTACTGCAGATATAAATATTACCCGGGGGTCCCTACCCAGTCTTTGACCCTCTTTTACCACAGCTACTACATGTAAAAAATATGGTAATAAAAAAGGCTACTAGTCAAAATAATCTAAACCTAAAACTTGAAAACATAAAATGAGCGTTTCTGTTTTTTTCATGCACACTGTGTACTAAAAACATGGTGGGGTGTACTTTGAGATGCACTTGAACCTGATGGAAGCCCTCCAGCCCAGACAGACACTTCAGCAGTGAGAGGGGTGATGAGTGTGTGTGGAGGAGTGCAGACTGCGACCCGAAGCCAAAGTCTGCATTCCACAGCAGCAGTGCTAGTACAGTCCGGAGTACTGTAGCACATTTATTACAGCAGCTGGATGTACAGGAAGCTGCTTGGCTCGTCTGCGTGCGCTTCATCGTGCCAAAGAGTTGGAGAAGAACTGGCCGAGGCCGCCGAGCGAGAAAAAGTACATCACATGCTGCCACACTCCAAGTGAAACTCCTGCACCACTGCTGTCTGGAAAACAAAAGAATTAATCTTTGATATTGAAATTGACACGGAGCAGCCAGCTGGATGCCAACATATATATATATCCAACTGGGATGAGATTTCACAGAAGAAGATGATGGCTATGAACAACTCGCAATGTGCTGTCACTGCGAGATCAGAGTGCAAAGAGACTGGGTTCACTGTGGATCTAACTTCTCTGGCGGGGGAATCATTAAAACAGTCCCATCACTTGATTTCCCCCTATGGCGGCGTCGCCCTTATACCCAATTGCTTCTCAATTAAATTGAAAGTGTTGCAGCATGCAAGTGCAACAGTAAATAAATCAGTTGCATGAAAGCTCAAAGACTGTCAATCAATTATCCCATTAGTGAGAAACTTTACAGAAAGGCCTTGTTTTTCTTGTGTGATTACCAACTCAAGCAGATCCAAAGGGGCCACATTCTCATCGAGTCCAGGATAACAAGGCGGGGGGGGGGGGGGGGGGGGGGGCTTTCTGCCGTAACCTCCCTGTTACCCAAACCAGCATTGTATGTGCAAAAGCATTAACTTAACAACAGAGCCAGGGGTCATCCACTATTCTCTTTATAGAGCAATCACGGGAGGCGAAAATGGGCTTATTGCAATAATGAGCATACAGTATCTGACACACACAAGATTTCTCTCAGCTTTGAAGAGAACAAACACAATCGGTGAAACTTTTAAGCATTCTCTTTATTTCTCTTCCTCAGATGTGTTGCGAGGAGAAAACAAATAGCATCGCAGACTCCAAAGCGCTCCTCGTCTCCAGTGTACAAAACTAATCAGCCCGTGTTACTCGCCCAAGGTCTTCCCACTTTTTTTCATATTAGCAGTGTTCAGCCCCCACAGCGAGGCAACATGAAAGAGAAAGCATGAGTGCTCGAAAAGAGGGCTTCGTCTTCGCAATTTGTGTCAATCTCGCTTGCTTTAGCGTGTTTACAGAGAGATCAATTCCCAAACTCCGAGGGCCGACATTGTCAAAAATGAATAATTTAATAATGGTAACCTTAAACTTTCTGTTTTTGCCATAATTGCCTCTGTAATATTCTTCCTGATTTTTTTTTTTCTCTGCCAAAGAAACATGACTGGAATCAAAGTACCGCTGCTTGTTTATTTCATAGTGGTGACAATTTTTTTTTTTTTTTTTTTTTTAATGAATTTGACCTTCAGCTGTTAACGGATTTAGAAATGAGGCCTGCAAAGCTTTTCTTTGTAAAGCTTGGCTGTCTTGTAATCTATCCTAATGTCTCTTTAAATGACTTATTACCACCACCTAAATGTTATTTCCCTGGTCTGGAAAAGTTCAGTAAATATTTGTGAACAGGAGCTGCTCTCTCTCTCAAAGCCAGAAACCAGAGAAGTAAGTCTCACACTTGTGATCAAAGGGAAAAGAATGGAGACGCCCCATACAATAATTTTTTCTTTTTTAACAGTCATTATACTCACATCAGGCTATCAAATAGGTGTTATCAGTCACGATCAGCCCCATAGATGGGGCAATAGGGACCTACTACTCCCATTAATAGGTTTTAACATTTATTCACATGGTAGATCACAGACAGAATGCAAAAAGACCATACAGCGACCTCTCTGGACCAAATCATTGGCTGGAGGTTGGGACCGATGAACAAAAACACAGGGTTTTCACCCAGGAGACCGGAGTCTGCATCCCGTGTGAAACCAACAATATGTTGTTGTCTTTGTGTTCATAGTTTTTAATTCAAAATCCGGTGTTTTCCCCTAAACTTGAGTGTTTTTTTTTTTTTTTGTCTAAACCTAAAGAACTTGTAGTTTTGTTGCCAGAACCTAACTATTTATTTGCCTAAACCTAAAGAAGTTGTAGTTTTGTTGCCCAAACCTACAAAAATTATAGTATTTGTGCCTAAACCAAACAGTTTATTTACCTAAACCTACAGTGTAGTTTTGTTGCCTAAACCTTAAGAAATTATAGTATTATAATATATATTTATAATATTATATTATATAGTAACCAAACAGTTTATTTCCCTAAACCTAAAGAAGTTATATTATATTATATTATGGCTTAATTGTCTATGGAGTAGCTCCAGACTATATACCTGCTGACATCACAAGTTTGAGATTTAGCGCTTTAGTTTTTGGATTTGGGAGAGTTGTTCATGTTTAGTAATATTTTTTGGACTGTCTTAGACCATATGAATAACATGTATGAATTTTGAAAATGGGCGTAGCTCCCCTTTAAAACAAAGTTCACAGGGATTAGTTTCCCTCGCCCTCTACTTAGCCCTTTAAAACCAGTGTGCTGCAGCAGCCCAGCACCACACCACTCTGTCATCTCCATCCCACCGCTACCAACTGCTTGAGATCTTGCATAAGCATTAAAGATGCGCTCCACATGGCTCATCAATGAATTATGGCCCGCTGCTCTCCAAAAGATACCTCTGTGTGAGATCTGCTTAGCTGATGAAAAATTACATCAACATCAAAGAAGTCCTCTTAAAAGAGCAAGTTTAGAAGAATTAATATTTGATAATGCTGAAACCCGGCATAAGCACACAGGCAGGCAATGAGTAATGCCTGGTAATCTCTTAAGAATATTAAAACTCCTAATATGCCATATTTACTGATATTAAGGATTAAAACAGCATATAATATGCGTTTAAAAAGCGTTTTGCATATCAAAATACAATTTGTGAGCAGTGATTTAAATGGTAGTTAATAAGACTCATTTCAAAAGACACACTAGGAATGGACAGAGCAGGCTTCCCTCTGCCACCCTGTGGGCAATTTATACTACTGCAGGATGAAGGAGTGTTGAAAACATCTACCGTAATACATAGATAATTATTACATGCTACATACTTGACATGGTGCATGTTATGGCTGCATGTGCTCGTGCAAAGTCCACAGTCATTGTTAAAGATGCAAGTTAAAGGGGGGCGCCACTGATTTTACAAAGTATGGCCATAATGATACTCATTATGGTGTGTTACTCCTCATTATATTGGCTTCTGTGGCAGCATTGTCATGTCTCAGAAAAAAACTTCATGATTTCATCATGGTTATTTCAGTCTGGGCTCGGAGGTCACAGATCTATAGAAAGATTGTGTTTGAAAACCATTTACCGGGCAGAGAGATGACATCAACGGGATATTTAGGCCGTTTCTATTCGTTTTCTTTAAAGTCTGTCTCTTCTGAGGCCCCTGACTTTATGGAAGTACAATACTGAGTGCAGTACTAGCTGGAGAAGCACTTAAACACTCTGAATATACAGTACATTCAGCTACTCAATGAACACAGGACGTTTTAACACAGGACGTTTACTTGTAATAGAAGATATTTACATTGTGCTATTGTCACGGCCAGTGTGAGGGATTTAAGGTGATTTTGGCAGGAATTACATATAATATCCATAACTATGTTAGCGGGCTGCACAGTGGTGCAGTGGTTAGCGCTGTCGCCTCACAGCAAGAGGGTCGCAGGTTCGAATCCGGGCTTGGGACTCTTCTGTGTGGAGTTTGCATGTTCTCCCCGTGTAAACGTGGGTTTTCTCTGGGTACTCCGGCTTCCTCCCACAGTCCAAAGACATGCTGTTTAGGTTAATTGATTACTCTAAATTGCCCGTAGGTGTGGATGTGAGCGTGAATGGTTGTCTGTCTATATGTTGTCTGTCTATATGTGCCCTGCGATGGACTGGCGACCTGTCCAGGGTGAACCCAACCTTCGCCCAATGCCAGCTGGGATCGGCTCCAGCCCCCCCACGACCCCTAACGGGATAAGCGGTTGACGATGGATGGATAAACTATGTTAGCATTGTGTTTATTAGCTTACAATGAGCCCTTCATATCTCCATCAGGAGTGGGTCCTCTTCACAGAGTCCATGTTGCTCCACCATGTTCCTACAGCAGCGGTTCCCAAAATGTTTAAACCTCAAAATCAACCCTAAAGTGACACAAATTAGACCATGGACCCCCATTTGATAAGGTTTTGTCCTAGGGTTCCCCATCTTCTAGGATCTTTGTTTTATTGTAGAAAGTGCATGAAATCCATGACCAAAATAGTCATGCTTTCTATAATCCTGCTTCTTATGGATGGAATTATAGTGAAAATAAATGATTTCCTTTTCTGTCGGGGACCCCCTGGAACCCCCCTAAGGACCCCTGGGGGTCCCCAGACCGCACTTTGAGGACCAGTGTTCTAGAGTAGCGTTTTTATTCATCACCTGAGGACCACCGTAGCTCTCTGGTGACCTTGGAAAGGGAGGGGAGGCATTATAACGAATCTTACTGTAGCGAAGGCATGACCCGCCCTACACTGCCTCTGATTGGCTTACCCTGATATCCTTACCCTAACCAATCTCACTCCTCATGCCTAAATCAAACCAATTCAACCAGCACAGGCAATGAGTACCAGCAAACCAGGGGCAAAAGCGGGCCAGGCCTTCACTATAGCAGGTTTCCTAATTTAGTTGAGCGGAGGGATATTTAGCAGGTTGCAATCCACAACCTCACCACTAGATGCCAATAAATCCTTCACACTGGTCCTTTAATTTGGACATGCTGTATCTTTTCAGTTCTTGTGAGTATCTGGAGCACATACCAGCCAACACATGGTGAAATCAGACAGCAAAGTTAGTTTTTTATGAGCTGCAGGATCAGAGACATGTGATTCAAAGGTGAATACAGGTATATTCAGACAGACAGTATGAGAAAATAATCTGTTTTTTGAAAATTAAAGCATGTAAATGTTCTAGTAGAAATCCGAAATACGTAACTATGAACATGAAAATAAGCGTGACATCCCCTGAAATAAAGGGTCTCAATACTCATTAAATCCACTGAATGATGGATACTGCTTATATGTCTGACAGTGCACTCGTTCTCTGCTGCTTGCTTTTCAGTTTTAGAATCAATGTCCTGATTTCATTCATTAAACTAAGTCTTTCATCTGCAATAGCTGCATCTCGTGTGTTTTAGTGCAGCACTGGGTGAAGCTCCTCTGCTGACTCTCATGTCTACGACCACAGGTGACTTAATCTTTTAAGTCACAGATAAATCCAGTTTTAACATAAAGTACGAGGCCTTCTTATGGACAGACATGACATGTCATGGTCGGAAAAGCACAGGTGTAAATAATGTATTAATGGAAATGAAAAAAAAGGCCATCACTGGTGCTCAGCTGATGCAGACATGGGACTCACGTTTGAACTAAAGCATAATTCATTATAGAAGAAAAATGAATTTCAAATAGCAGCGTGGTCAGGTGCCGACCTTGAATTGAAACCGAGGTCTGAAACAGCCTTCATTAGTGAGCCATTTCACCTGAGAGACAGGCTATGAATAGCTGAATCGGAGTTAGTGAACTCGGTAATCCCTCGTACTGTCTTGTGCCCTGTGATTTAAACAGGTTCTCTGCCTCTCTTTGTTAACTAGCTTCAGTATAATGATGTAGTTTTCTGTGATGTTCCAACACCATGGCTGGAGGCAGGAGTTTAGTCAGCAGCATGCAGGATCAAGAAAAAAAAAAAAAAGTGAGCCACTGAAAATGGAGAAAAATGGCTTGCAGTACCCCAAGGTAGGAAATAAATTGCAGACGATAACTAGTGAAGCGAGGCACAAACAGCATAATAAATTGTTCGAGATTTTTGCTCTCATTTTGCAGAGCAAAATCAAACTTTGGAGTGCACAGTTGGCAGGCCATTAAAAGAATTACTTCATGCTCTGAAAACAGAGGGCTTGTGTCAATCCCGATATCTCGCACAGAAAGACAACGCACTCCTCGCAATTGCTCCGTGTTTGCTGCCATCTGGGTGGGTACAATGATAAGCTCAGATCACAGCGAAGCGAGCGCAAATACAGTAAGTGACTTGGAAATAGCTTTGAAAGAAACACATCTCTGTTGAATAAGGAGCTAAACCGAAAGCTAATACACACTGGCATAGAGTAGATAAATATTTATGCACAAATATTTATGTCTTACAGTTCCTCAATATATCAATATTAATGATTAATGATCTGCATTCCCCACATTTAATAATTTAGCAAAAATAAATAAGTCATATTTTGCCCACTCTATAAATATTCAACAGATTTGGAGGAAATCTGAGTTGTCTGCAGATTATTTCTTGTTGATAATAGCAGCCACTGGAGCAAAGTCAAAGATTTGTTAGTTGTTTGCTTTATCCAATCAATATTTCATGTATATATGAATATGAGAATTACCACTCCAATCAGCCACTGCAGACACCATACCACACACAGATGCACTGAACAAATGTTATACGCAATAAAAGTATAGCATGGTTTGGAAAAGCTACTTTCATATATAAGGCCACTAATTTCTTTGACGCATTAATGCAACTTGTAATTTTTAGATTGTAGCGGGCTCAGTTTTAAAGCCAGAGTGAAGTTTCTGGTATTATATGAAACTAGAAAACTTAAGGAATTTAGACCAACCGTCTAAATTTTGGCAAGAATTTCACTTTCAAAGGGGCCCTTGACCTCTGACCTCCAGATATGTGAATGTAAATGGGTTATCTGGGTACCCACCAGTCTCCCCTTTACAGACATGCCCACTTTATGATAATCACACAGTCTGGATCAAGTCATAGTCAAGTCAGCACACTGACACACTGACAGCTGCTGTTGCCTGTTGGGCTGCAGTTTGTTGTGATTTGAGCATATTTCTATGCTAAATGCAGAACCTGTGAGAATTTCTGGACAATATTTGTCATTCTTTTGTGTTGTTAATTGATTTCTAATAATAAATATATACATACGTTTGCATAAAGCAGCATATTTGCCCACTCCCATGTTGATAAGAGTATTAAATACTTGACAAATCTCCCTTTAAGACACATATTGAAAAAATTGCAATTAATTTGCGATTATTTACTGACAGTCATGCAATTGAGTGTTCCGCTGACATCCATATCTATGTACTATATACTATATATATATTATACACTATATATAGTAGCACATACATATGGATGTCAGCAGATTTAAACACCAATGTTATGTTCTATTAAAAGAAATGATTACTGTAGTAAATAACACCTGTTGTAAAACCCATTGATGCTGTCTTGATTTTTCTCCCGTGACTGAAGAGGCTTGAAATGCCTGATGCCATAATTCCTGTAGAACCATGAAAATAACACTCGGGAAAGAAAAAAAAAAAAAACCAAACATGCGACAATATTAATAATGTATTTCCAGCATGCCTTCTGCATCATTATTCTACAATTTAAATGAGGATTAACACTGAGCATTAAATATACAACAGTAGCATTTTTTTTTTTACCATGCAGGAAAACTTTCATTACAACCAGTCTGAAATTCTGCCCATGGTCACACAAGACAAATTCAACCCTTTCTGTCCGAGTTACACGGTGGAGGACGCTGTTGTGGTTTGTTAAAGCCAGAAGAGAGCTGTGCCCTCAGCCCAGCAGTATTGAGCAGGGACAGTGGCTTTTTTAACAAGTTCCCCAAGCTCATGATCAGCCACACCCTCTTCACATTCAACTCAAAGTGCAGACTTTCTGATCATTCCTCACATTTTTGTAAACTTTTGACCACAGCTGTGGCAGGTCTTGAGTTTGTCTTGAGTTTCCAGTTATTTCTGCAACTCAGATTTTTCTCTGATAGAGTGATTGGAACATACTTCTTTGTCACAACAAACATTCATGAAGTTTGGTTCTTTTATGACTTTATTATGGGTCAACTGAAAATGTGACCAAACCTGCTGGGTCAAAAATATACATACAGCAACATGAACTAGCAATTTTGGTGACTTAGAAAGTCGTGTCAATGAAATGAGCTTCATAGCATGGCCTCTTAACTTCTTGTGAGTGATTATGAGTGACTACAGCTGGTGACATCTCTGAGGCCATTTAAATAGGGCTCATTAGATACAAACGCCCACAAATGCTACAATGGGAAAGTCAAAGGTGCTCAGCACGAATCTGAAAAAGCGAATCATTGACTTGAAGTCAGGAAAGTCACTTGGAGCCATTTCAAAACAGCTGCAGGTCCCAAGAGCAACAGTGCAAACAATTGTTTGTAAGTATAAAGTGCATGGCACTGTTCTGTCACTGCCACGATCAGGAAGAAAATGCAAACTATCACCTGCTGCTGAGAGAAAACTGGTCAGGAGGGTGAAGAGTCAACCGAGAACCACCAAAAAGCAGATCTGCCAGGAACTAGAAGCTGCTGGAACACCGGTGTCAGAGTCCACAGTCAAGCCTGTTTTTCATCACCATGGACTGAGAGGCTGCCGAGCTAGAAGGAAGCCCTTGCTCCAAAAAAGGCACCTTAAGGCTCGACTGAAGTTGCTGCTGATCACATGGACAAAGATAAGACCTTCTGGAGGAAAGTTCTGTGGTCAGACCAAACAAAAATCAGGCTGTTTGGCCAAAATGCCCAGCAATATGTTTGGAGGAGAAAAGGTGAGGCCTTTAACCCCAAGAACACCAAGCCTACCGTCAAACACGGTGGTGGTAGTATTATGCTGTGGGGCTGTTTTGCTGCCAATGGCACTGGTGCTTTACAGAGAGTAAAGGGGATAATGAAGATCACCTTCAAATTCTTCAAGATAACCTAAAATCATCAGCCCGAAGGTTGGGTCTTGGGCACAGTTGGGTGTTCCAACAGGACAATGACCCCAAACACACATCAACAGTGGTAATGGAAAGGCTAAATCAGGCTAGAATTAAGGTTTTAGAACGGCCTTCCCAAAGTCCTGACTTAAACCCCACTGACAACATGTGGACAATGTTGACGAAACAAGTCCATGTCAGAAAGCCAACAAATTTAACTGAACTGCACCAATTCTGTCCGGAGGAGTGGTCAAAGATTCAACCAGAAGCTGGCCAGTATATATATATATATATATATATATGTATATATACGTAATATATATGTATGTATATATATGTATATATACGTACATATATATGTGTATGTATATATATATATGTGTGTGTGTGTTGTGTGTGTATATATATATATATATATATATATATATATATATATATATATATATATATTTCACATCTGGGCTGGGATCTTGATAAATTGTTATCAGACAGCTGTATCTGTTAAGGGATCAAATTATCCTCATTTGAGTTAAAGCACTTTGTGAGTAATGAGGTTATTTGACGTTGATACCAAAGCGTCCCAACCGACCCCGCTCTCCCCTACTCCTTTTCCCTATTTACAGTAATACAGGTTAACTCAAATAAATAATAAATTGCAATAATACTTTCATAAATGTAGGTTCATCCATATGATTAGCAGATCCAGTCTGTGTGTCTCTGTGCCAGAAATAATAGGCTAAATGTGGATTTAATCTTAAATAATGTAACATGCAGTCCAAGGTCATGCCCCTCATCCACAACTTTTTTTTTTTTTAAGGTGTGTTGACATTATTATCCTCTAATTTCAATTTTGTGGACATATTTTTTTATTATTAGTTATTAATGTGAGCTGGTGTTATTGTAGTGCATGGCGGGAACCACAGCGGACATTCAGGACTCGGTGCTGTGCCGTTTGGGTGGCGCTCATCCCTCTCCTCTGGTCCACGGAGCGACCTGCGTGGTTTTAAAGCAAAATGGCGACAGTGCGACAGAGAGAAAGGCGAGCAGCGGTGCCAAGCGCAATGCCGAGCTTGAGGACAAGTCTTCGTCCCGAGGTAGGTGCTAAACAGCCCGCTGTCCTGTCTCATGTGCGCAGGGATGCGTGGGGGCCAGGTGGTCGTTAGTCTGCGCTGCGTGGGGATAAAAACACCGCAGTGACCGATATTAGGGGGAAACCGCAGCTAACCCAACTTCAGATGGTTTCGCTTTTACTGCAGAAAGTGTTTCTCCAAGACATTTCGGACATAGTTGCGTCTGTGTGGCTCAGTCTGGACATCATGAAGTCCCGGATAGCAGCAGAGAGCTCTGGGCTCACTGAACCGCCTCCGTTTGCGCTGAAGGACAGTCAGGTTGTGGCAGGACCAAATGTTTCTGTGCGTTTACTGCAGTGTTTGATGCAGAGCTACATGGCTGCACAGTAAACTGGCCCATTAGACACAGTGATGGTGAGAGTGAGGCAGCGTGGAAATTATCACACCTACACTGGCCACATAATTAGGTACACAGCTCAACTTTATTTATGAAGCATTTTCAAAACAACCACAGCTGAAAACAAAGTGCTGTACAAAATAAATACAAAATAAACCATAAAACAGTAAAAAAGAAACACTTAAAACAATAAATCAGAAGCAAAGTCTCAAGCTGGGTCAAAAGCCAAGGAATAGAATTGAGTTAAGTTTTATAAACGGACAGTGGCGAGGTCTGACGTGCAGCGGCAGATCGTTCCACGGTTTGGGATCGGCAACAGAAAAAGCTCTGACCCCTCTGAGTTTCTGCTGAGGCCTCGGTACCTCCAGGAGCAGCCGATCTGAGGCGCCGAACGGGAGCCCGAGGGTGAAGCAGGCGGCGCGAGACCATGGGAGGATTTAAAAGAACCCTAAAATGGACAGGGAGCCAGCGGAGGGAGGCCAGAACGGGAGTCATGTGCTCCCACTTACGTGCTCCAGTTAACAGTCCAGCAGCAGCATTTTGGACCAGCTGGAGACCTGAGAGGGAAGACTGGCTGACTCCAAAATAAAGTGCATTACAGTAGTCGAGACGAGACAAGGTGAAGGCATGAATCGCAGTGTGAAAGTGCTCACGTTCAAGAAGTGGCTTCACTTTTGCCAACTGCCTAAGATGAAAGAAGCTGGTCCTTACCACTGCACCTATCTGATGATCTAATTTAAAGTCGCTGTCCATTTTAAAGCCCACATTAGAAGCCTGAGTCTACAGGGGGAGGTTCACAGGAGCCATGGGCCCAAACACAATCGTTTCAGTTTTCTTTTCGTTTTGGGCCATCCAGGCTCTAATGTCCTCAAGACATAACAGAAGTAATGTGATGGACAAGCATCTTTCTTCGTCAGTGGCACATATATGATATAGATATATGTGCCACTGAAGAGGCCCTAAAATCGAGCCCTGTGGAACCCCAAATGACAGAGGAGCAGAGGAGGATTCGTAACCTCTTCAACTGATTGTTAACACAAATAGCTAATCAGCCAATCACATAATAATGATAATAATAATAATAATAATAAACTTTATTTTTATAGCATAGCTTGTCATACAAAAGGAAATGTAACACAATGTGCTTTATAATCACCACTCAGGTAACATCATGACGAACTAAGTACTGAGGAAACGCCATCTTTTAAATTAATTAAAAAGAAATTAAATGAAATGAGGAAACACAGGTGATAAATTTGAAAATTTGAAATTTAAATGGGTTAAATAAAAATTTAGTCAAAGGCCAGGCTAAAATTTGGGTCTTAAGTTTGTTTTTAAAATTGAAATATTAAAACAATAAAAACAAATAAAACTGAACAAATTTAAAGATATGTAAAACAGATTAAAACCAAAAAAATGAAATAAAATACCGAAAATGGATTAACTTAAAAATTTAGTGAAAGGCCAGACTAAAAAGATGGGTCTTAAGTTTGCTTTTAAAACTATTAATATTACATGTCACCCTCAGATCTTCAGGCAGCCTAGTCTGTAAACGGGGAGCATAGAAATAAAAAGAGGTCTCACCGTATGTTTTAGTCCTAACTTTGGGTTCAGTTAAAAGGCCACTTCCAGAAGACCTGAGGGCTCTGCTGGGTTCATATGGTAAAAGAAAGATAAATAAGAAGGAGCTAGACCATTAAGAGCTTCATAACCCAATAAAATAATCCATCCATCGTCAACCGCTTATCCCGTTAGGGGTCGCGGGGGGGCTGGAGCCGATCCCAGCTGGCATTGGGCGAAGGCAGGGTTCACCCTGGACAGGTCGCCAGTCCATCGCAGGACACATAGAGACAGACGACATATAGACAGACAACCATTCACGCTCACATTCACACCTACGGGCAATTTAGAGTCATCAATTAACCTAAACAGCATGTCTTTGGACTGTGGGAGGAAGCCGGAGTACCCGGAGAAAACCCACGCTTACACGGGGAGAACATGCAAACTCCACACAGAAGAGCCGCAAGCTGGAATCGAACCTGCGACCCTCTTGCTGTGAGGCGACAGCGCTAACCACTACACATCAATTCTAAAAATCACATGGCTGCAACTTAGTGCATTTAGGCATGTAGATGTGTTCAAGACAACTTGCTGAAGTTCAAACCGAGCATCAGAATGGGGAAGAAAGAGGATTTAAGTGACTTTGAGCGCGGCATCCTTGTTGGTGCCAGACGGGCTGATCTGAGTATTATGACCACAGTGTACCATCTTCTGATGGCTACTTCCAGCAGGATAATGCACCAGGTCACAAAGCTCAGATCTCAAACTGGTTTCTTGAACATGACAATGAGTTCACTGTACTCCAGTGGCCTCCCCAGTCACCAGATCTCAATCCAACAGAGCACCTTTGGGATGTGGTGAAATGGGAGATTCACATCATAGATGTGCAGCCGACAAATCTGCAGCAACTGTGTGATGCTATCATGTCAATATGGACCAAAATCTCTGAGGAGTGTTTCCAACACCTTATTGAAAGTATGCCACCAAGAATTAAGGCAGTTCTGAAGGCAAAAGGGGTCCAACCTTTAACTAGCAAGGTGTACCTAATTATGTGGCCGGTGAGTGTATATTGTATAAACTGCCAGTCAAGCAAAGTTGAACTCTAATGAACCTGCTAGTCAAGGTGAGATACTGCAAGAACAAAATACTAAGAGCAGAGTAAGGACAGCAAAACACACCTGAGCACATTTTAAACCTACCAGAGCTTGGATTTAAAAAAAAAAACAAAAAAAAACTAGGTCTCAGATATGAGCCAGCATGAAGATAAAGACCAAATACTGACAACATCCATGAATTTTATATACCGGTGTGTGTTTGTATATATTGTCCATAATGTACACTATACAGTACATTGTTTCTATTTGTATACACAATATTTGTATATAATGTATATATTGTTCCTATTTTTTAATAATAAAATACTGTTTGGACACTTTTTTGCTCTGTCCCCTTTGCTGCTGTACACTGTGAATAAAGGAATAGCTGACCTGATCTACGTATAGGCCTAGATTGGGTTCTTGTATACAAACTTTATAGGGCATGCATGAGCAACACTGCTTTGGCAGCCATTGTAATCAGTGTGGATCTTGCATTGTTTGTACGTTTGTGTTACTTATACTATAATGCTATATCATGCTATAATACGATATTGTATACAGACATCATTAGGAGGAGCTGCCCTGGTAGACAACAAGACGTTATCCCTTCAAAATGTAACTTAACGCATACCGGAGTGAACGTTACAGCAATGTAGAGGCGTAACAAAGTCCTGCATCACTTTTAAGTTTTAAGGCATAGTTGCTAAATCTATATGAATATTTTCTTAGAGTGTGTGTTCATCACCCTGTTGTCGATTTGTGGAGCACGACAGCTCGCCATGACCACCCTCTGCTTTGCTAGCGCTGTGTGACAGGAATGTTTCTGCCCATCAGACCTGGATCTCTCGTCTCCTGTTTTTCTGTAGTCGGTACTCGGCTCTGCTGGACGTGAAGTGCTGGCTTCCCCCCGTAGCGGTGACCACGTCTCTGTGATGGCGTTGCACAGAAAGACGTCTATAATATGGTAGAAGGATCAGACCTCCTCTCAGGGCAGCTTGGGCGAGTTCAGACTGCTTTCCCTTTCTGGTCTTTTGCACCTGTTAATGGGAACGACTTGCTGAGGGGATGATACAACTTCACCTAACTTCTACCTGACTAATGTTTCCGTGGTGAAATTTCTGACTTCCGACCTCCAAGCGTTCCAGGTGCACGATGCCACGTGTAAACAAAAACTATGGCTGACTGACAAACTGATGTTTATTTGACAAGTGTACACAAAGGTGAACTCTCTGCAGTGCTTCCTCCACCTTTTCTTTGGCATTTATAACGTTTTCCTGAGTAACTTTTTTGGAGAGAAGACAGATTTCAGAGATTGTTTACCTTGACCAGCTACAGAATAACATGTTTGACATCATTTTACCTGCACAGGTTTTAATATATGATAGCATGTATTATGTTAATTAAATACTTTTGGTTGATGGTTTACCATTTACAGCGTGCACTTCCATTGTTCTGTGATGTTACGTCAGATCGCTGCTTCTTGGTGAGGTTGGGGTAGATGATAATCTGACTTTAAATGTCGTTCCATTGTACTTTTTCTAGTAGGAAGTCGAAATTGTTCGATTTCCAAATTGTCTAGTAAGCAGCATAAGCCTGTCTCTTAGGTCACTCCCTATTTACTAAAATAAAGCATTGCATACACACTACTTTCTACTTTCTTGGTCTATTATCGACTAACATTCCTGCAATGCAATGCGTTGAATTATATAGATGCAGTAACTACAGTTGTGCGATACTATACTGGTTAGAAATGAAGCAAGTAACATTTTACTGCTTACAATAACAGAGTAAACTATAGTGTCTCTAGGTTGTGGTGACTGAGTAAACAAGGGAGTGATTTGATCGGACACAGTTTAGGGTTCTAATCAGACAGATTAATCAAAACATCTGTGGCAGTATGCAGGATTTTTTTCTAATTATTGCAGCTTTAGTTTGGGCCTCTCATACGTAGTTACTGGTTGTCAGTGACAACACAGTACGTACGTAGTTTGTGTCCTGCTTTACCAAGGGTGATGAATGTGCGTAAACAACCAGATCACATGGCGCATAAATAGCATGACGTCATGACGTGTCATGTGGACACATTTAGCCTTTTCACGTCTCATTTTTATACTGCTTTTTGCGTTCCACAACAAAACTACGGTAGCATCCACTCCACAGTTAGGTTTAGGC
The DNA here is from genome assembly GCA_947000775.1 of Pterois miles. NCBI lineage: Eukaryota > Metazoa > Chordata > Actinopteri > Perciformes > Scorpaenidae > Pterois > Pterois miles. Next base: position 6,030,944 of record CAMQGK010000005.1, on the reverse strand, counting down.
AACGTCATGGTTGGGCTTAAAGTGTGTATGTAAACTAAATATGATACATATGGAAACAATGTAACATCAGTACAGCTAATGCCTAACAAATGTCGCTAACCAACCAGCTTCCAAAACAAAACACCGTCCTGTTTGTTGAACTGACCCACCTCCCCTCTCGCCAGTCATAAGTAGTTTCTAACTCTTTATTCTATGTCAGTAGCTCTGAGTGTAGCATATCTATGCAGACATACACTCACTGGCCACATAATTAGGTACACCTGGTCACTTGCTTGTTAACACAGATAGCTGATCAGCCAATCACATGGCCGCAACTCAATGCATCAAGGCAACTTGCTGAAGTTCAAACCGAGCATCAGAATGGGGAAGAAAGGGGATTTATGTGACTTTGAATCCTTGTTGGTGCCAGACGGGCTGGTCTGAGTATTTCAGAAACTGCTGATCTACTGGGATTTTCACAGAACCATCTCTAGGGTTTACAGAGGACGGTCCGAAAAAGAGAAAATATCCAGCGAGCGGCAGTTGTTTGGACAAAAATTCCTTGTTGATGTGAGAGGACAGAGGAGAATGGGCAGACTGGTTGGAGATGAGAGAAAGGCAACAGTAACTCAAATACCCATCATTACAACCAAGGAAAGCAGAACACCATCTCTGAACGGACAACACATCAGACCTTGGAGAAGAAGGGCTACAGCAGGAGAAGACCACATGGTGCCTCCTGTCAGCTAACAGCAGGAAACAGAGACTACAATTCACACAGGTTCACTAAAACTGGACAATAGCAGATTGGAAAAATGTTACCTCATCTGATGAGTCTTGATTTTAGCTGCAACATTCAGACGGCAGGGTCACAATGTGGCGTAAACAACATGAAAGCATGGATCCATCCTGCCTTGTATCAACGGTTCAGGCTGGTGGTGGTGTGATGGTGTGGGGGGTATTTTCTTGGTACACTTTGGGTCCTTAGTACCAACTGAGCATCATTTAAATGCTGCAGCCTACCTGAGTATTGTTGCTGACCATGTCCATCCCTTTATAACCACAGTGTACCATCTTCTGATGGCTACTTCCAGCAGGATAATGCACCAGGTCACAAAGCTCATCTCATCTCAAACTGGTTTGTTGAACATGACGATGAGTTCACTGTCCTCCAGTGGCCTCCACAGTCACCAGATCTCAATGGTGGGATGTGGTGAAATGGGAGATTTGCATCATAGATGTACAGCCGACAAATCTGCAGCAACTGTGTGATGCTATCATGTCAATATGGACCAAAATCTCTGAGGAGTGTTTCCAACACCTAGTTGAAAGTATGCCACCAAGAACTAAAGCAGTTATAAAGGAAAAAAAGGGTCCAACCTTTAACTAGCAAGGTGTACCTAATTATGTGGCCGGTGAGTGTATTTACACTGTAGTCTTTGGCCTTGTGCATTATGTCATTCATACGCATTTTTGTGCGACCGGTCTGGAATAAATATCAGCAGACAAGACCCGTTTCATTTAAAATGGTGCTCCATCCATCCGTCTACATCTACCTTTGATGTATGGTGACCGCTCAGAAACATCATATCAATAATCTATGAAAAATAAGAGAAAATGTGATTTTCTGACAACGATCAATCATGAAACAAAAGAACTGACAGCAGAGATAACAAGCATAGTGGTCAAATTAGGACTGCAGACATCAGATCTTCACGTCCCTGTTGTCAGCTCAGGAATGGAGGTTTGTTAAGTGTAGACCTACATAAGTGAGCCCATCACTCCATGCGGGTGTCTAAGGACGAGCTTACGTGGCTATAGAAGCAAGTCAGCGGCAGCTTCACAGGCTGGCGTAGGTTTTACTACATTAGGATACCACAGAGAGTAAAGGAGTCAACTGCCCGACTAAATAAATGAGATGGCTGAGGCATGTTATCCTCAAATTGATTATATGTCACTTGACAAGGTCAAATATTTTAAAGTCCCTGAATGCTCAGCATAGCAAACAGTTATGTGTTCTCTGCTGGCCTGGCCGGCTGCTTACACAGCTATAAATGAAGACACCTGGGACTACTTAAATCGGAGTACACTGGCCTGAATTAGCAACCCAGCTGAGGAACAGCTGCAGAGATGAGATATTTTAGTAATCAGGTGGATCTACCAAGAACATTGAGGTCTGCAGAAATATATCAGAGGCGAGGAAATAAGGGCGGCGTGTTTTCACAGAATCACACCGGCTGAATCGCTAGTTCATCTCGTTAAATTATCTGCATGAAATGAATAACCATCACAGCTGTTTTCTCTTGGTGTTGAGCACACTGAGCTGTTCAGTTTTCTGTTTTCACTGGTATGATATGAAAATACTCTGTAAATGCGAGCTCCCATTAGAGCCGCAATCAAATATTTAATAATATAGAATATATCATTGTGGTAAATTGTCAAAAAATAGTGAAAAAAGTCCGTCACAATTTCCCAGAGGCCAAGATTATGTCAGTGAATGCTTTGTTTTGCTATTAGATAAGACAGCAAAGCCATACATCTTGTAAAAAAAGAGACTTTTCTGTCATTTTTGCTTAAAATAAGATGTAACATCAAAATATGCATATACAATAATGCAGATTATTTTTTGTTGTTGTTTTGAGTAATTGACAAATCATTTCAGCTCTAGTTTCCATTTGTTTAAGGCACTACAGTCTTTCATTTGGTGATGGTGCTTAGTTGTCATTTAGTCTAACAAGTGATACTGCTGTAACAGACAGTACTGTGGCTACATAACTAGGGCTGCTGTATCCAGTCATTACTTTCATAGTTAATTAGTCTTAATCTTCAAATTACTTGTTTTGTCTTACCAACAGTCCACATTCAAAGATATTAAATAAACGATGATATAAAGCAGAGAAAAGCAGCAGGTCCTCACATTTGTGAACATTTGACATCAGTGTTTGATAAAGGATTAACTGGTTATCACAGCTGTTGTTGATTAACCCTGAGCCATATTTAATAACCTTTCACCTTAATACTTAATGATGCTTCCTGATTTTATGAGAATTGCTCATCAATATAATTTTGACTGAATGACATGTTTCGGATGTCCACTACAGGAAATCACTTCTGTTTGGTGTCTCAGCTGACCTCAGCTGTAAGACCTGGATAAAACAGGGGAACCTCCGGTTCTGATAAGTGAAGTGAGTTAAACTTTCATTATTTCTAATATCCAGCAGGGGGCGACGCCTCTGGTTGCCAAAAGAAGTCTGATTGTGTAGAAGTCTACAAGAAAATGAGCCTAGTTCTCACTTGATTTATTACCTCAGTCAACATTGTAAACATGAGTTTATGGTCTCAATCACTAGTTTCAAGTCTTCTTCAACACAGCATGATGTTCATTTAGTAAATTATGGTCCTATTTAGAGTCAAATAGGCCATAAAGCAGGGGATGACTTAGGTCGCGGCTACCATGATTGACCATGCCACAGTGTCGTCCGGTCTGGTTGTTGTCCATGTTTTCATCGTAGAACTTTAATCCTTTCAGTGTGTTTCAAGTTCATGAAAGTTAATGTTGAATTTCTTCGCCTAAAAATGTCTTATTCAGCGTTTGGTTGTGCTTAGCTCCACTCTCTCGTGTCACTTCCTGTTTGAGATGAACTGGCCTGGATAGCAGGTGAGATCAGGGGACGGAGACAGAAAGCTGCGGTCAAATCAGACAGTTTCCAGCTGCCTTCAAAGAATCAACAGGAAGTCACAGGAAAGTGACATCCTGTTTGAGCAGATCTGTAGGCCACTTGTAGTTTTCAGACCACGTCCAGATTTATTTCTATTTGTTTGTAAATCTATGTGTAAATGTGCGTGTATCTGGCATTGTAAAGCATTTTGTAACTTAGCAACACATTGTGAGCACTCATTTTGTGTGCTATATACTGTAAATAACCTTCATTATTATGATTATTGTTATTATTATCAACCATGCAAGATGTTTGTTAACAGATGAAACCTTCATTGCACGACATGAGACCAATAACCTAGAATCTAGTGTTAAATATTACAGTTACACAGAAGAGCCAAACAGGTCTGATCAGGCGCGAGTCAGGCGTTTCCCATAATGCCCTTGGTCCAGCAGTCGTTGGAGAGCAACTGTGGCGCCTGGCTCTGAAACAGCTACTGCCTCAATCTTGTGAGGTTATAGTTCTCCACGTGTGCATGACGTCGCATCAAGTCGGCATCAAGTCAACCAGCATGCATTTGGTGGTGATCACTGGTGATCCATTCTGCGCAGGCCTGGCTTAATTCGAAACGGCAGTGCACAAACCAATGGGTGACGTCGCAGTGACTACATCCACTACTACAGTCTAACCGTTATCTTTTCCTAAAATTCACCAAGTCGTTTTGTTTGAATTCACAACATCAGACGACCCTGCATGTTGAAAAGTGAAGCTAAAGTGGATGTATTTTTGAAGAAATAATGTCCTCAGCTTTCAGTTTTGGATCCGAAAACAGGATCTGAATTCGGAGGGACAGATTCCCTGAGGCAGGGCGTGTCAGATATAATCGGGAAATCGTGCTGCAACATGAAATGTTTTTTTAGAAAGTCACAGTGATCTCTATCATCAGCAGCTTTTTTTTTTTTTTAACAAAGTTAAAGAGCAGTTTCTCTCTGTTACAGGTGTGTTTTCCAAGAGCCATGTGGTGGAGTTTCAACACAGACTGGTAAGTACACATTAACACATTGGTTCTTTTTTTTCCATGTATTTGAAATATTATGCATGACACACTTTATTAAATCAGAAAAACACAGGTGGTATCAGAAGAATATCGACTCTTATTAAAAGTGCTGTTATCAGCTTGTGATTCAGACAAGAATCAGGTGACCTGCTGTGAAGCGACTTGTTTCGAATAGCCACTGAACTGGAATGAATCTGAGCAAGTAAAGCCGAGGAAATGAGTGTTGATTGCATTTCAATTGAAAAGCAAAAAAATGTGTGTTGTCTAATGTTCTTGTTAGTATTATCATCATTATAATCACAATGGCAGAGCGTAAACCTAAAATGTGACCGTCTCTGAAGAGGTGTCATGATTCAGAGACACAGTTGAACGTCTCCTTACCGGCTTAACACCTGAAACTGTAGCTCAGACGTGTGAAATGCTCTGAAACTATAGCTGGGTGTGATTACCAGTCAAATTAAATCTGAGATGTCAGTTACACGTGTCAGTGCTTCCACTCCTACACTTGACAGGTTGCAGGGAGTGACAAGCTGGCTGTTGATTATTCACCAGCGTGAAACAAAATCACTGACACACTAGTGTTTACAATACTCTAGTCTTTGTTTAATTGTCTTAAAATGTAAGGCACTATTGTGAGTTTAGACGGGGAAATTGCCACCATGGAGAAATTGTACCATCAAGGGTTTGAATCATTAAATTCTTATGAGGTAACACACACTTTTATTCACATACATAACATACACATCACATCACATCCATTCTGGAAAATACCTACTGAAAAGTTATTCGGCCTTATTGTCTCATAGATAATTCAATGCTGTTCATTACTCATCAACCTGGCAAAACACAGACTTTGTATACACAAGCAACTGTATATCTATAGAAATTAATTTCCACTTAAAAGATTTATTTAAATGCGTATTTTATGCTGTTGGCCCTTTAAGTGAGGATCTTTGAGGACCAGCTCTCCACTGCCCTACAGACATCACTTTGTTTAAATGACAAATTAAGGCTGTCAGTCAATTGAAATATTTAATCACGATTAATCGCACGATTGTCCATAGTTGGGGGGAGCTCTTTTTTTTAGGGGGGTTGGGTTGGGGATCGGAGGGGCACCGGGTCCCCCCCCCACCCCCGCCAAAAAATGAATTTGGAATTGGTTAGGGGGAAGGGGCCCTTCTTCCCCCTCCCCCCCACCCACCCCCCCCCAACCAAACCACCCCCCCCCCCCCCCCCCGGGGCCCCTTCCAGGAGCCCCCCCCTCCCTCTATATCTCTCCTTTTTTTTATATATATGTACCTTTTTTTGTATGTGTGTGTATAATTTAAGAGAGTGAAAAAATTAAATTTTCCCTAGCGGGACTAATAAAGGAATATCTTCTTCTTCTTCTTCTAGTTAATCACGATTAATCGCAAATTAATCACATTTTTTATCTGTTCAAAATGTACCTTAAAGAGACATTTGTTATGTATTTAATACTCAATATGCTGCTTTATGGAAATTTATGTGTATATTTGTTACTGGAAATCAATTAACAACACAAAACAATAACAAATATTATCCAGAAACTCACAGGTTCTGCATTAAGCATTAAAGAAATGCTCAGATCATAACATGGCAAACTGCAGCCCAACAGCCAACAACAGCTGTCAGTGTGTCAGAGTGCTGACTTGACTATGACTTGATCCAGACTGTATGTGATTATCATAAAGTGGGCATGTCTGTAAAGGGGAGACTGGTGGGTACCCAGAGAACCCATTTACATTCACATATCTGGAGGTCAGAGGTCAAGGGAACCCTTTGAATATGGCGATGACAGTTTTTCCTCACCAAAATTTAGTTTGGAGCGTTATTTAGCCTCCTTCACAACACGCTATTATGACATGGCTGGGACTAATGGTTTCCTGAGGTTCTAGTTTCACCTTCCACCTTAACAGTCCACCTTAAGAGAGTAGGAGCTGTAGCCTCTTAGCATTTATTCACCCACAAATAAACTTTACAAACACTGTCTGCTACAGCTGACAACAGCTGAACTAAACTAAACGTACGGTGGTGGCTTTTACTGGGAAAGTGGCTGCATGTCCACGACGCTACGCACAGCACCGTGGCTGCTACAGTAACCCTCCTAATGGTGAGCTGGGGACTCAGGGTTGTGCTCATATCCTGCAGCCGGCGCATCGCTGCATGCCACGCACAAATCTTGTCAGTTAATGGTTAATAATTGGTTGAGGGTCGATTATCGGTTAATTTTATTTTTCAAAATTAGCATCCCTAGCTACAACCTAAATATCGCACAAGTTGCAATGACACATTTAAAGAAATTAGTGGCATTAAAACAAATTTGGTCACTTAAACACATTATTATTGCTTGAACAGCCCTGCTGAAAATGAATTGTTAATGGTTTGTTTCATTTTCAAACAAAGAAATGCCAAATAATTCCTAGTACCAGCTTCTCAGTTGTGAAGATTTGCTGCATGTCTTCGTCTCATGTTACAGTAAACTGAGTATCTTCAAGTTTTAGACTGTTTGTTGCTGCAGTTATCTATTTAATCTACCTGCAGATGTCACCTCGGCAGTTGTGATAGACATTCAGTACTATTGTGTGTAATGTATTGATATGATGATATCTCACGAAACGTTATTCATTTTTCCTGTGTTTTTTTATGAATGTCCGCTCTAGTCTTTTCAAAATAAACTTCCGTCACAACAACAGCTTGGTTAAGCTTAGGTAACAAACTTAGGTTTAGGAAAATATTGTGGTTTGGGTTAAAATTACTACGGAAGTGGCGTAACTTATGTACAGAAGTTACGTAAGACCGGTCTCCTGGGCGAAAGGCTGGTGTTTTTTGACTCCACCTTGACCTCCACCCACCTCCCTACATCTTCCTGGTTCACAGTTACATGGATTACATGAAAATTGATTTTGTGGGATATATACGAATTACAGCGCATTACTTTAAATAGGTATAGCTATAAACAATGAGAACAGCCTGTTTTGTGACACCGACCAATTAACAAGTGATCAATTAACCAGGAAAATAATTTCCACATAAATTAATAATGAAAATATCTCATTTTTAGTTGCTTTCATATTTTTCTTGCTACAAATCCAATAAAATCTAGACACCAAGTACATTAAGTCCCATGCTGTTGTATAAAATGTATAGTAACTAATGCATTAACGAAGCCATTATACGACTCCAACACTTTATCCATTTGAGCTTTTGGAGCCGTATATTATTTGCTTCATGCCATTGTGTCATACATTTTGAATCTGTTGCAATGAGGGAGGATCAAGTTTCAAGCAGCTAATTATAATGCACTTAATGGTGGCCACTATAGGATTTGAAACAAATACATTTTTCAGACTTTTCATTGATTTTGCACAACTGCATCTAATTTCAACCCTCAGCTCCCATATTTGTTTGTTTAGTCTTTTTTCCTGCGTACATTTCAGTTTGTATTAGTGAACATTCGCTGCTGCTGCTGCTGCAGTAGCAAACAGTGTGGAGTTATTAGGAGGGTTTTTTTGCTTCCTTCATTTGTGACGGCAGTTCTACTGAGACGGGTTTGCAGAAACATACTTTTGATGAATTTCAAGGAATCAGGGTTCATTCTCTGGTTCTGATTGTTTGAGTTTATGTATATATATATATATATATATATATATATAAAAAGCAAGCAGCTTTTGAAAACAGTTTTCATCACAACATCATCCAAACTTGATTTTCTTTTCTTTTTAGTTTCTCGTTTTGGATAGTTTCCATGTTCATGAATTTACATGTAAATTGAGTATCTTTCAAAGAGCCACGGCAGTGAATTTTTCCTGGAGAGGGATTTGTTTTAAAGAACAGACACATTGCAGCTACTAGGGTGAGATTGCTTTGGTCCTTGAAAGGCTGAATGAAGTCATGAGCTGCAGATGTCCACAATCCAGGCTGCTGCTCAGCCTCTGCAGATGTCTTCCACTCAGGTTATGGACCGTTTCCTCCACTAAGGGGCAGAATATGATCACCGATGCTCAGCCCTGCCTCAAAGGGCCGATACACTGAAAAGCAACATCACTTAATGTGCGCTGTGTAATCACATTTAATTGAATAGATGGTAATAAAAGGACACAAAGAAGAGCTTATTATTTAAAAATGTTTACATGCAGTGTTGTCATTATATGAAACCTGAAAATAAATCATGTACAAAGATAAAAATCCATCATAATTACACGCAGTTGTAATATACTGTTGTATAATAATAATATGATTTAGTAATTGTGTTACAGCATAACTAAATTAACTAAACTAATAATTATATCTAGATTACCAGGCTACATACCGTTTTTGTTCTATTTTGGTCTGATCCCGATGCACCCGTGTCAGATCAGTATTTATCCCTCAGAACATTTCACAAGTCCAAACAACCTCGATCTCCGAGGGTTCGGATTAGCGAGCTTCCATTGTGCATGAGCCGCGAGGCAGCTAACCCTTTCTGTGATACCTATCTGAGGTTGAGCTCAGCACTTTCCTCATTAATTTCCCACTTATTCTCAGAGTTGGATGTGATATTTTAGAGATTTGAGCACGCGGGGCACAGGTTAGGGCGCAATTATGCTGACGGAGGGCTTTTACAGCTATGCTCAATGAAATGTGGAGTATAGGATTAGACATGTAGAAAGTTATATAGTGATTAACCTTCATTTGAGTCCCCTCGGTGATCTCTAGAAGGCAAATCCTCCTGCTGTCAGGTATAGTTCTCCGCGTTGATAAATGACCTTCAAAATGATAGATCGAGGCATTCCTTCTTCTTCTTATGCTTTTGAAGCATTTGTTTGCCCTTTCAGGTGGTTCAAATGCTTCCTTAAACTACATATCACTTCGATTTCGATCAGCTATATCAATTCAGAAGTAAGTTAAAGGTCCCCTGTGTAGTTCTTGACCACTAGAGGCGCCATGGAGCACAACTCCACAGAGCACCTTTAAGGTATCCTTGGGATGTTTTATTACTTTTTTAAAGGGAAGTATCAGTTACTTAACATGACTAAAGCTGTGCCATTTATCAGCGGCAAGTGCTATCTGTTGGCGATATTAGGTATTGTAGAGGATTTGGTACATGGTATATATTGCAGCAATTTTTAAACAAATGTAATGACTGAAACCACGGCAAATAGAGAAATAAGGATATGTATGTATTTGCAGATTTTTCTCTGGGATTTCATTGATCAGTTTGTAGTCAAAGGGGAAAATCTACCTCCAGAAATTATATTTATATGTATTGCTGTGTGAAAGTTAGGGCTGCAGCTAATGATCATTTTCATCGTTGGTTAATGGATTAGATGTTTGGTCTATAAAATGTCAGAAAATGGTGAAAAATGTCAATCAGTGTTTCCCAAAGTCCAAGATCACGTCCTCAAATGTCCACAACGTAAAGATATTCAGTTTACTGTCATAGAGGAGAAAAGAAACCAGAAAATATAAGATAAGATAAGATAAGATAAGATATTCCTTTATTGGTCCCACAGTGGGGGATATATTCACATTTAATAAGCTGGAATCAGAGAATTTATTTTGTTTTCCCTTAAAAATTACTTAAACCGATTAATTGAAACCAAATATACTTGGTGATTAATTTAATAGTTGACAACTAATCAATTCATCGTTGCAGCTGTTGTGAATTAAGATGAGGCTTGATCTATATAGGGTCAGAAGTTTGTTTATATACAAAAAATGCATTTAAAAAATCTCCATCTTTTCATTTTTTTATTAAAAATGTGTTTTTTCCAATTAAGTAAAAATCTCCATTCTCCATATATATATATATATATATATATATATATGTATATATACGTGTATATATATATGTATATATACGTATATATATATATATATATATATATATATATATATATATATATATATATATATATCCTTCATTTTTAGTGAACTAATGTTTTCTAACGAAGAAAAAAAAAGAAGAAAAATCCTGCCAATGTTTTAGAAAAAAAAATAAAGAAAGCTCAAATGTCACAATTGTTAAGCTCCATTTAATCAATTAAATGTGCTGATGCCATCATTTTCTAACATTATCACGGTTTAATTTTATATTATTTCATGTCAGGACAAGCTAATCATCAGTAATCCCTTTTTCCTCAAATGCAGCATGATGGATGAGGCTACTTCCATCTATTTTTCCTGCGTTTGTGCTCCGACGCTGCAGAAATCATGGCTTCCACAACAATGGCGCTTCCCTCCCTCGCTCCTCAGAGAAAGGACATTTTTGAGCCCCTTTGATTTGGCCCGATTTGTTTTGATGTGAGGAGTGAGTGGTTTTTAAAATCTCCTTAACTCCCCAGGCCGGGCCCAGCCTCCCACAGGGCTAATGACCGTAGCCTGGCCCGTGTTGAATAATACAGGCGCTTGGCGAGGTGGAAGTGGGGAGGAGGGCACGGGGTTAGACGTGGGCCCTCCTTCTACAGTACACCTCCATTGATAAGATTGTATTAATTGGTATGAATAGAGTGGGGTTTTCTCCCTCTCCTTGTATACATTTACCATTATACTCATTAGCTTCCCGTTGCCTCCCAGCGAGTTCCTCCTTCACATCCCCCGGGGTCTCCTGGGAGGCAATTTGCATCTCTCCATGGTGTCCCTCTGGGGTTATTGAGGAAATATTAGCCCCTTTTCTTCTGTGGTCGACCCTTTGATTTATTTGGAGCTGGGGCTGATAGAGTGGCACTCACATGTTAATGACTGGCGCTGATACAGGCCCCCGGTGCAAGACGACTCATTGATCCGGGTTGAAAAGGTACAATTGACAAGCAGCACTGAATAATCGTCTTACATGTGTGTGTGTGTGTGTGTGTGTGTGTGTGTGTGTGCGGACCTTGGGAAATGACAAGGGAATCCCACTGCTGTCAAGGCTACCGCACTCAAGCTGTCCACTTTCCCTGATAGAGTTAGATAAATAGGGCTTTTGTTGGCCTCTGAATTCCTTGTGACTTTTTGACAGCCGCAGTTTTGGCATTTTCTTGTCTGAGGGCTTGTTTCTTCTGTTTATGTCATCTCGTTGACCCTGTGTGATCACACTGGTGCTTATTTTAGCCTCATCTAAACCCAATCAGAGGCTGCGAACGACAATCCAGTTAGTGTTCAGAGTCGTTTGTCCTGGTCTAATAATAGAATACAAGGTGATGACTGAGGGCTCACTTTGGTTGCCATTAGTGCTCCCTGCGTCCCCCCACAACCCTCTACTCCTGCCGTGGTGCTATCATATTATGTTTTAAAGAAAGCTAATGAGAGATTTCATCGTAAAACCTGCGATACTTGACATGCCTCCGAATTCAAGCTCACTGATGTCTGCTCAGCAACGAGGAGCCCGTCCTCAATTTGGAGAGCAGTTTGACACCGACTCCCTTTCATCTGAGTGGTCACATGTCGACAGCAAAGTGGCAAAGTTTGATATAAATATATTTCTTTTTCTCCCCCCCATCTCAACTGAAGAGGGAAGCCTAATCATAGCAACAACTTCTGCCTTGCTCAGTATTAGTATACTCTGTTATATGGTAATAATAACATTTAATAAAAGTCAACATCCTAACTGCCGCTAAACAAAAATACCCACCGCTGCATCTCCTCTGCATACTTATAACAGATTAGAGGTTATGTATATCAATTGCGCGGCTCATGCATATTGCTATGAAGGGGGAAACGCAAGAAATGGAAATGTGCCATTTCAACGAGCCGGCACAGCTTGCCAAAAGTGGGGGAAAGTGGGTAGCGCTCGTGGTGATGGTCGGGTTTGTTTTCCTCTCGGTGTTGGGAGACGAGAAGTCATATATCTAAACAGAGCAGATATGATGTTTATGAGAGCCATCTGCTCGGCAGCCCTCCTGTGCCCGCTGCCCTCCTCAACGTGAGAGCAGCCTCATTAAAACGGTCACATGCCTGAGAAATTTCTAGCCGCTGTTTTTTATTCCTTCTTCTTCTTCCCCCCTTTTTAAAAGGAGTAGAGTTTAAAACTAACAAAGCCTTGGGAAATCCCCATCAGACATCCCTCCCTTAATCCATTTAATTTTGAAAGGTATTGTTTAAAGCTTTAAAGTTTATATCGTTTAATCCCCCTCCAACACTACGGGCAGCAAATGAGGCCGTGTCAGCAGCTTGAACAGATATAATCTACTCCACACAACAGAAAATCCTCCTTCAAGACAAGGTTGCATGGGTTTCCTGTGAACTCGCTGTTTGATGTTTCTACCTGCTATTGAACATGACTTCTGTCTTAACCCAACTGTCACTCGCTCCCTGTCCCCTTTTATCACTCCGAATGTTCTCGCTTCACCTTTTTTCATCAGTAAATCTACCATCACAGCCATTTCACTCAGTCCCCTTTTTATAGGAGAGGGGGAAAAGGAGAAGTTTGTTGTGAGCAGGTTTGGTATTTTTTTGCTAGTGTTGAACCTCGGACAAAGGACGGGATTGTTTTTCCTCGCCCTGTCAATCCTGTTTTTTGTTTTGTCTCCAATGTGGTGTGTATTTTGTATGTGCATATACCTTCCATAGATAACATTTTATTAGTTAAAGTAATATAGTTTGACCTTTTGGAAAATACGCTATGAAGCGACAGCCAGCAGCTGGTTAGCTTATCTAAGCTAAGCACACTGGCGCGCTAGCTCTGTCAATAGGTAAAAAAAACACCAGCTCTGTCTTCTATAAAATTATATTTCTATACAGCTAAACTACACTCTCAACGTGGTATACTGAGCGACCGTTAATGAAACGCGGTATAATAATTAGTAACAAAGGCCACTATGTGTGGGTGGGAGGAGAGCCTAAACCTAATAAAGTAGTTTTAGCCAATGTTGTAGTCATTTTAAGCCAAACCATGACATTTTTTACCAAACCTAACAAAGTGGTTTTGCTGCCAAAATGTTTAAAACTGTGACCGTAATCGGGAGAAAACATGTTTCCCTCCAAATGTAAGTGAGGATGCACTTTAGTTGTATGGGAACATAATTTTGAGACAGGTTTGCAAAATATTCCTACTTGTCAATTACATTTTGTTAAAGGCATACTATGCAGGAGTTTCCTAAAGATAAAACTATGTATAGACATTAAAGGTAATCCCTCTCAATCATCACTTATGACCCTCTAGAAGTGTTTTGTATTATCCACAGAGACCCTGCAACCCTCTGCTTGGATTTTCTCCTTTTTTTGCTGTGTTCAGGACATTTCTGGGCGTCCGGCTTTCGGCACTGGGTGTGTAGCCTCCATGCATGCTCATCCAAGAGGAAGCTAAGAAAATGGCGGACACAGCGCTGAAAGAATACAAATATAGCGAGGCGTAAGGCGAGGCGTAACGCGAGGCGTAACGAGGCGAAACGCGAGGCGAAACGCGAGGCGTAACGCGAGGCGAAACGCGAGGCGTAACGCGAGGCGAAACGCGAGGCGTAACGCGAGGCGAAACGCGAGGCGTAACGCGAGGCGAAAGGCAAAGTGGACAAAGCTTGTTCCAAAACGAGTGAATCTAGGGTTGACGTTTGGTTTTACAAACAGTAAGCAACAGTTCCTGCGTTATGCCTGTCATTTTTTTGTATGCATTAAACAAAATATGGTGTGCCGTATTAAGGAATGGGGCTGCAGAGCTGCTGATAGGTGGATTTTGTTACCTTTAGACAGACCGTAGCTGTTTTCCTCTGCTTTCACTGTAGCTTCATATAAATTAGGGATGTACGGGTCTAGACCCTGCTCCACCTCTGTAATCTCACATTCAGCATTTCTTTCATCAGTCTTTGTCAAAAACAAAGATGGAACATCCACCACAACTTTCTATTAAAAATGAAAACCTTCAAGACTTTCACAATGTGTGGTTACTTATTTATAAGGCTGGATTTTTACAAATGTCAGAGGGGTTTTGAATAGAACTGCAGTGATTAATCGTAAGTTGCTAACTATTGAATTAATTTTAATAAGAAAGAAAGTGAAAATTCTCTGATTCCAGCTTCTTAAATGTGAATATTTTCTGGTTTCTTTCCTCCTCCGTGACAGGAAACTGAATATCTTTGAGTTGTGGACAAAACAAGACATTTGATGTCATCGTGGGCTTTGAGAAATACTGATTATTTTTTCCAAAAATGTTTTTCTGACATTTAATAGACAAAACAACTAATCGAGAAAATAATCGACATAAAGATAGCTAGCCCTAGTTTTGAATGAGATTTTTCACACTCCTGGAACAAAATGTGCTCTCTGTTATATGAGTATAACCTTTACATTTCCTTGTTTTTATAGTTTACGTTATTTATGCTAAGCTAGGCTAACTGGCTGTAGATTCATATTTAGCAGACAGGTATAAGAATGCTTTGTTTTCATCTAACTCTTGGCAAGAAAGCAAAAGCAAATAAGATTTAAAATTTCCTTTAAATTTATCATTTCCAGTAATTTTTTAAATTTCCTATATTACTTGAATGCACCCTCAATATTCGTGTTTTTAAAGAATGCATCAGCATTTAAATTTCTTACTATAAAGATCACTATTTTCTTTGCAACACACCACTGATGGTGCTCATACATTTTCCTTTCGTGTATAATTTGAGTCGTATAACGCGGCATATATTTTCACTCAAGCAGTAAATTACATTGTTTAGTTATCAAAGGCTTTGTGTAATTACATTTGTGCAATTCAGGATGACAGGGCTGATAGTGTCTGCACAAGACGCTGGCATACATAATCACAGCCAAAATCCCATTAGGGAGAATGGAGACCATTATTATGGAAATGACCTTTGGGTGACAAGAATTCAGTGGGATAAAAGAGTGCGTAATCCAGACAAAGACATCGTGTGAAGCCCCTCTCTTTATTTTCTCCTGTGCAAATTTGCTGTTTTTTTTTAGTTTCACGTTCTTCTGCGAAACAAGTTAGTCACATTGAGGAAAGTGAGGTTGGTTCATGGCATATTGCTAATTTCTTCCTGCTTTTCTGCTGTTTGTGGGCAGAACCGCACGGCTAAGATGGCAGAAGAAGAACTTGTGTTGTTTTTCCTTTCGCTGTGGCACCTTCTCCGAGAGAACACACTCACCTTGGGATTACTGGAATGTCAAGCTGAATCTCCGTCTGTTTGTTTTGAGCCACGCTTTGATACTCTCGCACTTAAGAGGCAGCTTCATAAATTCACATTGTGTCAAATAAATCAATAGATCCCATTAGCTGAGGAAGTTGTGTAGTGCGGTACTTGAGGGACCGTGGCTCCCCTTGTTTAGACGTTTCTCCAGCCAAGGCGATGGCAGAGGAATACAAGGTTGGCTGTTGATCCATCCAGACAGCTCCAGCAGTTGAAATGGTTTGGCTGACTGGTCCCAGTTGGTTTTTAGCACAGTCTCCACTGTGCTGCCAGCCTGGGTCTTCAGTCGAACAGGAAGAAGGAATTTGCTCAGACATTCACAGCCTTACAAGCCTACAGCGCCAAACTCTTCCTCCTCCATCTGTGTGCTGTCCTCAAATGGCTTAAAGTTTGACTATTTCCATTGTTTCCTTTAAATAATTGTCTAAGGTGAAAGATCAAAATGATTATATCTTTATTTTTTATACTAGTGGACAGTGGGACCTTGTCTTGTATTTCACTATCAAATGCTGTGCAGATCATATTTTCATTCGTCTGTTGTGTTTTTCTAGTGCGCAAGGTGACTTTATCTCAACCAACAGTCCAAAACAGCCAAAAAATGCCATTTACAATCATAGAAAACAGTAACTTACAACAAATACTCACAGTTTAAAAGCTGGTACCAGGAAATGTGATTACATTACATTATTACGTATATGTTACATTATTTCCTGACTCAAATGATTGCTGATTATTTTTCTGTCCAATGACTAATCAGTCATTGGACTTATTGTATGAGCTTTTGACGACGATTACAATAACCATACTCTGCTGTACAGAACACAAGAATGTCCAAAAATCAACAAAATGTACGTTGAAATTACGAGTAAATTCTTAAAAGCTTTGCTATTCAGTCAAATTACAAAATATATACTTCAAATTGTGTATTTTTTTTTTACCATACCATACTCATACTCTACTTTAACTGTTGGGGTTATATCAAAGATGGTTGGTTATGCCCATTTGAAAATTAATACATCCGCTAAGTGTATTTCACCAATGTTTCTGACCACGAGTAGCCAGACTTGGTTGTGATTTTTCATGTGAGCAAGAGTGTATTTCTTTGGTGTTTCTGACCATGACTAAGCAGACTTGGGTGTGTTTTTCCCCTGAACCAGTGTATTTCACCAGTGTTTCTTAACGTGAGTAGCCTGACTTGAGCATGTTTTTCCCCTGAACCTGAGTGTATTTCACCAGTGTTTCTTAACGTGAGTAGCCAGACTTAGGCGTGTTTTTTCCCTGAACCCGAGTGTATTTCACCAGTGTTTCTGACCGCGATTACCCAGGCATGGGTGTGTCTTTTTCCCCTGAAGCAGAGTGTATTTCACCAGTGTTTCTGACTGTGAGTAGCCAGACTTTGGTGTGTTTTTCCCCTGAACCAGGGTGTATTTCACCAGTGTTTCTGACCCCGATTACCCAGGCATGGGTGTGTCTTTTTCCCCTGAACCAGAGTGTATTTCATCAGTGTTTCTGACCGCAAGTAGCCAGATTTGGGTGTGTCTTTCCCCTTGAAGCAGAGAGTATTTCACCAGTGTTTCTGACCGCTAGTAGCCATGCTTGCATGTGTTATTTCCTGTGAACCACAGTGTATTGCACAAGTGTTTCTGACGGTGAGAAGCCACGACTTGGGTGTGTGACACACCTCTGTCATGGCAGGTGTCTTGCTCAGGAATCAAGGAAGCATAGTGTTCTGTGTGAAGTTGTTTGTATGTGCGGTTCTCGAGAAAGCTGCAGGCATCAACACCACCGGCCAAAC
Organism: Pterois miles; assembly: GCA_947000775.1. Taxonomy (NCBI): domain Eukaryota; kingdom Metazoa; phylum Chordata; class Actinopteri; order Perciformes; family Scorpaenidae; genus Pterois; species Pterois miles. The sequence continues at coordinate 6,013,346 of CAMQGK010000005.1, read as the reverse complement.
ATTCGGCCCGTTGTGAACCGTCGTGTTTTGAACGAACACTGCACCAGTTTAAATCAGCTTTTAGGTACAAGTGTTTCAATCACTCATTTATGTTTTGATTAGGCTACATGTTGTTTGAAGTTGACTACAGAAGGTGTCATTTTCCTCCTGTTCATCCTCAACTGAAGCCTCTTCTTCCTCTGGTCTCAGCATCATCATTGACTGCATCCTCTTTGTCTTTGTCCTCTTTTCAAATTATTATAATAACACAAGCTCTTTTTTGATTAACCACATTTTTCTGCCTCAGTCAGTCTCCTGTATCTTCATGTGTCATGCATATTACCTTACATTACATGTAGCAGTTACATTTTTATGTCTTGCTCGAGGGCCACTTTGACATGTGGGCAGAGGAGCCAGGGATTCAATCATCAACACTACCATCACGACCAACCGACTCTACCACCAGGGCTCCCATGCTCCATTTCATTTAAAGTCCCACCATAGTGACAAGCTCTTGTTCGTTGAAGGTCATTTACATTTTACTGCATGTCTGAACAATTGTAAAAATGTTGATCACACATTTATTTGTTTTAAAGAACACAAGTAAAATGACTTCTTCCACAGTGTGGTGAAACAATTAATGCAGGTAAGGGTTTTACCAGGCGAAGTGTATGGCGTTTTGGTGAAATGAGATTGTGTGCAGTAGAGAATGAGTGGAAGATGAAAGAGAATAGGGCTTGACATGCGCTGAGTTTGTGAGCCAGACTCAAAGCCACACTGATGTGAGTACATGGCACGATTCCCAGCCCACCAGCTAGCAGAGCATGCTGCACACCATCATTTTCAACTCTGTGACTTGAAGTCGTTTCATTTTTGCTGTTGGTACAAATTAAAGCTTTTATTGTTACGAACCTGCAGTTTATCATGTACACCTGTACAATCAAATGAAATCCAGTACAACAGCCGAACAATAATGTCTAAACTAAACATTATAAGCTCTATAAAATTAAAGGATGTCACACCTGTTTGGATTGCATCACATTGTACCGCTGTACCCAATAATGGCCACTGAGTGTATATGGACAGTTTAGATTACAACAGTACTTCCCAAGCTTTTTATTTTCTGGGACCCCACCTTTAAAAAATGACAAACCGTTGCGACCAAAGTCCCAATAGGGCTTATCTATAAATCGTAACAAGAGGGAATTGAATGTTCCTTACAATTACTAATTACTAATTACTAATTACTTTAATTCCATCTGTATTGCGAGTGTGAAGACGCTAATATCAACCCAAAGAATCCAGTGGTACTAACCATGTCATACTAGGTTTCTGCGAAGGAATTTAAATAACGCTTCAAACTTGCATGCTAATTTTTGGCGAGGAAAAACTGGCATGACCATTTTTAAAGGGGTCTCTTGACCTCTGACCTCCAGATATGTGAATGTAAATGGGTTCTCTGGGTCCCCACCAGTCTCCCCTTTTCAGACATGCCCGCTTTATGATAATCACATGTTGTTTTGTGGTTTTGTGTTGTTAATTGATTTCTAATAATAACTATATCCATATATTTGCATAAAGCAGCACATTTGCTCATTCCCATGTTGATAACAGTATTAAATACTTGTCAAATCTCCCTTTAAGGTACATTTTGAACAGATAGTGAAATAACCTAATGGCCTAACTACATCAGATTGAACAGATGTACCTAATAACCCATATTGTACCAGTAGTATACAGAGTCCTGACGAATACAAGTTTCAAACAGAGAGAATAAAGTAAAAAAGTCAAAAGACTGCTGTGTTCTTGTTAGTTTTCTGTTGTCTAACAGAACACAATGATGATGACGCTCCTCCTAAATCTCATTTAACAAACTGAAAAACGAGGCGAGCGTCTTGGGGGAAAATAGCAGGCAGGGTTAGTAGAAGCTCATAGCAGATTGATCTGTGCATACAGCTTAACTGTATTAAAGCTCATAATCCCTGTAAATATCTCCAGGCAAGGCAAAGTCAGCCTTTTAACATTGACTAAATGAAGTAAATAGAAGCAAATAAATTCATAAAAAATTACATTTCTGTTGAACATATATATATATATATATATATATATATATATATATATATATATATATATATATATATATATATATATATATATATATATATATATATATATATATATATATATATATATATATAGATGTGAGTTGTGTGAGTTGGCTGCTAATGAGGCTTGCACACGTTTTGAACCGAGATATTTTGATGGTTTCACCACCCCGCCGTTTGGGGGTAACAGTGAAGTTCGCTGTAAATGGAGCGCGTCTGTTCCCCCTTCGAACCTTTTACACCACAACAGATGGGGAGAATATGGAGCTCGGAAGGTTTTACCTCTGAGGTGGTAACAGTGAAGCCACTCATTAACACTGAATTTACCACTTCGTTAGCAACGCAGCTTCCTGTAGAGAGCGACCAGACCTGGATGTCAAACCCACTGAGCATACGTTTTTTAAACTAAATCAGCTCTGGACAGCATAATCTGTTACAAGATGTAGCATACGCGTGCTTAATCGTATAACCAATAACTATGTTTGTCCAAATAAATTTGACATAAAAATATGTTGTGTATGTTTTCTTTGTGCGAGGCCTGTGTTTGTGTTTTAGACAGATTGTGTGCCTGCCAATTTGTCAGGATTCAAGTAACAACAGTCTCATGCTGGGATCCGTGTTGGCACCATCACAGAGTGATAAGACGCAATATGATCTCATTGGAGGTGTACTTTGTTCCCATGGAAATTGGTCAATTTTAGCAGACGACTGAGAACTTTAGGTGGAGAGGCAGGAAGGTTGTGTCCCAGAGGTACGCTCACATAATTAAGCATCCTCGCCAGGGTATTCAGGGCTAACAGCAGGGTTTGTTGTGAATAGAGGTGGTGAAAGAGGGTGTTGGAAAAATCATAATGCGGTGCGGAATAATACCACTCTCATTTTATGGAGAAAAAGACTTATTTTTTTTAACAGCAGCACATTATCAGCATGAAAAAAATGAGCTAGACTTTATTTTACATTACATTACTTTCTGCAAATTGTCTTCAGATGGTTGACTACTGCACTGCAATAAAGAAAATATCGGGCTTCTAAGATATTGCTTGCTTTATTTGGCTTGCTTGAAATTATTATACATATATTAGGGCAGTCAGTTGATTGAAATGTTTAATTGCGATTAATCACTCATTTTTTATCTGTTCAGCATGTACTTTAAAGAGACAATCGTCAAATATTTAATACTCTTATCAACATGGGAGTGGGCAAATATGCTGCTTTATGTAAATATATGTATACATTTATTATTGGAAATCAATTAACAACATAAAATAATGACAAATATTGTCTAGAAACCCTCACAGGTTCTGCATTTAGCATAAAAAATATGCTCAAATCATAAGATGGCAAACTGCAGCCCAACAGCAACAACAGCTGTCAGTGTGTCAGTGTGTTGACTTGACTATGACTTGATCCAAACTGACTGTGATTATCATAAAGTGGGCATGTCTGTAAAGGGGAGACTGGTGGGGACCCACAGAACCCATTTACATTCACATATGTGGAGGTCAGAGGTCAAGGGACCCCTTTTGATAATGTTTTTGATATGTTTGGAGCGTTAATTTAGCCTCATTCTTGAAAAGCTACTAGTATCTTCACTTTAAAATTTCTGCAACCTAAAAGTTGCGTTAATGCAGAAAAAAATGAGTGTTGTTAAAGCATTAATGTATTATCGCGTTAACCTTGACAGCCCTAACATATATAGCACACTTCATAATTTTGTGATGTTCTTTCATATTTCAGAAAGTACTGCTACTATGTCTGATGTGAAGCCAAATGCACAAGAGGACAAAGATGTGGAGCTGGCATCTGACAGCCCGGGTCGTACTCAGGAGCCATTACAGAGTCACACATTCTCCCTGAAGAACAATGCTGCAGGTCTGTCCTCAGATGAACACGAAAACCCTTTAAATGGAACCCAGCCGAATCCATTTGTATACAGCAGTGTCCCCGCTGTTCCCCATGCAGGCAATTCATTGCCTTCAGGAGCACTTGTTAATGGACCTGGTTCACACCCCACCTCAGAGGTACACTGTGTCCTGAACAAAGGCACTGTTTTATCCAACTATGTCCTGGACGCCGCGCGGCAAGCGGGGAAGGACACGAGCCCCGAGGTGTTGCCACCACCTAGTGAGCTTCAATCAGACGCTTGGAAGAACACAGCGGGGCCCACCGTAAAAACACTGGCCACACAGCCAGGTGTCAACACGCCGCTGTCTCACTCGGAGGCGAATGAGTCCAAACCGGCCTGCTCCGCGCTGTCAGGCGCAGACATCTCAGAGCAAATGCACATAAGCCAACCTTTGACAAAACAGACAATGAAAACAAGATCTCGACGGGACGTTGAATGGTCCGAAAGCTCCTCGGATGATTATGACGACGCCGAAGCGATCAGATGGGATTCGACGACAGAGCGCTTCTTGCACAATGACAGAAGGCTGGAGACCGAAGTGATGCACCAAAGGGACAGGAAGCACAACACACATGCAAAAAGCATGTCAGGCTCTCTGGAAAAGGTTAACAACAGCTTAAATCACACATGCAGACATTACTGTTTCTGCGGTGGCAATGATGTCGGAAATGTTGACAAAGATGATTCTTTGGGTACCCAGTCTGATATTAAATATTCTGCGGTGCCACTCAAAGCTCTTTCCAGGAGCACAGCTTCAGACTCGGAGCGGCGTATTTATAGCGCGGCAGCACAGGAAGGCTGTAATGAGGAAAATGACCCTGAAGATGAAGACAATTTGAGTTCAAAAGTGGAACACTCGAAGACAGAACAAGATCCACTTTTATTTTCATGCACAATATGCAATGTTAATTTCAAGGAGAAAAGACATTTCCATCGACATATGATGTATCATTTAGGCAAGCATAATCAGGTGAACAGTGAGGATGTCTCTCAGCCCTTTATATGCAGGGAGTGTGGGCGTTTGTTCTGTGATAGCAACTCCCTCATGAGGCACATCATTATTCACCAAGACAGGCTGGAAAAACTTATGGAGGAAATCAAAGGTCTCAGAAACACTGAGTTGGAAGACGGGGGCACCGCAGTGCAGTGCCATCGGTGTGCGTTTGGTTGTAAGTGCCCTAAAATCTCTGTCCAGCACGCCAAAACACACAACAATCTGAAGCACTACTACTTCTGTGAGGAGTGTAACTACATTACACTGACGCAGCAGGCACTTGAAGAACACTTAAATGTTGCGCACCTTGACACACACCAGCCTCAATGCAGGAAAGTGACTCGTAATGATGCACAGGAAGCGGACCGTGTTCAGCTTCAGCGAAAAATGTTTTTTTTCAAAGACAAAGTAGCGTTGGAAAGACATTCTGAGCTGGAGCAATCACGCTGCGGTAATTATAAAAAGGTTGCAAGGTCTAAACCAAATCTGTTTAAGCCAGCTCTTGGAGAAGAGGGTAAAAAAGGGGAAATTTACATTCAAAAGTCCAATGACAAAACTGTAAATGCTCTTCCGTTGAAGTGCCGTGTCGGCTGCACCAAAAACATACTGTCGCCGTCTTTGTGGAGGGTTGACAGGCATGGAAAACTACTCCTACAACCAGCAGAAAAATTAGACGTGGCAACTGATCTCACCTGTGTGGAGGAAGACGCTGGAAACAATAACTGCAAGGCTTTTGGCAGCTCAAAGCAGGCAAACTGTACTGCAACCACTGATTTTCTACTATCAGCCAGAAATCTTAAATTAGACCAGATGTTCTGTCAGGGCGGTAAGAACGAGTCAGCAAGCGGGAGTTTACAAGCGCGAGCGAACCAAAATTCTCTGTCAATGAGGAAAATGTCAACGCCCTTGCGTAACACCATTGACAATATGAATGGTAATATATCTGAAAGGTTTTGCCAGAGGCTCAAGCATCAGTCTGTGGATAAGGAGTTAGAAGGCTGTGAGGGCGGCAGTAACTCCAGTGATGACACCAGTGAAGCTGCAGGCAGCTTCTTGGAAAGCGAGACCGTAATGAACCCATATGCTCGGAGGTATTTTACAAAGAGACAGAGGTTTTCAGCCAAAAACCAAAGCCCTCATGTACTCAAGGATGAAGATGAAGACTGTAGTGACGTAGAGCAACTCATAATCAAAGAGGAGTATATCGAAACTACAGTATGTGAGGATTCCCCAGAGTCGCCTTGTATGTCTACAAGTAACAACTTTGATGTTTTCCCCCCACAAGGGGTAGAACGCAAGCCCTGTCCCTACTGCCCAGCCATGTTTGAGTCCGGTGTGGGCTTGTCCAATCATGTGCGAGGGCACCTTCACCGAGTTGGCTTGAGCTATAACGCTCGCCACATGGTCTCGCCAGAGCAAGTGGCATTGCGTGACCATCAGCCACGAATCCGCAGGAGGATCCCCTGTGGCACGAGGAAAATGAAAAAAGGTATATGAGTGCTTAATTGACTTGCAAATGTTAGCATGCTAACACCCTAAACTTAGATGGTGAACATGGAAAATATTATACCTGCTTATCAATGAGTTAGTATTGTCATTGTGTTAGCATGCTGACAGTATTTTGCTCAGTGCACAGCTGTGCCAAACTTCAGCCTCAGAAAGCTGCTAGCATAGCTGTAGACTATTAAGCTTGTTGTTAAAGGGACAGTGTGTAGGATTTAGTGGCATCTTGTGATGTGGTTGCAGATTGCAACCGAGTACCCCTTTTCCCCATTCTTGTCTTTCCAAGACTGTGGTAACGTGAGCCGCCGAGTGCAAAACCGTGGTGACGCCATTCGCCTCACTCAAAGGCCGTCTTTACCGTATAACACTACTTTAGGAGCAACAAAAGTCAGATGGCGGCTGACGGTACCACGGTTTTGCTTATGATATACTAATGAAAACATTGTTATGAATATTATATTCAATTTCTGCTAATAAATCCCCTGAAATGCTAAATACTGGCCCTTCAACTGTAACTGCAATCTTCCTTAACCTTAACTAACCATACTGCTGTTGCAATTTACATATAATTTAAAAGTCTAATTTAAAAATGTTGGCATTGAACATAATTCTTGGTTTTCCAGAAAAGGGTTGAATGGTGCAGTAATTATTTTTGCATGGCTTGTGTAACTTTTTACTAATGCATGATACTTAAACCTGCAGTTTTTTAGCCACAACACTGACATCTACGTATGAGATTCTGAACTTTTCACACATCTAGCAGTTACTCTTTTAGCTCTGTTTTTGGTCTCCACCAACACCTTATGGAAATGTAGCTAGTCTCTAACTGTGTCTGCTGTTTGGTGCTGCAGCGGGCAGTGTATAGTTGACTTTTAGAGCGTTTTAACTGAACAACAAACAGCTGAAACAGTGTGCTGAGACTCACTATAGATTTCCATAAAGCCGAGGTGATAATTCTCTGTTGGAGGAACGAGCGATCCTTTTCACATTGTCACATTGTTTTCACATCGTTGTTTGATTTTGTTTGTATAAACATATAGATTATAGCAGCTTTGACATTATAAATGTGGATCTATAAAGCGATGAATATTGGCTTCATGTTTTTGTTTCATTTCAAGTTTTTCTGACAGACTTGCTCTGATATTACAGCTGTGAAGACAGAAACCCAAGGAGAGCACACTTGTCCCCTGTGCTGGGGTTGGTTTGATACAAAGACTGGCCTCTCCAACCATGTAAGAGGACACCTGAAACGAATTGGTAGAAGTGTTACCAGCACCAGTAAGTCCCCACTTTGCATCCTGAATGAACTGCTACAGGACGAAAAGGAACACCAGAACATCCTCCAGGTCCTCAACAAGAGCCAGTTCCCTTCACGGTCCTTTGTCTCTCAGAAGTTAATCAATGACAACAGCCTGGTCCGGATGCGCATGGCGGTCCCAGTGAAAATCAAGTATGAGATGAGGAGTCCATGTCCAATATTGGACAGCTTTGTACCAAAACAGGAGGCAGAGGCTTTCTCAGAGAGGAAGGAGCCTCAGGTAGAAGCACAAAGAGGCACCAAGGCCTCCTCAAGCACTTTAGTTGAACTGCTCAAGATGAGACAGGAGGGTATGGAGCTCACAGCGAGAACCAACCAGGAAGCCTATGCAACCAGGAAGCTCTGTAATTTGACCAAAGACTACATGGAGGAGGCACAGAAGGACGGTTTTGAACCAAACTGGGCTCATGGTATGGAGTTTCATGCACAATAGGCTCAATAGCAATGTCATGTTTGAACAATTTCTTAAAGGGTAATTTTGGTATTTTTCAACCTGGACTCTATGCCACGGGGCATGTTTTTGTATCGACGAAGTGAATTTTTTCCGGTATCGAGGGAGAGCGCAAGTAGACTGTAGCTGCTCACAGGCTGCAATATGTTGCCGTTGGGGCAAGCTGCCAAAGTCATTTACATCCACTAAAAGTGCTTGTTTTTGCCATGACAGGCTCTCATTGTAAATATAAGTGTCTGACATTATGGAAAGTCTCGTTATGAAATCTGGCGAGGTGACGTGTTGCCGGAAGACAGCGGTGAAATAGAGGATTACATCCATCCTTGCATTTATTTGAACCAGAGTTTATGAATGTTCAGATTTCGAGACTTCTTTTTGAGCGGGACTTGGACAAAATAACAAACAGTGAAAGCTAAAAAAACATGTTTTTTTCTCTATAATGTTATCAGACACCTATAATAACAATCTGAGTCTGTCAGTGGCAAAAACAAGCAAGATTTGTTTAGTCACTTAGACACAAAAACATGGGAAACTAGGTTCAGGGTGAAAAATACCTTTTAAATATGGGTGGTTTTGCATGTTTTAGCTCTGTAATAGTACTATACTTCCAAAGCATCTTAGGTAAGCAGATTTTGACAGGATGAGGTGGTACAGCAGCAAATGCATCTTAAAAATGTGGAAAATAGGCAGCATTTATGTAAAGTATACCTGATTTGTATATACATACAATATATATGGCAAAACCACTCATAAGATATTAGAGGCATTTTCAAGACATGCTTCACACCCTTTATCTTGGAAGTAAATTAGTGCTCAGTAATTCTTATACAAATTGAACATTTTTAGCTTTGTTCCACTGGAAGGCCAGCATTAGTCACATTTTCATCAATATTTTATCACAGATGTTCAGTGTCTCTTTACACATATCTGTATACTGCAGGTGAAGGCCAGTTAAACAATAGTTTCCAGTCATTTGATTTGTGGAAAAAAAAACACATACAATAGACTGAATGTCGCCAAAGTGCTTTTGAAGTTCATATTAAAAAATCATGAGATCCTCTTGATGTTTAGTTGGAAGCCCGTCATCCGTGTTTCTACATTTTTGTTTAATGTCTGTCCAAATCAAACTTTCAGTCAGGTGCTGAGAAAGATGAGATAAAAGGTAACAATTTCAAATCAAATTGCCCTTTGTTGAGTTCTATTTTAAACCCAATTGTATGGTGATTGCCATTATTTTGGTGTTACAGTAATAACTGTACTGTACTCCTAAAGATGGCTTTCTTTGTGTGCCCAGTCCTGAAAAATGATTTTTGATTACAATTTGTAGCATACCATTAAGGTGTTAGAGAGGACAAATTATGCTTTTGTGCTTTTTCTCCTTCCTTTAGTGCATTATCTATTTTTTTGTGAATGTAAAAGGTCTGCAGAGTTACAAAGTGCATGCCAAAGAGAGTTACTCCCCCACAAAATCACTGCTCCTGAACTGCCTGAAATGCCTCGATTGAAGTCCCGCCTTTTCTTCTGTAACACGGTGATGTCACCAAGTAACATATTTTCATAATACCTGCCTCATGGCTATTTGGCACACCATCAAACAGAGCTAGTTAGAGCGGAGCTGTAGTGGAGTCCGAAGGGTTTGGTTCAGATGACCAATCACAACAGTATACCAGGCCAGCTGACCAATCAGAGCAGGCTGGGCTTTTCAGGAGGGCGGGACAGGAGCTCAAACCAAGCCTTTCAGACAGAGGGTGAAAAGAGGTGCTGCAGCACAGCTTTTATGAAAAAAATAAAGCATTTTTTGAACACTGAAGCATGTAAACATGTTACAGTAGAATCTGAAATACATGTGTGAACCTGATAATAAGTTTAATGGGTCCCCTTAAAAGATGATACATTATCATATTTGTATAGTAGTCGACATTGTATCGTTACCTCAAGTTCAACACAACTCACAAATTAGATGAACATGAATAATAATGTTTGAACAAAAACGTTTTTGTACCGGACAGAAAAGCTTTTCTTTAAGCTGAAATAACTTCTAACAAGTACAATATTCTGGTTAACATGCGACGGTGCACAGCACTGTTACTGCCAGTTTGCTGTCATAGGTCTAACACATCTGTGATTTTGTGTGTGTGTGTGTAGTTTATGGATCCTCTGTGACTCTCGTGAGGTGGTGTATGTGAAAATAGCCCCCCTGAAGACACAAGATTGTGTTAAACTTTACCAGTAACACTTTCCAAACAGGCGAGTGCAAATCAGATGCACAGAATGAAACCAGGTGGAAGAAGACATTAGAGCACACTGGGAGTCACAGTTTTGCTTGATAATAAAATTACTGCATAAACTCAAAATACTATCCCACAATGCTTTTCTCCTTAATAGTACCGAACTTCTGATAATCCTAAACCTTGTTTTGAGACAAAGGTGTCAGCTGAACTGTATAATAAGTACATCATCCAATCATTTTTCCAAAGCTTAGAGATTAAGCAAATAGAAAATATAATCACATAATTTCAACCTAAATATTTTTGATCCATTTGCCTTTTTCTCTTTGACTTAAATTTTGTTCTATGTTTCAGGGGAATGTGACTCAAATACGATTTGTATCCAGTGCAACGGCACCTTCCCCAGGCTTCCTGGTCATTTTCAGGCCTATGCACACAGGAAGAGGATTGCCATATTTGAAGGTAAGTTTCTGACGATATGCAAGAAGTCAACATACGTGTTTCCTGTGCCATGCAGTCACAAAAATAGTGGTTTAAGCACAGGAATCAAGTTAATTAATCTGTGGAATCAAATTAAGTAGATATTTGTGATGAATGCTGAATGTGTATTCATTAGATGAATTAGTATTACTATGACAGACCTCTTATGATGGATGACTAGAACAGTAAATATCAATACTGAATAATAGTTTGGCTTTGGGTTTATTTATTTATGCATCTTGTTGGTGATAACTTAATACATTCCCTCAGATAAAGTGTTGTTTTGTCTTTTTAGGCTATGATTATAAACAGAAGAAGCCAAGGCCTGGGCTAAAGAAGAAGATTTTACCCTCCTTGAATGCTGAGATATACACGCTCACCTGCAGGTACATCGAACTGAAGGTTACACACCATGATTCTCTCAGTGAAGAGTGTTCACTATCCAGCTACAAATCTCATATGTAGGCCCTAAATGAAAGTCAAAGCTCAGACCAGTTGTCATTCCCTATCTAGGACCACCCAGGAAATCTTCAAGAATAGCTACTGCAGGGCATCGCCGAGCTCTAGCTCTCCAAAGAAAGTGTTTGCAGACCACATTATGACTGGCAGAACTGTTTAGATGTGGATGGGACATAATAAGTGGTAGCTTCATGTAAACACGTCAATTCTGATCTGATACGGCCCAATCGAAAAGAAATTTCATTCTGAATGAGAGAGGTGGTTTATGCCGATCGAGAGGTGGTTTATGCCGATCATTCGGATCATGTCGTCCTGACTGGGGTAAAATTATCTCCACTGCACATGTGCTCCGTCAGCGTGATGCGCAACAGACAACACGACGTTTGTTTACAACACAGGCTAAAGTACAGCTTCTTCTTCTACTATTTCCAGAAAATTAGACAACTCTGCACATGCGTAAACGTTTTATTCTGTTTAAACACTCGGTGCATGTATACGCACGTCAATCATTTTATTTAGTGTCCATGTGTGGATTTGAAATTTCCGATCAACCGAGGTTCAGATCGGATTGGAGAAATTTGGCGCCTGTGAACATAGCTATTGATTTAAGAAATGGACGTAGTCACCGTGACGCCACCCACTGGTTTGTGGACCGGCGTTTTGAAGCTTTTCGTTTGACATTTTAGCCGTTGCCTCTTGGTTTTTGGCCGTCGCCATGTTGTTTTTTTGTCACCAGAAGTGACACAATATATAGTATATAAGACAAGATGACCAAAATGTGAAGTTACAATTAAACTTCAACTGAAAACACACTGTGAAAGGGTTAAAGTTCTAAAGTATACCCTGCTTTGTGGTCTATTTGACTCTAAATGGGACCATAATTTACTAAATGAACATCATGCTGGATTGAAGAAGACTTGAAACTAGCGACTGAGACCATAAACTCATGTTTACAATGTTTACTGAGGTGATAAATCAAATGAGAAGTAGGATCATTTTCTCATAGACTTCTATACAATCAGACCTCTTTTGCAACCAGAGGAGTCGCCCCCTGCTGGACATTAGATAGAATGCAGGTTTAAGTCACTTCCTCATTCGCGTCACTTTTCAGACCTGGAGGCTGCCCACTGTGTGTAATGATACCTAACCCTTATCCGAAGCGAAACAAGTGTGCAAACATGGAAGCACTGGCTTTTTCTCTGTCTGTTTTCTCCATTCAGTGTAATCAGTTCTCTTGGGAGAGACCACCGAGGTGTCTAGATCACTGAATCAGCTTAAAAGTGAAAAGGAAGGGATATTGTCAACACACAGGGTAGTCAGTGGACAATATCTTCCCTTCTTTAGGCTAAACTAGTGCAGTACCTGTTTGGAAAACAGACCGATTGCTGCTCCCAGTAATGCTGTTTGCAGTGTTGTTGAGTACAACTCATCTCTGGGGAAAGTGAAGACGAGTTTGGTTGCTACATTAGTATATCCAGCATCTAGCAGCAAAAGTACAGATGACATGCCCCCAGCAATACACCCGTCATGCGTCAAGTAGATCGGATGAGCAGATCTCGATATATGCGAAGGACATGCATGCATACAAACCAGTGAGCAACCTCCGGTTTAAGTGCCTTGAACTTGTATTCTTTCTAATAGCCAACAGGGGGCGACTCCTCTGGTTGCAAAAGAAGTCTGATTGTATAGAAGTTTATGAGAAAATGAGCCTACTTCTCATGGTCTTCATGGTCTCAATCACTAGTTTCAAGTCTTCTTCAACACAGCATGATGTTCATTTAGTAAATTATGGTCCCATTCAGAGTCAAATAAAGCCATAAAGCAGGGGATGCTGGTTACCTTGTGATTGACAAGTCGCTACCACGGCGTTGTCCGGTCTGGGAGTTGTCTATGTTTTCGTCTGAGACCTTTAACCCTTTCACAGTGTGTTTTAAGTTCATGAACGTTAATAATAAAATGTCCCTCTGGTGTCACTTCTGGTTCCAAAAACCCATGACGGCGATGGCCAACACGTCAAACTCAAGACTACAGTACGCCCACTTCTCATATACAGTCTATGTTAGAGATTCCTTGTTTTATAGTTAGATTGAAGCAGCCATACATGTGGTATATGAACCCCTTATTAAAATAATGCACTAGGTATGCCTTCACTAGCCCAACAGTTTGTAAGCCTACAGAAAGCCTGACTAACCATCTGTAACTGGGTGCTGGAAAGATTGTATTACAATAAAAACCGGCTTACATTTCACACTGAAAGAAGACGGCTGTGCATAAACTGTAGAAACAGTGACCTGCTTGTCCTCCTATTTCTGCAGATTCTGCGACCTGGTTTTCCAGGGTCCCCTGTCTATCCAGGAGGATTGGATCAAGCATTTACAGAGGCACCTTCTGCACACCAGTGTGCCCCACTCAGGGACAGGGATGGTAGAGGTTTTGGGTCTTCATCACAAAATACAAATAAGTATGTCTCATGAGAACCCAGATCTTGAGTAGAGTTTTGACCCGTCGAGAACTTCCAGTTGCCTGAATTTACACATTGTTTATATGTATAAACCGCACATAATTTTAGACTAGTTCGGCAAATGTTTATAGGTATACATCATAGTTAATCCTGACTATTTAATAGTATATACTAATAATAATCTATATAATAGCAAAAACTTTATATAGGATAGTTTAATGCTATGCTTTGCCTTTTCAATGTAGCTAACAGAACATACAGGATTAATCTTTATGGACTGTTGTGTACGTTAGACACCAGTATGAAGCTGGTCTGGCAGTGCTGAGCTGTGATTGTCATGATAAAAGTGCCTTGTTATAAAGCATTTTTTTATAATGACAAAATGTTTTCATTATAAAATGAAAAAAAAAATCCAAATATCTAAATTTTTCGTAACTTTTCGTGTCATAAACAAAACCTTTCTCATTATAAAAAAGCATTTCTCTTTTGAAACTTTATTCCACAACAAAAAAAAAGTTAAAAGGAGTATTGCCACTCTTGTATTAGCAAAATACAGGAGCCTGAGCATTTCAATTAAGTTCACGTCTGACTTTCTTTGCGAGACAACATAAAATAAAATGTGTGCCCTTGTTGTTAAGCAGTGTACACAGGGCTGTCATTAGCTTGTGGATCCTTTGAAGGATTTCACCTCTCTGTGCCTGTATCAGAGAGCATCTCTCTTAATCAAAGTGACAGGCATTATGTTGGGACAGCATGTTCTGTCATTGTTCTTCTGCTTAACCTTCAACCATCAGTGTGGTTCTCATTATAGCCTCAATAACAACATCTTTTTATAATGAGAAAAACTCTCTAGCTAGAAAACTTTCCAGTTATAACGACATATTGTTAGAATATATTTTCTCATTGTGGCAGCGCTGTGTTCCCAAAGGCTTGGACACGCTTTTGGTTCTCCCGAGTATGAATGTGTTAGTGACACACATGCTGAAATTTCATCCCCCCCCACGAGTATGAATGTCCCCAAGTTAGTGACACATCATGGTGATGGAAATTTAGGCATTAACTGAACAGACCGCTGGCTCTGAACATTTGCATGGGTTTGTCGTGATGGGTAGGCATAACCCCAATGGTGCACGAGGGACAAACCAGACATTAACCTCGAAGTTGTGAGGAAACCTCAGGAGATGGTGATGGTTAGGCATTAACCTCAAATGGTGATGGTTAGGCATTAACCTTGAATGGTTAAGGTTAGGCATTAACCTCGAATGGTGATGGTTAGGCATTAACCTTGAATGGTGATGGTTAGGCATTAACCTTGAATGGTTATGGTTAGGCATTAACCTTGAATGGTGATGGTTAGGCATTAACCTCGAATGGTGATGGTTAGGCATTAACCTTGAGTGGTGATGGTTAGGCATTAACCTTGAATGGTTATGGTTAGGCATTAACCTTGAATGGTGATGGTTAGGTTTTCCTTTAATGTGTTGGTTTGGGATTTTCCCCAATGGTTTTGGTTTGGGATTTTCCTTTAATGGTTTTGGTTAGGCATTATCCTTGAATGGTTTTGGTTAGGCATTAACCTCGAATGGTTATGGTTAGGCATTAACCTTGAATGGTTATGGTTAGGCATTAACCTTGAATGGTGATGGTTAGGCATTAACCTTGAATGGTTAAGGTTAGGATTAACCTTTTTTTTTAGGCATTAGCCTTGAATGGTTAAGGCATTAACCTTGAATGGTGATGGTTAGGATTAACTGTATTATTTATTTTTTTTTTTTTTTTTGTTGTTTGGTTTTCCTTTTGGTTTGTTTAGGCATTACCTTATGGTTAGATTAGGCATTAGCTTTTTATGGTTAAGCATTAGCCTTAGCCTTGAATGGTTAAAGTTATCCACTGACCTTGAGTTTGTAAGGTTAGATACTGGCCTTGAAAGGCTAAGGTTAGGCATTGACCTCAAATGGTTAAAGTCAGGCTTTAACTTTGAAAGGTTAAAGTTATCCACTGACCTTGAGTTTTTAAGGTTAGATACCAGCCTTGAAAGTTTAAGGTTAGGCATTGACCTCAAATGGTTAAAGTTAGGCTTCAACCTTGAATAGTTAAGGTTATGCATGGACCTTGAATGGTTAAGGTTAGTCATTAACCTCCAATTGTTCAGATTAGGCAGTAATCTTGAATTGTTAAGGTTAGGCATTGACCTTGAATGGTCAAAGTTAGGGTTTAACTTTAAAAGGTTAGGGTTATGCATTGACCTTGAGTTGTTAAGGTTAGATACTGGCCTTGAAAGGTTAAGGTTAGGCACTAATCTTGAATAGTTGAGATTAGGCATTGACCTTGAATCGTACACTTTGGCATTGACCTTGAATCGTACAGTTTGGCATTGACTTTGAATGGCTGACGTTAGAATAGGTTGTCGGGCAGGGAGCCTCGCAAGTTTTCACACGTTTTCCCAACTTGGAGGTTACTTTGTAGACACAACCATTTGCATATCCATAACCTTTTCTCCAATCGTACCTGGGTTCATAAGGTTGCTACTTGGTTTGCAGCTGGCAGAGACAGGTCCATACTTTTCCAGTCAGGAAACCTGACTGTCCAAGATGCATTTCATTTTGGAAGGAGAAGGAAGATGTGGTTGAGTCTGTGTCAGTTAAGGTCATATACATATTAAGTTCAGTAGAAGACAGAAAAAAATAATATACTGTATACTCTAGCATCTATATTAAATGAATGTAGTGTATATATTGCTTTCAGTATGGCTGCCCCATGATAGTTTTTCACATTGTATTAAAAGCCAACAACTATAATGCAAGTAAAAACATTTAATATTTAGCTTTAATGACAAAATTAATTTTATTTATTTATCTATTTTATTCCTTTTTCTTGAAATATTAAACTTTTTCAAATGGTAGCGCTCCCTAAATTTAAATTTTGAAGCATTTCTATAAAATAAATACTTACTACCCTCCTCAGGCTTGATAGTTTTAGACTTAGTATTGCTTAGATTCTAATGCAACTTTTTGTCGATAAATGTTTGTATAGAAATCAGTGACATTAATAGTAAACTTGCATGATATGAAAGTGCCACTAAATTTAAGTAAATTAAGCAAATTATTCTTAATCAGCCACATGGACTAAAGCATTTATTAGCAATGCCATGTTAAGTTCTATTGACAATGGGATGTAGATGTTGGGAAATAGTGTGGCACTTTCATAAAGAGGATATACAGTACAACATTGAGGGTAGCATCTCAGTATAGTTGGTAATTTTGCTGAGATTAATTCCAGCAGTTTTGGTGGAGTGGACAAAAGTTTTGACTAAGTGGTTAACTGAGCTGTCTGAGATTCAGAGAACAAAAGACTTCATTTGCAAGAGAATGGCGATTCAAGTTTTGTTGGATATTCAAGGTCAGGACCAAAGTATTGCGGTGAATTAATAATTAAGATTAAGATTTTTATTCATTATACATATTTTTGGAATGCCAGTATGGCGAGACAAGCAGAAATTTAGGAGGGACAAAACACTGATGCCATGACGGTTTAGCCCACAGCTCTTCATAGAAACATCTACTGTTGTTCCAATGTGTGATCAATGTTTATCCGTTTTACCTTTAAGTCTGCTATATCTGTATTTGAATAATAATTCACATCTTCATGCCCATAAATGACCATTGTGCGACTTTCAGTCACTCATTGTTGTAACAATACTGACTCACCTTTAGTTTAAAAATGGTAATGACTTTACCTTTGCTGCTCCAAACGTCCAGTGACTGTCGGGTCTTTTACTGGGAACAAAATCTATACAGGAAAAGATGTGTTTGATGATTTGAGCAGCAGAAAGATTCATGTTCGTGTTTGCCTTAATTAACTTTAAAGGGATAGTTTGGGTATTTTAAACTTTAAATTTTACTTCTCCATAGTCAGTGAATTACTTAGAGTTGATGATCGGACCCTTTCTGACAGGAAACTTAGGCCACTGTATCCATCCATGTTCTTCCAAAGCTACCAGACTCCATTGAAACAAACTGTAATTTTAGCTCGCAGAACACAAGGGTTGCTGATCTACTGCTGCCTTGATCGTATACCAGCAACTCTGATGTTTTGTGAAGTAAAATTACAGTTTTTTTTGACGTAGTCCGGTGGCTTTGGCGAGAACACTGGTAACGGTTTCAGTTCCCCTGTCGAAAACATAGACTGTATAATATAATTATGTATAAATATATAAATATTCTAAATAATGGCGTGTACCTCAGCAGTTCACAGCAGTGCATTGCTTTGCTTCTCTGCGGTAACTCCTGCTTCGGCAAACTGACTGCCATCTACTGGAATACACCCACTGTGGATCACAGTACCTCATACAACCCCGCTTCAAAAACACCCAACCTATACCTTTATCGTCAACACAACCATAAAGAAAAGAGAAAATGTGAATACTGGTACTATTTGAGTAACGTGATACGCGGGAGGTCCACTGCAGTAATGATATAACAAAGATCATGAATAAAATGAATTTCTGGTGGGTTTTATGGGGGACAGTTGAAGTTTGTGTTATGTTTATCCTGTAATCTATTACTCTGTGCTTACTCTAATTAACTCTTAACTCTAACTCTTAATTTCTACAGTTGTGATGATGCTTTGGGTGAAAACAGGGTTTAAAATGCAGTGGATCATTTCAAGAAAAAGTTTTGTGTTCATACTTTCATTTCATTCACGGACACGTTTAGCAGCAGCCGGAGTTGACCCTTTCGTGCTGGACCATTCCCTGCCCTCAACACACAGCCCTTATTTTATTTGCTGCGATTCTTTTGAGTGAAACACACAGATTTCAGTGTGATGTTGTGCAATTATTCCCAACAGGAAGTAATTTTAGGGCTATGTGCTATTTTAAACTGAAGTTTTTAGCGTTCCAGGCTGAGTATTTGATGTATCCAGTGCTTGATAGCCACTCCTGGGTTTTCTACTTACCAGTGGCAAAGGGGGCTAACCCTGCAGTTTATCTTGGGCAGTATTTAAAGCAGCGATCAAAGCTGTACAAACCAATTGTCATCATGCTCCTCCGGAGGGAATTTTGAAGTACATTAATGCTCCTTCTTTGGGAAATAATTGTGCCACTCTGTGACTTCATTAGGTCTCCTGGCTGTTTCAAAAGATGTTCTCTCTGGAGGTTGAAAGCCACATCGCTGGCAGACAGCATCCCAAGGGGCCGAATGAATAAAAAAGGAGAGATTATAATGAGATTGAGTTAGCCATGACCAGAATTGGGCTTTTCATTATTCCACTGGCTGGAGAGAGAGAGAGGGACAAGGCTGACATAAAGAAATGTGTTGTTGCAGGACCCACACTCGCCATCTGCCATGGGGGTCCAATGGTAGGCAGCCAATGCATGCTTATCATTGCCATGGGTATCAAAGGGGCCTCCTCTCTGGAGATTGCTCCATTAAAACTGCAAACGCCAACCCCTGTATGCACAACACAGAAAACCTGTGTTCTATTCAGAGCTGTAACACTTGCTATTGATTCAGCAAATTAAAATGGCAGCATTGGAGATCCTTGAATTACTATGTGTGTGTTTGTTTGTTAGATAATGAAGTGTGATTTAGATTCTAAGTTATTTCATTTGAATACTTACAGCACAGTCTCACGGCAGTTTGTGAAATAGCCACAAAATTTAATATCTTTGATTCGTGTACACACAATTTCCCTTTTTTATGACACTCAGCACGACTTTCAACAACGTATTTTTCATGCTTTTTCCTACGAATGTCCAGCAACACTTGATGCATTTGTCAATTTTCACCCCAGTCTTTTCATAATAAAACTGCTTAGTTAGGTTTAGGCAAAGATCAATTTGGCAAGGCTTAGGCAACCAAGCTGCTTTGGTTTTGGAAAAGATTGTGGTTTGAGTTAAAATAACTTCAGTAAGTTCAGTTTGTAAGTTACATGAAAAAACTACTTGGATAGCTCTACAAAAAGGTGGAAAACTGGAAGTGCTGTAAACTTAAGCACAGAGGTTACATGACAAATCAACTTTGACTTGTGGTTTCTCAAAGGACATGAACACCAGTCTCCTGTATGAGAGTCCTGTGTTTTTTGACCCACCCACCCATCCTACTTGACGCCGTTCTTTATACTTCCTAGTTCACCATTATGTGGATTACCTACAAATTGATTTCATGTTGACCAACAGGAAAAAAATGTGAAAATCATGTCTGTATACACAAATCAGTACATTAAATTTCATGACTATTTCACAAACTGCTGTGCAACTGGGCAGATACTTAATAGCTTGATTTAATGATGCTGCATCCTGAGAATGTGCATTAACTAATACTGCAGGACTTCTGTCAGCTTTAGCCTTGTGTTTTTCCCCATTCAGTGTCTGTGGCAGCAACGATCCAGAGATCAGGACCATTGATCATGACCTGTCCTTCTGCCAGTTATTCAGAAGTGCCACAGACTGCCTGTGTGTGGAAAAAAATGAAGAAAAATCAATAGGTTTCCATTATCTGGTTGGGCAGTGTCACTGGCCCGTCAATGATCCTGTTACAGCAGCGGTACAAGGGTGACACAGGCCCACACCCGATCGCTGCTGACAAGAGGAAAACATGCTGACAGCCACCGGGAACAAGTTGGAACACAGATTTGCACTTCAAGCAGCTGTCCGAGGAGGCACTGTGCAAGGCCACTACGCGGCAAGGGGCGAGCTCGGTCGGGGCCGGATAGAAGGGTTGAGGGGGTGGTGGGGGTGGGGGTGGGTTCCCAGCCAGCCTCCTTCTACTGTCTGACTGTCTAGCTCTCTACCACAAACGCTTTTATCCTCCTATAAATTATTCACCTCTGGATACACCAAAGGAAACTGGGCTGCACTGATTGTGGCTGAGGGGAAATTCATAAAAACCTAAGGCCCAGTCTGCAGCCACAGCTCGGATGGCCACTCATCAAACCCTATCATAAGTATCTACCTTGCATCATACATAAAACACACCACTGATCATCTTTTGCAAATGATCATTCTGGGAAATTTTGTGTCATATCTCAAATGCTATGGGAAATGGTCATTTTCATACTCCTTATTAGGTCCCTGAAATAAAAATGTGTTCTCTTCTTCATTTTTATATTGACAAATATTTCTTAAAAATCCACAAAAATGATCACTTTAAAATTTTTGGCCGATCCAAAATTAATGTTCTGTTTATTCCTGTGAGAGATATCTGACGTTCGAATCCCACTTCTAACAAGACTTGTGAGCCAACAGTAAAACGACGTCGGTATCATGCGGCATCTCCGTCGTCGTGTGGAAAAAACGGATAAATGTCTGAGTCTGACGGTAAGTGCCTGGCAACGACTTGTTGTGAAGTGAATGTAATGAGACTGGGGAGGAAGAATGCGACATCTAGTGGCTGAATGTTATCAAAGGCACCTTTAACCTGCGAAGAGCACAGGAGTTTCCCCTCATCAGTCAGTCCAGATGGCCAGTCAGAAATTAAGAAAGACATCAACTGTCTCTTGAAAGAACATAAATCAATATATTTTGGCAAGGATCAAATGTGCTTCAGATGAACCTCTTGGCCCTCCCAAAACACTGTTTTTCCTCTTGTCAAACCTCTTTATTTTTGTTTGTCTTTACCAGATATCCAACGACTCATGATTGTTGAGATCACAAATAGCAGCACAATTTACCTGCCTTTAATCTACACTTTACCATAATAGTAAGTATATAAATAATAGACAGATTTCAACATGGATGTGTGCAGCTTACACAGTGGTTTCCATTGTCTGAGCTATAGGCCTTGGGACATTATGTGACGTGATGCTCCATGTTTACATATTACACATACATATGTGTACATTTTCTCTTCTTATGTAGGCAGTCGGGCCCATAATGACTGGGGAATTCAGGTTAATATGTTGACAAGGTTTAACAACAGCGGGTCATGTTGCACCACACGCATGGCTGCCTCCGTTCACTGCAGCAGCTGACAGGTCCTAATCATGCGCTGCCCTAAAGGCACACGGGGCAAAGAGGGTTTTAATCACCGAATTATAGACCAGCGAGAGGCTTCAAATTGAGACATAATTATAGTCAAAGTTGTAATAATTGTTTCAGCTAATTGGGCAGACAAGTGCGTTAGGGCGCGATTACATTGTAATTACCTGAGTCAGAGGATTTTTTTTTTTTCTTTCCTGGAGGAGGCGGGAGTATTGTGTGTTTCTGAAAAAAATGACAGCTGGTGCATGAAAATGCATATTACAAATAAAATAATAATGATCAGTGTAGCTCATATAGCGTGATGATAGAGTTGATGGGTACATTTATTATTTCTTTATTTATTTGCGGTTTTGCTGCCAATATTGTGCACCCACAATACAAGAGACACTATGTGTGTGTGTGTGTGTCTATATATATATATATATATATATATATATATATATATATATATATATATATATATATATATATATATATATATATTATTAATCAAGCAAATTATCATTCTCGCTTAATATAACCAGGTAGTAGACCTGACAGGTACATTTTTATGTATTTGTTTATTTATTATTAAAACATTATTACTTTCTGTTTGTGCACCCAAAATAATATTCTCATATATATATATATATATATATATATATATATATATATATATATATATATATATAACTGTGTATACACACATACACACACACACACACACACACACACACACAAGACACACAAATTCTAGCTCATATAACCAGATAGTAGATCTGACAGGTACATTACTTATTTATTTATTTATTTATTTATTCTTATTACATTATTACTTTCTGTTTTTATGCTAAATGCACCCTATATATATATATATATATAATATATATATATATATATATATATATATATACATACATATATATATATATATTGTATGTATATATATAGCTGTGCCAGCTCCATCACTTATCCCTACAAATATAAACAGACTGAGCATCAATGTGTCATTTACAGTAAGGAGATGAATGCAGCCAACAATATGCCCATGTCTTGACGTGCTCGGTAGCGATGCCGCACCTACGGCAACATCATTATTTCCTATTAATTACTCGCCAAGTGAATGCCTTTAGAAACGGAGCTGCAGTAGGTGTGACGGGGGAGCTGGTCAGGGAGCAGCTGCCCTGCATCCCGCCGGGCTCAGCCTGACCTCCTTTCTTTTTTTTCTTTTATTTTTTTTTTACATCACTAAACTGGAGAGATGACAAGCCGAGCACAGAGGCTTTTGATTTGGATGAGGGGAGAAATGTATAATATGAGCCAGAAATGACGAGTCAGGCTGTAGCCAAAGAATAAACTGACGAGAGGAAGAAAAAAATATCCAGATCTTAACGTGTCTGTTTTGGGGCCTAAGTGTCTGTAGTGATCCATCACTTCCATCCACGCAGATTCAGTCATTTGTCCATCTTTGCTCCCCTTGTTACGCACACACACATACAAAGCATCTCCATGTGCTTTAAATCCTGCAATTATTCACACAAAAAGTGTATATTTACAGTTGTGATCGTATCCAGTAATCACTTAGTCGGGTGTGAAACGGCTCTATGGGATTGAAAGCTGTTAACCAACCACTGGGCCCATGAGCTTCACTGTAGCCTGCATGTGTTGATGCCACGGTGCAGTTTCACTGTCGGACGGTAGGGGGCGCTGCTCATTTCGTTCTGAGAGCCACAAGGCGAAACAACACAAAGTGGTCACACTGAAATTGATCACAAACAAACAAATAATAATGAAATAAATGGTACAAAAAATAAAATAAAATAAAACAATAGCAGGGAATAATCTGACAAAATAAAAGTAATTGATTAAGCATAATCAACGCAGAATGTTTTATTTTATTATTTTATTTTTTGCTATTTTGCACCTTTTTCAAAATGTCTGAACCATTCCTGTTTAGTTTATTGTGTGTTTTTTTTAAATATATTATTTATTTATTTATTGCCAATATTCCTGGAATGATCTCTCATTTCACAGACCCACTGCAGTCCGGATGGATCCCCTTCTTTTGCAGGCTGAAGGACAGTGAGACCCCACGCACTGATGCAGCAATCAAGCGGACTTCCAGACCTCCTTTCAGGCCCCCCTCCCTTTTTATTTGCTGGCTATCCTCTCCGTTTTCATCCATCAGCTGTGGCCACTGAAAGCTCAACATCCCCGCCTTGCTCTCAGGACGCGCCAGTCTGCAGAGAGCTGCACAGATTGTCTCAACATCACATCAGTAATCAAACATATCCCAGAACAAAAAAATCTTTGCCTTTGTCGCATTTGAGGGAGAAATTTAATTACAACCGCGGGTGTGCGCAGGTATTGAGAAGAAAAAAAAATAGCAGGCGACAAATGAATATACAGAGCAAATGACAAAACATGAGGGGGAATAACTGACAGATGAAAAGACGGAGGATGTGCAGCTAACAGGCAAAACGCGCCGCTACAAAGCCGCGCACACCTTTGAGAGCAAGAGTTTGTTTTATTGCACTTCTCCCGGGTTGCATCTCCTGTCGATTTGCAGAGAAAGAAGGGGGGATAAGTGAACATGCCCTGTTTAAGAAACAAACATGCAGATTAGATGGGATCCTGACAACACACGGCTCAGACTTCACGTCCCACAGCTCACATCTCAACAATGGAAAAAAAAGGAGAGTTGAAAAATCCACTCAGCGCGGTTGACAACACTTACCGTCATTCTATGAAAAAAAAGTAAATGCAAATAATGAGGTGGCATCTGGAAATAAATAGTGGAAGTTAAGACAAACTGATATCAACTCTGATCCGCTTAAGACCCAATGGATGGCACCAAGGATCTTTATTTAGGCTAGACGTTTCAAGGGTATAGAAAGGAATAGACTATACAATAATAAAAACAGCGTGATAAACACTGACGGATTTGGTACTCTTATGTTATTATTTCTTATTTCTAAAATAGAAATTAAACCCCCCAAAGTCTGCCTTCATATACAGTGACGCACGGTGGATTTGGGCGTAGCCAGCAGGAAGCCTTTCTAAAGAAGAAAGTCCTTACAAGGCATGTGTAACATTTTCTTGTCACCTGTTATGTGGTACCAGGCTACATGTCAGCAGCAGCAGCAGCAGCGCTCACAGCCTCCACTCACTCACTCATCCACCTTCCACGATGCTGCTACTGCTCCACCGTGGACTGCCACAACATGCAGGCCTGCAGCAGATGAACACGCCCAGACTCACCTTATATACTGTATATTATAGCTGACACACCTCCATATTACAGCCGGAGCGACTCGTCAGGCCCGGGGCAATAAACCTCAGAAGTCGGCGTGAAGGTGTGATATATTTTAAAGAAGGAACATTATATTCAGTGCTGCTCTAAAAGCAAAGGCTAACTGAATATAATTACTGTATGTATGTAATGTAATTTATTTTGTTTATCAGTTTTAGAAATATTCTACATTTATGGAACCAGATGCTCAAACACATAACTAAATAAATAAATAAGAAGCTTTATTTCCATTATATATATACAATACAACGAAGTTGTAAATAAATAAATAAAAGCTACACAGATTTATATTATATATGATCATACTGCGCATGTCCCAGAAACGTCGTTGTCAGGCGGCTTGTTTAAGGAAGTCACGTGACGCCTAAGATGATCGTGACGTCGTGTGAATCCAGGAAGTAAGCTGGCAGGTAGCAGGTTTTAGGGTGTGGCGCACAGAAAGGTGTAATATACAAATTTAAGCCGGTTTCAGACGCTTAATTGCGGCAGTGCTAATTGATTCTAACTACTCCGAGAATACCGCGATAGCTTACAAAATTAGTGGCGGGAAGTTATGAGAAAACTACTTGTAAATAATGGAGCTCGGGTGTTTGTTCTGGATTTATTCATGTGGACGTCGATGGGAGCGTCAGACTGGATGAAAGCATCTTCAGTAGAAGGTAAATTCAGTTTACAGCCTTCCCACGCAACACACTGTAAACTAAACACTGTGTACTGTCCAGTGTTATCTATCTTGGTGACCCTTTCATGCTGTGGAAGTCGCGCTTAATTTGGTCGGGACGTCGTTGTAAAACAGGTAGCAGGTCGCAGTGTTTGGGGTGTCGCAACAAAACGGTGTAAAATACAAGTTTAAACCTGTTTCAGGCGCTTTACTGCTGCAGCGCTAATTGACTCAATGTAATGCGAGACTACCGCCATAGTATGTGAGGCACATGGCGGGAAGTTGTTAGAAACTGGCTTGTAAATACTGAGAACAAAGGCAGAAGGTAAAACAGCGTTACATCGTTTCTGCGTAGCTAATATATAAACACTGAGATATAGAACTCTTCTGTGTAATTTTAATTGTCCGCCGTGACTTGTTGAATATTATCTAGCCTATATACTGTATTTTTCAGGCATAGTGTCCTTTTTATTATGTGGATTCCGAAAGTCACGTGACGCTTAATTTATCGTGACGTCATGTCGAGACCGGAAATACCAGTAAGCCTAGCAGGGTTTAGGCGTGTGTAGCACAAAAACTGTAAAATATAAGTTCAAACCGCTTTCAGATGCTTTATTGTGGCTGTGCTAACTAATGCCAACTATTACGTGAGTACTGTGATACTTTACAAAGCGGTGGGAAGTTATGAGAAAATGGCTTGTAAATAATGTGAAAATGAATGCACTGTCTGCGCAGGTGTTTTGCTGGACTTATTCATGTGGACGTTGACGGGGTTCAGACTGAATGAAGGCATCTTCAGCAGAAGATAAAACAACATTACAACCGTCCCATGTCGCTAATAGAGTCTAAACACCGATATAGAACACTTCTGTGTACTGTTAAGTGTCCCCCATGACTTGTTAAATAGCCTATCTACAGTATTTTCCAGGTTTAATTTAGAAATACTGTCCTTTTTATTATATGGATTTCGAAAGTCACATGATGATTAATTTGACTATGAAGTCATATAAATACAGAAAATACTGTTAGGTGTAGCAGGGTTTGGGCAGGTATTGCACAAAAAGTGTAAAATACAAGTTCAAACCTTTTCAGATGCTTTATTGCGGCTGTACTAATTGCTTCTGACTACTCAAAGTTAGCAGTGGGAAGTTATTAGAAAATGGCTTGTCAATAATGTAAAAATGAATGCTCTGTCTGCACAGGTGTTTTACTGGATTTATTCATGTGGACGTTGACGGGAGCTTCAGACTGAATGGAGGAATCCTCAGCGGAAGGTAAAACAACATTACAACCTTCCCACCCATCTAATATGTAAACACTGAGATATAGAAGATTTCCTTATACTGTTCAGTGTCACCATGACTTATTAACTATAAATTATGAAGGGCCACATTTTCCTACATAGCCCTCAGTTTGGGTTCAGTGGTTACCAACCTGGGGGTTGAGACCCCCAACAAGCTTATTAGGGATAGGAAAGGGCATAAATAAACATATTTCAACATATTTCATCCATCCATCCATCCATCCATCCATCCATCGATCGTCAACCGCTTATCCCGTTAGGGGTCGCGGGTAGGCTGGAGCCGATCCCAGCTGGCATTGGGCGAAGGCGGGGTTCACCCTGGACAGGTCGCCAGTCCATCGCAGGGCACATAGAGACAGACAACATATAGACAGACAACCATTCACGCTCACATCCAAACCTACGGGCAATTTAGAGTAATCAGTTAACCTAAACAGCATGTCTTTGGACTGTGGGAGGAAGCCGGAGTACCCGGAGAAAACCCACGCTTACACGGGGAGAACATGCAACCTGCGACCCTCTTGCTGTGAGGCAACAGCGCTAACCACTGCACCACCGTGCAGCCCTCAACATATTTGTATTTCACAAAATATTTTTTTGTGTATTTTTGTGTGATGCTTTTTTCAGGCATAAACTACTTACTGCTATACTACTGCATACCGTCACTGTACAGATAATGTATGTGTTTGACACTAGAAGGCTGTTTTCACATTCATCTGCTAAAGGGAGAAAGTTTTTCTGTCCTCACCTTAAAGGTGCAGTATGTAGGATTTGGCGGCATACTGTATAGTGGTGAGGTTGCAGATCGCAACCAACTGAAACTTCTCCCGTGTGCCAAGCGAGTTGGAGAACTATGGTGGTCGTTGTGTTGGCCTACTGTAGAATCATGGCAGCCGGCGCCCGTGAAGAGGACCTGCTCCCTATGTGGATATGAAGGGCTCATTCTAAGATAATGAAAACGGGATTCTTATTTTCTCATGTTACACATGCAAAAAAAATATTTGTATCATTTCTGCAAATAGATCCCCCTGATTGTTACACACTATTCCTTTACGCAGTTTATATATGTGCACTATGTTTTTGTGACATCACCACTAGCTTCAGCCAATCGTAGTCCAATATGCAAATTACGCAAGTGTGATGTGGAAAAAATGAAGCCTCCAGTGTACATACACTGAGAATGGTCTTTAGTAATAGACATCTTGTATCCTGCAGTTAAGCTTTTGAAAATAAAAATATTTTAATAATTACAGATTTTGGTTTTTCCACTGAGACAGAAGGAGTAGATGTTTTAAAAAAATGCTTTCAAATTAAATGAACTTTTTTGTGGCTAAACAATATCAGACACACATTATTAGCTGAAGTATTTTTTTAAAATGTGTCTGGAGAGGATCATTAGCAGAGTGAGCTGTAACAAGGAGAATTAAAAGCACATAATTGTTGATTCACTGAAATAACAATGTGAGCTTCTCTAAATTAAGAATTAGTTTTCTTGCGCCTCTGTAAATCGCTAACGAAGCTCCCCGAACATTCAGAACGATCTCCTCGTAACCTGTGGACCAGAGTCAAGTCATCTTTATACTACTCTTTAAACGCTCTGCATTTTTTTGCCCAATTTCCCACTCTGTGAACTGTAACAGTACATAGTGGCAGCGTTCGTCCCCCCCAGCAGGCCTGAACATTACGTGCTGCTGGGCATCAAATCTCCCTGGACAGCCTCATTATTCCATTCTCCTCCACTATCCAAGGTTGATCTAATCACCAGATCAACAAGCGGGATGTGTGAGAGAACAAATAATGGAGACAAAATGAACAAATGATTAGTATGCAGCGAAAAGTACAATACGTTTCTTATTTAGCATTTAGATAACTATCCGTCCTGAGGAGCAAGCTTCAAAGTTGAACTCAGTTTAGGCGAGGGGGATTAATTCTCTCTGCTGCATGCTTCATTGAATCTCTCATTACCAAACTTTGTCTGTATTGATGTTAGATTTGATTGAAGATTAGAGCATTTAGCAAATCTTGCTTTTCCGCGTGTATCAGGCTTTTTTCAAGCGCGGCGCACCGCTCGCTGGTCAATACCCTCACTTTTATCCAGTGTCTGCTTCATTTAAACTTAATCAACTCCATCAATGAACTGGAACAGCGAAACGTCCCCTGGAACAATAGCTTTTGTTGGATAATGCTTTGGTCTTATTCTCAACCGGGCGGCGATAAACCTAAAATTACACTATGATGAACTATTTCAATCAATATGATAATGGAAATTGGCTTTGGTGACTCTTTGCAGGGCTTAAGGAGGCAGGCTAAAGCCTATGTGACATTAATACATCTCCATGCTCTCTCCCTGCTGTTGCAACCCCCTACCTCACTTTATTGTCCCATCTTTTCACTGACATTGACTACACCATATTGCAAAGCGCCTGGTAGTTTAATGATCTATCTGCACCGGGGAATGCTTGCGCCGAAATGGATGCACAAGCCGACGGCCTCATGCATTGTTTTCCAACTAAATTATAGGCTCTATACTTTGTTTCCTGTAGTGGCTCAGCGGGGCGTAGATCAATCATTGATGGCACCGCTGTAAAGCAGCCACAACATGACTTTTGCTGCTCATTTGGACATTTTGTCCTTGTGTGGGATCCGACGCCTGTTATAGGCTACAGTTCATCATATTTATATTGCCACCAAAAGACCAATTTCACGAGCCATAGCAAGGAAAACGCATGCTCCCCATCTGTTGCATACTAATAAATATGCCACCTTCAGGGACAATCCAGGAGTGATCATGATGATCAACTGCCAAGTGATATGACTTACCATAAACCTGTTTATTTGAAAAAGTTTCCCCTCAGCCAATAATTGTCAAATTTATTTCAGCATCTATTATCATTTTCTGAGGTGATTTATTAAACTGGCAGCGGAGTTGTTTTCCTCCACACCTTTTCAGAGACATTTCATTATCATTTCTGAAGCCAGTGTGCTGGCACACGTTACGAGACGGATGCCTTTGTGTTGTTTCACACAGAACTGAGCAGTTATCACTGGAGCTGAAAGTCCCAGCTGTCCTTTAGCAGGGAGTCACTGATCAGCTCAGTCTCATGTGAATGACGAGCACTGATGGAGTCACTGGTTCTCTCTTTACAATCACAGGCATCTATTTGTATTTAAACCAACAGCAGTTAAAGAGACTATCCGAGCATAAATTTCCATTTTCAAATACTGGCCTGGGTCCTTTTATTTATTTACCTGAATTGCTTAGAGAACTTGGACAAATCAGTCCCAGTTTTCTTCATTAAATATGTTACAGGAAGAATTTTGAAAATGGAAACTCACCAAATGGCAGGAAACCCTTTTTGAATAACAACGAAAGCTTGATTTATTCTGACAGAGAAAACCTCCTTTTAACAAAATATATTAAAGCCTATTAAAACATTTAAAGATGGCAGGACTGTTTCCTCACTCACCAGCTGGAGAGCTGCTGAGCCACAGTGCTGCTGCCGGTAATGTCATACGCAACATTAAAGCATCACACTGATTATGTACATCTGTGCTGGCCATTTTTGCAAAGTTTGTGGTGGTGTTTAGGATTGCTCCATATTTTTTTGTACTTTTGGAAGCTCTCTTCGTATTCATTTCTGTAAGGGATAAACATGAAACCTGCTTGAAATTACATAGTCCATCACCTCCTAATTAGATTTTTTGTCATGATATGATGATGATAGATACTGGACTTTGAGCCTGACGAGAATAATGTTATTTGAGATTTAAAAAATAATGAATTGGATGATGATATATTGGCTGATACTAATTTTTAAGTGGCTAACATTTGTAACAGTGTGTAACATTTAGGGAGCTCTATTAGCAGAAATGGAATATAATATTAATAATTATGTTATGTGTATAATCACCTAAAAGTAAGAATCATGTTTTCATTAACTTTGCAATGAGCCCTTCATATCTAGAGAAGGAGTAGATCCTCTTCACGGAGTCCACCATGTTGCTCCATCATGTTTCTACAGTAGCCCAGAGCGGACAAACCAAACACTTACTGTAGTATGTAGGTGACGTGAGTAACAGAGTGCAAAACTATGATACCGCCAGCCATCGTCTGACTTCCATTGCTCCTAAAGTAGAGTTATTATGATAAGGATGGCCTCTGAGCGAGGCGAATGGCGTTACAGCGGATTTTCACTCTGTGGCTCATGTTACCACAGTCTTAGAAAGGGAAGAGTGAGTGGAGGGGTATTCAGTTGGTTGCAATCTGCAAGCACACCACTAGTTGCTGCCAAATCCAAAACATCCTTTAACTGGCTGTTAAAGAACATTGACCAACATACGTACTAAGACATTTAATAGTTGTAAAACAAATTTCTCTGAGTGCTTTCTGGTGTCCAAATTAATGTATATTATTGTGACACTACTCAAACATATCTTTGACATCTCTGTAGTGCAGTGTCTTTTTACCGTACTTCTCTACAGACATATACGTGATGTGATTTCCTTAAATGGACCAGTAATGTCTCCCATGCCAATACACTGGGGTCTGCTGCCAGTACAATATTATCTCTGAAAAAAAAAACTCTTGGTGGCAACATATGCTTAAAATAACCAACCTGGTGTCAGGCCAAAGCGTGGACTAGGTCCCCAAGAGGCCAGCATGGTAGTGTCACATTTTGCCTGACTGAGACATGAAAATTATTTGCATGTGTGAAGGTGCAGTACCAGCAGTGGGCAACAACACTACTTTCCACAATATTGTGTTATTCACATGCATTTTCGTGTGACCGAGCTCTAGCGCAACATTACACAAAGATATCTTTGCCATTTCTGTACTGCAATTTCTTGATAGCACACGTATGCCTGACACCGATGTAGCTGTGATGAGCTAAAACAGGCCAATAATGTAGAAACAATTGATGCTGAAAATATGCTGAAAATATCAGTCGTATCAACTTTGTAAGGTTATAATGTCATGTGTCGTGTTGTGTTTACAGCTTGTTCCACTGTGGAACAAAAATCACTTAATTCAGGTTTAATAAGATTTTAAATTGGCCTGTAATCTTTTAATATTGTACATCTTCATACAACAGTATGCAAAAAATCATTCCTAATTTTTTGTGCATTTCCTACAAATGTCTAGCAAGGCGTCTTTTCAAAATGAACTCCTGTCTTCACAGGAAATAACTAACTAGTCTGACTAACTAGTCAACAAAACTATTTAGCTAGTTTTAGGAAAACATAGTGGTTTGGGTTAAAATAACTGCAGAGGTGGTGTAATTTAAGTATGGAAATACAAATAAATCAATGTTGACCTCTGGTGTTACTTGGGACACAAACACTGGTCGTGTACATAATTCCTGGTTCATCATTATGTGGACTGTATGCAGATTGTTTTTGTGGCATACAAATTAGAATACATTACTTTTTGTAGCTACGTAAGGTTTACGAGAAGATCTTGAATCTGAATGTCTGGTGTGAGTTTACATTTGTGCAGTAGTTCAGTGTGTCAGAAGATGTGCTACTGACACGTCGACGGCGTCTGATTTCATACCTTCATTTTCTCTGGCCTATTGATGTTGGTTGGTGACACATGCTGTGGAGTTTGGTTAAAATGAAAAACAAGATGCTACTAATGATAACTCAATTTTAACATTTTTTAAATTTAATCTATCATTTACTCTTTGATTCATTTAGTCCACAAAATGTCAAAAAATAGTAAAAAAAGAAATGGCAATCTAAGGTGCAAGAGTCCAATTTGACACCTTCATATTGCAGTTGAAGGTATTTCATTTCCATTCAAAGGTATTCAGTTTGATATTCAGCATTAAATTGTCACACTGTAGAAGCTCTAGAGAGAATGTTGATGAATGACTTGATTGTTGATGAATTGTCCATGGACATTATATGCTCAGTGTGTCAGGTTTGAGTCGTTATCCTTCTTTAGAATGGTAAATCTGAAGCCTTTAACTATTTATCCACAGTCTAATTAGCGTTAGTTTAGCTGGAGGACAGTTCCTGACAGAGATGGATACTCCCTGCATCTCTAACCTCTCGCCTCCTGCAGCAGCCAGTGTCAATTAGCCCGTCCTGCATCTTAACTGACTGAAGCTGCTTCCATGTCACCGTAATCCCGCTAACATGAAACGCCAGATGTGTCGTTTGACACTTTTGAATATGTTGTTTGCCTTTGTTTCCATGTTTTACTCCCAGTGCTGGGGATGATTTGAGAGGACAGACGTGCACAACAGATACAGCACCTTGAACATCAAAGGCCCGTGCTGCAGTATTAGCAATGTAACCGTGTGTGTTTCGGTGTTTCTGCTGTAAATCTGCACACACAGACACACACACACACACACACACACACACACACACACACACACACACACATGCACGTATGGCTGCTGTGAGTTTGCATGCATGTCTGTGTGCCTGCCATACAAAAAGCATCCGAGACAGCCCAGACTATAAAAATTTACAGGCCTTTTTCCTGCTTTGTCTGTCTTCTTTCCCATTCTCTTAGGTGAACGGGGCCTGAGTGATCGAGCCAGAACCTTTCATCTCACTCAGTGAGTGTAAATAGCTGTCATGTTTGATTGACGGTCTGACGTGCACATGTGTGATGCCCTAGAAGAGGGGAAGAGATTCAATGAGAGCACAGTACATGATGGCTCTCCTGTCTCCAAACCAAAGATGGCATGAATGAGTAATTACACAACTGTGTTCTACATTTCTTCAGATGAGATTTCTCCATTTATGCAGGGAAATTTGCATTAATTTCATAACAGCTTATACTGTACAAGATTATTGGCTTTACATCTTATCATCGTAATACAAATCTAAGCAATCATTTCAAGACAGTGTGTGGAGCACTTAAGCTTAGCTTATAATTGCTAACTGTGACAGGGTTAGACTGTAACAGTTGCCCTGTTGCTATTGGCAACCAATTCTTGGCTGTTGACCACTTTTGAGATAGAAAAAAATAGAAAAAACAGCAAAATGTGCACCCCAAAATATATCATTTTTATTAGTGATTTTAAAAAATTGCTGTTACTGAAACGATACGAGACAATGCTGCATGTGCATGGGTGCGTTTACTTGCGCGCACATGTGTCTGTTTTAGAGATGATACCGAAGCAAATTCATTTGTTTGTGGGGTGAAAAGTATGACTGACCTGCCAACATCCCAAGGGAATATACAAATTGATCTAATTAACAAAGAACCAGCAGGACCTGAATGAAAAAATATATGAAGTCTTGGGAAGCAAAACATCTCGGCATCTTTGAGCTGGACGTAAAATTATATTGTAGTTTGTGTTTTAAGAAGAAGAAGAAGAAGATAGTCCTTTATTATCCCCCTTGGGGAAATTCAATTTTTTTCACTCTCTGTTAACTAATACACACACATGCACAAACAGTTCCATATACATGCAACAATTGAGAGATGTCAGAGTGAGGGGGTTCTCCCGACAAGCGCCCCGAGCAGTTGGGGGTTTGGTGCCTTGCTCAGGGGCACCTCGGCAGTGCCCAAGAGGTAAACTGGCACCTCTCCAGCTACCAGTTCACACTCAGTTTTTGGCCCATGTCGGGACTTGAACCGGTGACCCTCCGGTTCCCAAGCCAACTCCCTACAGACTAGCTACTCCGCCCCCAATTTTGATAAAACACAAACTACAAAGACTTTTGTGCAGTTACAGTAATAAAGTTTTTATTGACTTTTATGTCACATTTTCATTATTAGCTCTTCTCTTGCCTCCATACGGCTCTCAACATGGTAATGGCTGAACTGTCAACTTGCAGCTAATGGTGCTAGTAGTGCTAACAGTGCAAACAACAACAGCACTGCTGACAGCGCTAACAGTTATTAACCTGAGGGGGGACCGGAGGGTTGGTGCTGCGCTTCTGCAACGGTTCTGTCTGTGGGGACGGCATTATCAGCTGTAACCGCCGTATGAGAGCAGTGCAGAGCAGCGGCCGTAAGCTAGCCAGTGGGGTATACTCGCATGCACTAAAAGGCATGTCGCCTGAGCACAGAGACGCTCAGGGTACAACACACACAGAGGCAGGGTGACTTTATTCTCTACTCAGGTAGACATTCCTCCTATACACATAGCAAATAGTTATCATATAGAGCACCTTTAAGTTGTAACTGCCTAGTATCTAAATTACTCAAAATATAAGGTGTCTAAAAATGGCAACCATACATTTCAGTTTTGGCAACCACAAGCTGTTGCTGTGAGGTAGAAATAGACTAGAAATACAGAGTTCAGTCTCTCAGTGGTCAGACTTTTTCTGATAATTTGTCTGAACCACTTTGTTTGAAAGCATCTTTTCAACTTCTGGGTGGAATGCTATATAAGTTTATATTCATACCCCCCAGAGGATGAATCCCAAAGGCTCTGGTTTTTCTCTGACTTTTCATCCATCACCATCATCAGGTTAAAATTATAACTTGTCCAAAACTTTGGTTTATGACTAAATACCTGTCAAACTAACGATATTCCCATTAGCCACAGCTGTACTTTATATGTAGTACTTATTACCACGTTGGCGTGCTTACATGGTAAACTAAGATCGCGAACATGGTAAACATTACCTGCTACACATCAGCATTTTAACATTGTCAGTGTAAGAATGTTTGCATGCTAACATGCTAAAGTGAGATGATGGACACTGTAAACATTTCTTGCTATACATTAGCATTTTAACATTGTCACTGTAAAAATGTTTGCATGCTAACATGCTAAAGTAAGATGTTTGACATGGTAAACATTACCTGCTATTGTACATTAGCATGTTAACATCATCACTGTAAGACTGCATGCTAACATGCTAAAGTAAGATGTTGGATATGGTGAACATTGCCTGCTATTACACATTAGCATGTTAATGTCACTGTAAGAATGTTTGCATGCTAACATGCTAAACTATGACAACAAACATAGTCAACATGACCTGCTACACATCAGCATTTTAGCATTGTCACTCTAAGAATGTTAGCATGCTAACATGCTAAACTAAGACAACAAACACGATAAACATTACCTGCTATACATTAGCATGTAAACATTGTCACTGTAAGAATTTTGCATGCTAAAGTAAGATGATGAACATGGTAAACATTGCTTGCTACACATTAGCATATTAACATTGTCACTGTAAGAATGTATGCATGCTACCATGCTAAACTAAGATAATGAACATTGTAAACATTACCTGCTACACATTAGCATGTTAACATTGTCACTGTAATAATGTTAGCATGCTGACATTGACCTTAGGACAGTACCATATAGAAGTGAGGCCCGACAGAGCTGCTAACATGACTCTAGGCTCTGTGAGTCTTCTTTATACATAGTCTCCCAGTTTTAAAAGAACAGAGAGTTATTGCACTACTTAACACAAACCTAAATGAAATAATCAGATTTAATATTTGGTTAGAACAGACAGGTACACACAGACCAGCAGACCAGGTGATGCTCTGCCAGACCTGTACTGTAGCCACTTCAACAGTGAAACACACAACCAGACAAAACAATTCCACTCTTTGGTCCTAACAACTCATTTTTGTCGCCTTTTCTGTAAAATGAACACCGTTGTCCTGCTGCATTGTTCAAAAATCATGAGTCTGGCTCACTGAGTATTGACACGAAGCCCTTCAAACACACTATCATCACTGTTTCGTTTCAAATCTAGTGTGCTGGAGTGTGATAACAACACAACAACGTGACACTCCATGGACAGTGCTCTGTATCTTTTTGATTTTAAAGACTTAATGCATTGTTTTAGTATGCATTATGCAGTGAGCGTTGTGATGGCTGTGTGGCCTGACATATTTCTTTGTTTGGCCCAATAACACTGATGCATTTTACAATGGGCTTTTGCTTTGATTTAATGCACAAAAAAGGCACATCGCTCTCATCTGCACTCCAATGGGCTGGACCTGGCGAGAAGGAAACAGTTTAACTAAAGAGAATATATGCATCAAATGAAAAACAGATGAAAAAATATGCAATTATGTTCCTGATTGGGTTAAGTATTTCTCCGCCAGCGCATGCCAGCTACCACTAGAATCTGTCCCAAATGGGTGCCTTCCAGGCCTGGGCAAGGCCCCAGAAAAACGTCACATCAGAACGGTTCTATCTCTCGCTATATCTTCGTTTCCTCAGATCCACGGCCAGTCCGTCCCCCTCTTTCCCCTCTCCTCTTTGCTACGTTCAGCCCCTCTCTGCGTCCCAGATAATGGAGCTCAGCTTCTGTCTGCCAAAAGGTCCGTGGCTGCCCGGGAGTAATGACCTGAGGGGGTACTTTGTGACAACCAGGGTATAATAATGCCTCCAGCCACGGACAAAGCAGACCCTTGGGGTCAATTTTTAAATACTTTTATGTTTTTCACCGAGGGTAAGAGTCATTTGTTTTTATTGCTGGCCATATACTACATATACACAGCAGAAACAACACATTTATTCCTAACAACAGGGGATATAAAGTGTGGTTAATATTGTTTATTTCAACAAAGTGTTTTGATAGGACCACGCTAGTGCTGACCTATCGCTTTTGATGAAACATCCTCTATTTTTCGACAGAATTTATCCGGCAAATGTCTGTAGGCCGTAGTCCCTCGGATCAAAATAGTGTTATTGAGGCACGCAGGGGAGTTTGGAATCACCTGCGAATGAAAGGCTTCTCCTAATAGGTTAATTGTAACAAAAGCACAGGGTCTTGCCCCATTGAACAGAAGAGGATTGTGGAACACAGGCCTGTGGAAATGATGTCAAGCAATGTGCTGCCTGCTCTCCCCTGCAGGGCCAGAGTTTGTCTGTCAGCAGTTAAATGCTTACCTCCCACCCCTCCCCTAACACTCAACAATCAATTTACCTCCTCGGGGTCTATGAACCCAAAGATTTGACCTTCCAGACTCAAGCTTTGTTTCCCCCCTCATCTCTCACACCTCAAAGAGTACTTATTAGAACACAGACGAAAGATATTTTGAAGGAATGCCCCGATATCAATACTGGATCTGGCCGATATTGACCCAAATCGCTGGATTGGGTATTGGTGACAATGAGGCCGATCTAGTCAATTCAATTCTATGTGTATATACCGTATACATTATATACTGGATCACATTTTGTTTTACAAAGTTAAAAAAAACAATTTACATCAAACCTGATGTTACCTTACACATAAAAGAATGATCCCAGTCACTTGCTTGATTAAACACTGGTATTGGATGAGTACTCAGTATTGGGCGACACCCCAGGTACCGGTATTGGGACTGAAAAAGTTGGATTGGTGCATCCTTAGTGTTTAAAGTTGCTTTTTACATACATAGAGCAGGAACGCTCAAATGTGTCAGCGGGCAAAACCACAGGAATTAATGTGGTGAATGAAACTAAAATTGCGTAATCATTCAGTCCAAAAATTTGTCAAGAACAATACTGAACAATAGTGGTGCAGGAATGAATCCTAAAACCCAGAAATGAGTTAGCGTCTTAGCACTTCCTGTTCCCTCGTCTGGGAGTCAAGGGGTGTTTTAAATGGGTTTTTAGTTAGATACCTGAAATAAGGTCTGTGGGCAACACAACTTTTAACGTTTTGTTCTACAGCATGAAGTAAGTATCCTAGTCATGAATATTGAACCCTTTTCGTGTCAAAAAAGCGTTTGCTAAGAAGGGGATATATGAGACTACTAAACATCATCATGTGAAATACTAGTCTGCCTTCAGCTTAGTGGTGGTGACGTGAAGTGACGCAGCCATGATGTGGTTTGTTTATAGCCTAAAGCCGTCTACACAGAGCAGTGGTAAAATCGCTTTACGCTCGCTGTGCCATTGTTTTCTTATGGAGAGCAAGGTGCTGCCCACATTGACGCTGCACTCAGAGTTAAAATTATTTCAACTTTGACCTCGGTTGTCGCTGACTTTTCAAAGTGCAACCAATGAGAACAGCTGCAACTGTTGTATTTGCCTAGAATGGTTTTCCTTGCGCTCTTTTTGGGGACATATTTTACCTGCTGCCTCAGCAAGTTTCTGTGGCCTTTGATGAGCAAATGTCTTATCATGTTAGGGTTGTTTTTACTTCTGGTGATCACATTTATGCTCTATATCAGAATATATATCTATATCAGAAAGTGATGTTCATTTGTAGAGATTATCTTAGTGAACAAAACGTGCAAGTAACATAAACATTTGTTTGCCACAGAGCTTATTTTCTGCAATAATCCAAAACCCTGTGGAAAAATCCCATTGGCTTTTTGTAGAGGGAACCAGTGTGATGCTCACTTCCTGGTTGGTCTAGAAAAATACGTCATCCCTGTAGCAGTCAGTAAACACAGTGTCAGCTGTGTGCTGTGTTGATTTTTTTCTTTTAAGTGTCTAATATACCACCCTTGTGTCTGTATGGGAAATATGAAGCTACTGCTAGCAGACAGTTAGCCTAGCATAAAGTAGTATGTAAAGGTAGCAACTCACAGCTAACACACTTTTGTTTTGGCAGGTGGTGCTGGACAGAGGCACCCATCCATGAAAGACGTCACTACTGAGTCCTACTCCACAGCCTGCTAACCAGGTATGTGTCCAATGATCATACTGAATATTTTATAGAAAAACAAAGCCAGTTTCTGTTGTGTTAGTTACAGATTTTGCATTCATACACAAATAAATCTCTCTCTCTCTCTCTGACAAAAAAATGTATGAAAACAGAGCAGCGGATTTAGTACCAGTATATTTTACTGTTGATTCCCTTTTATGTTGATGGGTACACAGCCTGGGGATGTCTCTGTGTCAATCAAAGTCTTCAAATCCCAAGATTTATTCAGTCCCCCTCCCATTTGTACAGTAACCAATGGTGAGAGCGCACACCCAGCAAGGTGCTAGCTAATTGTGCATACTGGGAATAAAAAAAAAAAAAGTGGCAAAGCAATGCTATGTTTTCTTATGTGATATTTATCAAAACTGTTGATGGTTCAGCACAAAGCCTTTCTTCAGGGTGTGTGAGGAGACTTTTGTAGTGAAGCATTATCTGTTTTAAAAGGTTATCTTTATGGTGGTTTAGTTTATAGCAGGAAGTAGTGCACGAGAGGGGGAATGATGATCTCAGGACTGTTTATACAGAAGCAAATTACTTCACTCCATTTACTAATCCCAGATTTTAAGATGGGATAAAATTCATTTTCTATATCTCATCAACTTTTAAAGGGATTGAGGCAGATATTATCGTTCCCAGATCTGCTGACTCTTCCTCTAGTGGCAGCAGCAGATCAAATTTTCCAGTTATCCATTAAAACTTTGTATATTCATTGTTCCCAGAGGATCAGTCCACAGTGATCAGTGGGCTACCTTTGAGTCTGAGAAGTGAAGTCAATGTAGAAGTGCCTTTAACTTGCATACTTTCTAATATCCAGCAGTCTCTGAGAAACTGAGCCTGCTTCTTACTTGATTTATTACCTCAGTAAACATTGTAGACATGAATTTATGGCATGATGTTCATTTAGTAAATTATTGTCCCAGTTTGAGTCAAATAGATAAAGCGGGGTATGCTTTAGGGCGTGGATACCTTGTGATTGACAGATCACGCTGTAGTCTAGTTTGGGTGTTGTCTGTGTTTTTGTATTACAACATAACATCAAATTAAA
Source organism: Pterois miles (assembly GCA_947000775.1). NCBI lineage: Eukaryota > Metazoa > Chordata > Actinopteri > Perciformes > Scorpaenidae > Pterois > Pterois miles. The sequence continues at coordinate 5,972,586 of CAMQGK010000005.1, read as the reverse complement.
TTGCTTGTCAATATGGTTTAGGTATTTTATTGTTGATTTTTGTCATGAATACTTTCTCACAAAATGTGAATGTTACACAGTGAAAA